>OY776674.1:12846504-13446504 GCA_963675555.1 Leptura quadrifasciata
CATTAGATACGATTTTACTAGCTCATTAACTTTACCGCTTAAACCACATGCTTCTAATTATTGTAAAATGAGGGCATGATCTACAAAATCAAAAGTGTTATTTAAGTCCATGAATAAATCGACGCTTTTATTATTGTCATGGGGTAGATTTTTCCTTCCTGAAACTGTGCTATACTGGATTTAAGGTATTAAAGCACGATACAAAATAAATAATTTTACTATATAAGATCATTTAGAATATTTTTGATAAAGTAGATAGAAGCGACGCCGTTTTCTGCCAAATGTAACTCACTTTTTTATACTGGTGCTACTTTAGCTATAATCTGGCTGAAATATACTTTATTTATGACATTTTTAACTTACAGATAACATATTCGATGCTTATCTATAATTATTATACCAATATACTTAGATGATTCTAGGTAGTTTGTTAAAGTATGAATTATGTTGTTGGTGCGCTGAAGTCAAACCCGCTGTTTATGTTTTTAATATTTGTTTCAGCCTTTATTTTTAGTTGCAACCATGTATCAGAAGAACCAATAATTTCTGTATCATCATGATCGAAACCTATCATATTTCCAACACTTTCTAATGTCAGTAATATAAGATAAATAATACCGGATCCAAAATTGTACCTTGTGGAACACCATAATTTATTTCTTACTGCTACTCTAACACAATATATTCTGCTCGACAAGTAACTTTTCAATGACTAAAAGCATTTCCGCTAAAACAGTAGTTTTAAGTTTTATTTAAAGCTTTTACCAAGTCTACAAATATACATGATGCTGATTTATATTCATCTAGTTTCTCAAAAATGAATTTTGTGAGATAAGCAAAGATGCTAAATAGGATTTGCAGGAAACAACTACTCAGCGAACAAATATCCCATCCTGCATTGAATTACACCTACAAATCCTGATGAATCGGTGGCCAACTATCATGTGTCAATTCCTAACTAGATATAGACCGGCTTCGAACATCTATGTTCTCATCACTATGCTGTAGGTCATGTAACAGATAAATGATGGTGATCAACCTGCTAGTCTTAAATTAAGATAACCATAAAAATTACAAACAATATAACTATCTATTAATAAAACTGGCAAGAAAGGTCCATAGCTGTCTGACTTTTTGAGAATCATCGATCATAGACAGCTAGATGACTTTAAGTGGCGTCGTACGTCGGAGCATGTTTCAATTAAAGAAGATCCGAGAAGGTGATAGACGGTATGAGTCGGGATTTATGACGAAATTACCGAAAGTTTGCGACTGGGACTAGACAATGCCCCCCCCAGTTTTCGAGGGTGCCGAATCGATTCCCGGAGTCAAACCAATTTTTCTACTTCGATAATCCCTTCAAATTGGCCAAAAGTCCCCTTTTCAGTGAACCCATTTATTTTCCCCATTTTACGACTAATTGTTGTTCCCTCAAGCAGAATGGAAGGTCCCTTGAGGGATTTGACCTCAGTCACACCTAACCTAGATTTCCACCCTTGTAGGGGGTTGAAAAAATCATATTTTTTTCTGAAAAAAAAATTGATATTTTAGAGGAGGTGTTTCATTGAATAAGATGATAGGTGACCAGGGTTGTGTAACCACCCGCGGGGGTTGTATTCACCCTTCAAATGGAAGGATTTTCTTTTCTAGGGAAAAAATATTGTGTAGGAGGTGTTTCTTTGAGAAAGGTTGTAGGTGACCAAGATTGTGTGATCAACCCCGGAGGTTGTTTTCGCCCTTCAAAGGGTTGGAAATTTTTTTACATCTACAATTGAAAAATAGTATAAAAATTATGTTTATTAAAGTGTTTTTATAGATTTTGGACGGAATTTTGACTGCTTTTCAATGGTTCGATTGCAAATTGAAAGTAATTATAAAATAAACAATTTGTTGCGCCAAAACGGCACTAAACGTAATCCGATCTCAACAAAAACCTGTTCAGAACCTCCTTGCAAAGTTTTATCCAAATCCGTTCAATAGTTTCGGCGCTATCGTGCTAACACACATACATACACACACGTACACATACATTTTTCAAAAACCACTTTTTTGGGTTCTCGGGACCTCAAAACGTAAAGAATTAATGTTATCTCAATTTCCGTTTTTGGATCAATTTTAGTAACCTCTCAATTTTATTGTGGTGAGGTTAATATAAAAATAGCAAAGAATGAGAGAACAAGCACGAGATAGTTGGAGAACTAAAGCAGAGAAAGAAGTTTCAAGCCATTTCTATTATATTAACATTCATTTTGATGCTTTCAGGCAACCTGTATACAATTGTCAGCGTGTTAGAATATGTGACAAGGTGAAGGTTTTGTGACTATAACCTAAAACGGTGATCATCGGAGGTATGTAAGTCACGATGCCATCAATCCTGAGGAAACCGAGTTGGCAACGTGCGGGTTCATTTAAATACGAGATACTTGTTAAATACGAGATTTCGTCGTTAATGTTAAATTGCGAGCAATTACCGAGCTAAATTACGATAATTGTTTCGAAATAATGGATCCACACCAGCATCTCCATGTTTGGGTGGCAGATCCCAAGCGCTTTCACCAATGAATTTGCTCTTTCATTGTGTGCCTTTGGTGGGAATAATCTTTTTACGATCATAAATTGCATTTGATGTCTGCAAATCAGTCTAGTCACTGTAAATCGATCGTGTTTCTGCCATATTATTGTTCCTGTTTTTCAGCGTTGTGACGGTTGATAAATCATAGAAATTTTAGCGAACAAGAAGTTACGGGAATCAGCAGAGCAAATAGTGCAAACAAAAACCATACGCCGGTGCAATTACATTTTAACACCTGTTTACCGACCATAACATAAAATTAACAACGGAATAGACATTAAACTGTCAGGTGTATATTTACACTAAGCAGCATTTCAACAGAAACAACTAAAGCTGGCATTTATTGTTTTTGAAGAATAAGAAAAACAATCATCTCAACGTACCCTGTTACTTACCTGCTCCTCTAACAATATATCTCAAAAACAAAGTACTACCTTAGTCCATTACAATAATTACTTACAAACCTACACTTAGCGCCAGGGCCGGAGTGGACAACGAGGATGGGAGGGAAATTTTTGTAAAGTCCCCGTGAGACAAGAAATCCCAAGTCAAAGTGTGTAATAACGAATATAGGGTGTTTATAGCATTTGTAGTAGTAAATCTCAAGCGTATGGTGAAATTACGCAAAGCAAAAAGTTCACGACGGATGCTGCATGGAATCATTACAATTAATAAATTTTGTTTCGGGGGCGAGCGTAGGTGCGTCTTTACTATGTACATACTTCGGTATGCGATGTAAAGCAACGACAGGCGCAGTTAGTACTTGGATGGGTGACCATTCCAACGGAAACCGCGTTCTCGCCTCACACATCTTCCAGCGGCTTGTATATCAGTGTATGCGCGGAAGCTATACAACCTTAGGCGAGGGTTGTATAGGAGCTATACCATCCTTCGGAGGGAATGTAAAGCCGTCGGTCCCTTGTCTATTAAATGTTAGGCAAGTAAAAGATCCCTACTCTTCTTAAGGGAAGAGGTTTGGCAAAATTCCTGGTTGAGGGTAGCTCGTCTACAGGCGTCGGTGTTAGGCCTCGGTAGTGGAAATAGGCCGACGTTAAATAAATGTATAAAAAAAAACATATAATCCTAAAAAACATTGGAAAGCTCTTAAATATTTAAGTATCAATTCTTATAATTTATTTAACACTACACTTTTTAATCATATTTTATCAACGGTGTGCCAAAATCTTCTGTTAGCAATATGGATATTCTTGAAAAATATTCTCCTGAAAGACCTCCCTAGTGCTTGTAAAATTTCTAACGTAATCAATCCCAGTTCCTAATATTGCCAACACTTACGCTTTGTCATTTTAGACCCATAAGTCTTATTTATATTTTTCAAATATATTAGGAAAAATTACTGTTGATTAACAATTTTTTCTGAAAATCATATTCCACCGTTTACCGAGCATGGTTTTCGCGTCAACCATAGAAGTACTTGCACTGGTGTAGCTAAAAAATGATACATATAGAGCTAGTAACAACAACGAAAACACCTGCTTAGTTCTTCTGGACTTTAGCAAAGCATATGGTACTCTGAAGCAAACTACAGTAAATTTAAATATAAGCCAAGCTTATTTTGTGGCCGATAGTATTGAAGCGCAGTTCTTCAAAGATCCGCAGCTCTTGTAGACCGTGGCTTAAGGCTGTAGGTTTCTTATTTTCTAAAATTACACGGTCATTTTGGCAGGCTTTTATTTAGTTTTCGGTTGAAGCGCTGATTTTCCGCTATCATTTTCTGTGCCTGCTGAAAAATTCTTATTACATCACAAATAAATCTGTTACATACAACGGTCTGAGAATTGATACTTGTGGGACACTAGAGGTAGCTTTGTATCTGACGGACTGGAACCTACCATAAGTTAATATTGCTTTTTTATATTTCTAATGAGAATGTTATGTAGCAAAGATTTTTTAATATGAAGCAAGGCTTAAATACGATTTGTAACAAGAAAAAACATATATTTGTCAAATTCCAGCAGAAGAACAGATACTTTCTATTATCATGATGCATTTTAACAATTTAGTTAATATATTACTACTTAAAAAATATATCCATATTAAGGTCCGGAAATATTAAAAAAGATACTTTGCGGTTTTGTGTTGATTGTGGCCTCGGTCCCAATGGGCGCGGCAGCTCTTCGCCTCAGTCCGGAACTGCTTGGTCTTCATTTTTTATTAAATAGCCACCAACATAGCTGTGCAGCAAACCGCAAGTCAAACGGTCTTTCCTATGAGCTCGTATTCACGGTAATGTAACCATCACAAAAATAAAGTAACTATTGGTAAGTGTATATTATTAACATGTTCCTCTTCGACCCTTTGGCATATATATTTTATATCCATGTTTACAAATTTACTACAGTGAAAATCGTGTATGCTCTTTGTGTTATAATCATTTTTCTGTTGAAATTTTTACACGATTTACTTCATTACTTCTTTCTTACAATGAATTAATTTTACTAAGCAATTGTCAAAGTGAACGATGTCAGACATGTTGGTCGTTAAGTAGATAACACTATAAGAAAACCTTACCTACAAAATTATATAAATACATGCAAATGTTTACCTTGATAATAATGACCGCCATTTATAAAACTTTCTTAATATTAAATAAGCATAACCTTTACTTAACTGCCGGCAAATGCAAAGTTCATTCAGTTTGTTGCATTTTAAAACGCATTCAATTTCATTTAATATTAAAAAGTATTGATATTAATAAATGAATTTAATTCATATCGACTTTACCTACAAAATCTTTTATAATGATTTTTGAGGGTAATTTAAGGTTATATCTTCTCATCAGATCCCGATTGTACCAATTTTGCTCGAATTTCAGTCACGTAGAATTCATTACTGCTGAAAATATTATTGTACATGTCTAAATCAACATTGGTAAAATAATGGTTACATTTTTAGCTTCTGCAATGAACGCATATGTTTTCTAAAATTATATTTATTTTATTCAATTTTCCTTTTATAATAAACATTTTTAGCATTATTGATGATTTATATAAGTTTTATAAATATATCAATAAATTTTTGATATGCTGCTTCAGTCTGTTAGGTTTACTAGGTCATTCCAAGTTTCGCGTTCAAGTGAACGAGCCAGTTTTGTTTCATCCACCGTGGTTAAAATATTATGTTAGTCCTTTAGGTATAGTGATTAATGATCTTGTAAAATATTTAGCAAGAGCCTTACATTTATAACCAAGGGATAAATGATCGGGCCCAAAATAAAGTATAGGGTGATTTTATGGAGCGTAAATTTAATATACATTGAAACAATACCAATTAAAATACCGTTTCTCTATGTACTATTCTACCGGCAAATTGAATCACTTACCTTTATAGGTTGGTGCACAGGTTAATGCAAGGCCAAACGCCAATTAGCCAGCAACACGGGACGGAGATCAGGGCAGATCCCATTCTAGGCATGCCCACCGATGTAATGGTCCCAAGGTATAACTTCAACAAGAACTTTCAGACTGTTATACCAGACAGGGAGGATTAGAAAAACGGTCCTCCCATAACAGCACAAACAGTCTGGTACACTGACGGCTTTAAGACAGAACAAGGAGTCGGAACCGGGATTTACGGGACAAGGTCAAAAGCCAAGTCTAGGAAAATACGCAACGGTGTTTCAGGCTGAATTGATCGCCATACATTGCTGCGCAAGAGAGATAATAGGACAAGGCACTGTTAACCAGTCGATTGCCATTTTCTCTGATAGCCAAGCGGCAATAAAAGCAATCAGTTCCATGCAAATCAACTCAAGGTTGGTGTGGGACTGCTTGACAGCCCTCACAGAGCTGGGAAGTTAGAACAGAGTGACCCTAGCATGGGTACCAGGACACGAGGGACACAGAGGAAACGAAAAGGCTGACCAACTGGCCAAGGAAGGCGCACTTGAAGCCCCAATAGAACCCGAGCTCTTTTGTAGCGTGGCAAAGCCATGCATACGAGCAGCCATTAAGCAATGGGTGCAAAATAAATCTCTGGAATGGTGGAGGAATCTCCCAAGACAGAGACAGGCCAAGGAGTTAATTAAAGAACGTTCGGCCAAATTTACGGAAGACCTACTAAGCCAGAATAGGAAGGCTATCAGAGTAATAGTAGGCCTTCTAACTGGTCACTGCCGGCTCAATAGACACATGAGTCTAATGGGCCTGGCAGAGGACGCGACATGCAGATTCTGCCAAGAGGAAGAGGAAACCTCAGTTCACGTATTGTGCCGCTGTGAAGGCCTGGTGAGGCTGAGATTCCAAGTACTCGGAGAAGAAAAACCAAGGGCGGACAGCTATATAAAAGGGCCTTTATCAAAGCTATGGAGTCTAGTACAAAGGACAAAGCTGGATGAGGTACTATAAGGAAGATATTCTGGGAGCATCACAACAGGCCTGAAAATGTCGTGGTGGTAAAGGCTAAACAACCAGCTCCTTTGTTAATCTAATCTAATCTACATTGTAAGCAAACAGTTTAAAAGAAATTATCACATATACCGTTAGCCTTTGGTTTTACCTTTTTAAAAATTCATTAATGCTATAAAAACCTCCTCCTCCTATAAGCAACTGTTTTACAGCCTTTACAGCCAGTTTAATAGTAGGCCTTCTAACTGGCCACTGCCGGCTCAATAGACACATGAGTCTAATAGGCCTGGCAGAGGACGCAACATGCAGATTCTGCCAAGAGGAAGAGGAAACCTCAATTCACGTATTGTGCCACTGTGAAGGCCTGGTAAGGCTGAGATTCCAAGTACTCGGAGAAGGAAAACCAAGGGCGGACAGCTATACAAAAGGGCCTTTATCAAAGCTGTGGAGTTTAGTACAAAGGACAAAGCTGGATGAGGTACTATAAGGAAGATATTCTGGGAGCATCACAATAGACCTGAAAAGATCGTGGTGGTAAAGGCTAAATAACCAGCTGCTTTGTTAATCTAATATAATCTAATCTAATCTACTTTATAGGTTTATTTGATGACACCGTACCGACTGGTTGGTTGGCGTTAATAATTAGATATTAATTAATTTACTGATCCAAAATTTATAATTGTTTGCCGAGTTTGGTGGGCGTTGGGATCAACGTTTTGTCAAAATACACAATTTTTTATTTGTCGACGTTTCGTTTATTATTATAAACATCCTCAGGACACTAGAAATGTAAAGAATTCTATGGAATTATTCAAATCAAAATTGTAATTATTTTTTAAAAGCATGTTATGTATATAGATTAAATTTCTTTCCAAAAACTATGGTCTGATAATTTTGGCGCTCTATCTTTTAGATTTTTGATAAAAGAAACTATACGTCTAAGTGGTCTATTATCTTTATGAATTTTCGGTAAAATATAGATTTTTGGCGGTATACCTGTTTAATTAATTATCCATCAAAATTAATAAAAAGATTCCTAAATAATAATTTTACATCTACCACACCGACAAATAATAATATACAGATACAGAGTGATACCAAATATTTCAAAATCCCATATATATGACATTTATCTGAAAAATTAAAAAGAACCATAAACCAAAAGATAAAATTAAAACAACTTTTGGGAATGAAGACACAAATAAAAATAAATTCTTTACAAGATTAAAGTCAAAGACACAAAAAGAACTACAATCGGATGTAATCTATGAAATACCTTGTATTGAATGTGATAAAAGCTATATTGGACAAACATAAAGGAAGGAAGGTACCTAAAACAGAGAATAATGGAACATAAGACTTTTACTACTACTTTTAGCTTTGAAGAAACAAAACAATCTAAAGAAAAGATTAACACATGAAATGATTTGCATTAAGAAAAACGAAAAATGTGTTAACAAAAGATAAGATATCGAAAACTTAAATGCAGCCTATTTCAATATTATTGGTAAAATTAAAAGATAAAACCAATAGCATAATAACACTAGGTATAATTCAAGTAGGAAGAAACTGAGACATAAGAAACATAACAAAAACTTTACTACCTTATTAAAATACCGGTACTCTTTTTTGTGCTGTTCGCAAATTGACTCGCTTACCTTTAATGGTTTTTAATGTGCGTCGGGAATGTTTACTATCAGGCTTGGCGCCATGGCCCGCAGCAATATAATTATGTCGTAAAGTTTTTTTGCGTTTTTTATTTACTGGGATCTATTTATTTCAACTAACGCCGTGGCCTGCGGCGATAATAATTATGTCGTAAAGTTTTTGTTAGATTTTTTTTGTCTCGAGAATTTATTACTTGAACTATATATTAATATTCTATTGAAATTCCTCCTAGACAAACAAAAAATCTGAGCATGTGATAACGTATCATCGGGTATAGTTCAAGTAGGAAATATCTGATACAGAAAAAACATAACAAAAACTTTACGACATCATTATTACCGCCGCGGGCCACCGGCAGATGCCTAACATCAAACTATCAAACGACTCGCCGCACATTAAAAACCAGCGAGAGACTTTGCGGTCGAGGGTCGGTCGAGGTAACACAAAGAGTAATAGTATTTTAATGAGGTCGTAAAGTTTTTGTTATGTTTTTTCTGTCTCGGATATTTCCTACTTGAACTATACACAGTATTCAAGTGAAACGTGTGTGTATATGACCATTTTTACTGTTGTATTGTTCGTTTGTTTATAATGTTTTTAAGAACCGGTATCTAGTGATATCCAAGAAGTTACGTATTTTATATGACATCAAAACACAAATTAATATAAGTCTATTTCCAACCTTTTGAATTTTGTACATAAGTTTTTACTACGGTGTAAATTGTTGTTTACGTTAGGTTTTCTTTTTTTTTGTATGTATATTGCTATGTATTCGCATATTGGACGATTACGAAGAGTGCATGTTTGTGTTATTTGCTGAATCAGGGTTTGAATTTATTTGTTTCCTTTTGATGGTTTTCAAAATTTACTTAAATTAGCTAAAGATCCGAAAGGTATGTGCTTTAGAATGTTAATACTTGTTTAGAGTTGTTTTAATAGTTTTTAAGTTTTTATTTGATGTCAACAGTAAGTTTGATACTGACAATTTATATTAGTAGTTATTAAGTTGTTGTTGAAATAATTTCTGACATTTAAGTCATTATGACATTTCTTTTAAGTACGAAATTTTTTTTATATTTGGTAAATGTTTTCCCGGAGAAAGACAAGGAGGTTTAAGTTAGGTTATGTTTGGAATGAAATTAATCAAAATTCATATGGTGTTTTGTTTTGTTTATTTTGGGTACTTTGATATTTAGTGATATAGAACAACAAACAACAGATAAAAGAGAGGTTGTAAAATTGGAAAAACAAATTTAAGAAAAAAAAAGAAGTGAAAATTAGGGAGTGAAGAAGAAAAATAATAAACAAAGATTAATAATTTAAAATTGAATTAAAAAGTAAGAAATTGGGAGATCAGCGAAGAAGAGTAAAAATAGACTGTAAATAAGAAGGAAGAGGTGTTATTGTGGATAGGAATTGCAGATGAGATAAGGACGAGATAAGGTGAAGAATTAATGAAAGGAGAATTGTTGGATTTGGAAAGAGAAGACTGTAGCTACGAAGAAGGAAGGTTTTTGTGTGTTTAATTTTGGACAAGGTTGTATATTAAAATTTAAATAGTGTATTAGACTTTCGAACCTGTTATAAAACTGCTAAATTATCTAAATATCAAGGAAAATAAATTACTTATATCGGATTAAAAATTTTACTTTAATAAAATTTCATTTTAAAACAGGAACTGAATTTGAACCTGCTCCTGAAGGAAAAGATAAGCTAGCCGGCCCATTAAATAAATTTGACATACTTTCGGATCAAAAGGTAAGAGATTTTAATTTGATCTTTTGGTTTTAAAGTTTTTTTTTTTTTTTTTTTTGGGGTTTATCTATTGGAAATAAACAAGTTAAAGTGATTAGTACTGCAAATTGTTAAGTTCAATAAAAGTAGAACAGCACAATATATTCATTTTTATAAAAAGAAAAAATAACTGAAATTTTAACGTGTTATGCAATTTTATTATTTTAACGTAAACTTTTAATTTTGATTTGAATAATTCCATAGAATTCTTTATATTTCTAGTGTCCTGAGGATTTTATAATAATAAACGAAACGTCGACAAAAAAAAATTGTATTTTTTTTATAAAACGTTGATCCCGACACCCACCAAACTCGGCAAACGGTTAATAATTAGCTCGTAAAGTTTTTGTTGCATTTTTTATTTGCAGTAAAGCTTTGAACGATACTATACCAAGTTATCCTCAAAGTAATGGAAAATCTTGAAATGTTTAAATAGAGAGTAATCATATAAATTGGTCTTGCACTGTAAAAAAGTTCACATCACCTAATAATAAAACTTGTGCTCTCCAAGTAATACTTATATATACTTTTGTATCATGTATACGAATTGTATGAAATAACGTATGATTATATTTCTTAACTTTTATATAAAAAATAGTTTAATTTAAAACCAAAAAATTAAAAACTATTGTCAGGCAACCAATAATGCGGTTATTTACAACATAATAGTAGTTAATACTTGGTTGTTTTCAGAATTAATATTTGATTACAGTACGTTTAAGGCAATTTCATACGTCTAATGATAGCGTATGATTTCGAATAATTTATCTTACAGATTGACAATAAATTACAGTCAATTTCTAATTAGCGCTTTCAATTTGTATATCGTTCGGAATAAATCAGACAGTGCATAATAGTAAAATTTGAAAAATGTTCAATTAAACCAATTATTTTAATTATTCCCTGATGTATGAATATAAATAATGTCATTCCTAGTGAAAAAAAATCTTGTAGTATGTTTGTATATTATTGCATGATCTAAATACGTTGATTGAGAAAATCATTTCAACATTTTGAACTGAAAGTTAACTATTAAACATCCGATTTATAATCCTCTAAACCAGTGTCATTTCTTTCTTGTATCTAAATAAATGACATGATATTCACTTGTACTTAAGGTAAAGAAAACATTCAGGTCAATTTGAGTTGTGTATTGTGAATAAAATGAATTTTATTCTGAGTAGAGAGTTGCATGCATGTTTTCAGTTTTCTTTTATTTGTTCTGTTTGAAAAAATATCAAGGTATCTTACTGAAGACATATATTTTCAATAAATATATGCAATTTTTGTCTTTCAAATGGTTTTAAATACATTTGTAACTATTTGTAATACAATTTAATGATAAATAGAATCAGTTATTTCAAATAAATGCACTCAATTATTGTTATACTAATGATAGTCTAGTATACTTTAACTTGGCGTGTGTATGTATGAGTTAATATTTCCGTACGATTTCATTTTCTCCCATATTGTGCACAAAGTTAAAGCAATAGTCCAGAAACATTGTCTACGTGGACAATATTTTTGGAACTTTGTGTACAAGAGAAAATGAAATCGTATGGAAATATTAACTCATACATACACACGCCAAGTTAAAGTATACTAGACTATATTAAAACGTTTAAAACATCTCTAACTGTTTACGCATTTAATATTCAAGTAGATGTAAGATTTTTAATTTGTGCGGGAAATTGATAAAAATTGAAAAAAGCTGAATATCACGTGATGATTGAATGAAAAGTGAAGAAATCAATTTGTTTTGTTAAATTTATATCACAAAAAATTGAAGTTGGTGTTTGCGATTTTATATGAGGAAAATATAAAGGAGATTATTGAAAAATTGAAAATTGGGGGTTGCGTGGGATGAAAAGAAAAACAAGAAAATTGAAAATTTGAAGGGGAGAGAAGATTTTGGAGAGAAAAACATATTACAAAAAAATAGAGAATAGACTGCTGTTTGATGAATTGGAGAAAAGTAGAGTGAAAAAGAAAAGTAGTTAAAAAAATTTCATGAAAGAACCAGAGAAAAATCGAGGTTTAGGATTTTGACAAGTAGGGTGAAAGAAGAGCAATAGTAATCTATTTTAAGGTGAAGAAAGCGATACCTGATGGAACACGGTATCTCATTTAGAAGGTGAAAGCGCATAGGGGATAGTGACTGGGCGTCACAGATAAAAGACACTGTGCGGCTGGAATTAATACTTCGCTAGGCGGACTAACAAGGTTGTAACAAAGTATATGCAAAATTTTATGTTCACTATTTTACTACAAATTCAATCGATAAATTGATAACTTGGAAACAATTAAAAATATTTTAAATTGGTAAATTTCTGACAATCAATTTCATTTTTATAAACAAATTTTATTTTCAATTTAATTATATCCAAATTATTTTAATTTTAGAATCGCAATTATTTCATTTAGCTAGATATGGAAATTTCATCTTTTTGTTATATAATATATCTGTTATCTCAATACATTGTTCAGTTGATTTGAATTTGTTTTATTGTTTGTGTTTTATGTGTTCTCTTCATTGATTCCGAACTTTCGACGGAGCGATAGCGTCGGAAATTAGTTTTGGGGTTTATTATGTTGACAAAAATGTTAAAATGGATAAAAATAAATAGAAATTAGCTAGTGCTTCTGTGCCCCTTAAGAGCAGCCACCACTGGAGGAGAATGTTATATACTTAATATTAGACTATTTTGTAGTTAGTTTTTTCATACTAAGAAAGTCAATAATTTTACCAAAGGTTTTACCAATTTTTATGTTATAAATTGCTGTATCATCCGCAAGCTTATGAATTCACCCTCAAGGGAATAACTGAAAATGTCGTTTATATAGTGGGGAACGCCATGTTTACAAATTTTTGCCGAAATCAAAATGCACTGTTGAAAATTTAACAAGTTACTCCTTATAAGGCTACGCAATTCCTCTAAATCTGATGTTTTCCTAGTGCATCAAGTAAATAATGGTGGCTAGTACCAAATAGTTAGCCAAGTCCACGAGGATGCATAAAGATGACTTCAACTACAACATAGATAGATAACATCCTGTAATGTGGCTGCCTTAAAACCATATTGAAAATCAAAAGTTATTTTATATTTTGTTAGTCATTTTTTACTTTTACCCATATACGTAGTATACCGGGTGTCAACGGATCATGGTAGACCCCCTTTTTATCCTTATTTTTTAGAATATAAGAATTAAACTTGGTAGATGTATTATATGACCAAAAAGACACTTTGTATATTATATTTTTGGAATCCTTGAAAAATTTTGAGTACGGTGATACTAAACATAAACCTCCATAAAAAAAATGACTCGAAATTTGTTGACCAGAAAAAATAGCCTGTAATGAACAGGTGTAATGTCAGAAAAATCAAATCGAGCATAAAAATAACAAATTCTGTTTTGTTTGAGACACGACGGCGTTTTAATGAAAATTATGTTTTTAACAAGAAAAAATTGTTTTATTTTATTTTTATCGTTTTTAACAATCACACATCCTCAGGACTCTAAGGACAACATAAATTGCATTTTACACAATAAAATAATATATAAAAAAATATAAATAATTTTATAAACATATACAATAACCATATTCATCTAAAAACATGTTAAACTAAATTAGGGGAAGGTGCTGTACCTAGGGACAGTTGTACCTGCGGACATTCTACGTAAACGCAACATCGAATGCCAGAAGAAACTCAGATTTATAAGGCAATTTGGCTACAATGACTGCTTTCCACACGTATTTAGTCTTGTAAGTTATCGAAGAGTGTTAACGCGTAATATACAATTTAGTGATTTTCGGTTTTTTTGCAAGTAACTGATTCAATTATTTTAAATAACAATCTCGCATAGTGAAAGGTCAGAATATTGACTATTTACTTTAATAATCAAACTGTTATATTTCTAACCTAAAATATATTTCTTGATTGTTTATGAAATTGCATTACTCCTCTTGTACCTAGGGACGAATATTTCGTTGTACCTAGGGACGAATATTTCAATGTACCCAGGTACTACGAAATATTATTTTTATTAACATTCTTGTGTCCTTCTTTCAGGATTCAATATGCCAAGAAGTAAAGAAAAAAAGAAAAGACCGGGGCCTTCCAAAGTTAATGTAGAGGAGGCTGTTCAGGAGGTTTTAAATACAAATCTTTCAATTCGAGCTGCAGCGAAACAGATTGAAATTACAAAATCGCCATTAGCAAGACATATTAAAAATTTTAAATCTTCCGGCCAAAATCAATTCAAATCAATTTGTGTATAATCCATCCCAGTGGGACGATAAAAAGAAAGCAGGAGATAATTGGCTTAGGTGTTTTCGTTACCGACATTCTGCATCACTTTCACTTAGAAAACCCGAGGGTACAAGTCTAGCAAGATCCACATCATTCAATAAAGAAATAGTTGCAGCCTTCTTCAAAGCCTATAAGAGTGCTTTAGCTAAAGAAAAGTTTAAACCATCAAGAATTTACAACGTAGACGAAACGGGGATTACGACAGTACAACGACCGCCTAAAATATTAACACCAAAAGGAGTAAAGCAAATCGGAGGAATGACTTCAGCAAAAAGAGGTGTCCTAGTAACTATGATATGCTGCATCAACGCTACTGGAAACACGGTGCCTCCATTATTTTTCTTTCCCCGGGCAAATTTTAAGAACCATATGTTAAAAGGAGCACCAGCTGGAGCAATCGGAGCTGCTAATAAAAGTGGATGGTCAAATGAAGACATCTTTTTTAAATATTTGCAACATTTTATCTCTCATGTCAAGCCAACTATAGAAGATAAGGTCATTTTGTTGCTAGATAACCATGAGAGTCATGTTTCCATCCCAACTATAGATTTGGCAAAACGTTCGGGAGTTATTTTAATGACCTTTCACCCGCATACATCACACAAGATGCAACCCCTAGATTTATGTGTTTATGGGCCCTTCAAGACTTACTATAGCAACGCAGTGAGCAACTGGATGAATACACCAGGTAATGCTGGAAAACTTATTACTATTTACAATGTCGCTGAATTAGCAAACATAGCTTACCTCAAGGCGTTTACACCAAGCAATGTCACTAAAAGATTTCAAGTATCAGGACTTTATTCCTTAAATTGTGACGTCTTTGATGCACAAGACTTTCTAGCATCAAACGTAACTGACAGAACGGACCCAAATTTAGACAAAGCCTCACCTCAAATCAAACCTCTTTCTTCTAATCAAACATCTGTAATAAGAGATGCTGTCTGGCCTCAAATTATGTCCCCTTCATTAAATAGTAGTTTTGCTGAAATGGAAAACCAACCTTCATCATCTGGTATAACAGTGCCTCCTCAAAGTTCGGATAATTCTATAATTAAAAATATTGTTTTACCACATGAGATTCGGCCTATTCCGAAAGCCCCCCTCGAAAAGTAACGGCTTCAAGTAGACGAAAGAAAGGCAAAGCCAGGATACTTACAGACACTCCCGAGATCAATGAAATTCAAAAAGACAAGGAGAAAGCTATGCAAAGAAAACGAAAACTTAAACTGAAAAAAACAAAAAAGTAGTAAAAAAACAAACATAGAAGAAACATCATCAGAGGAAAAGAAGGAAAATGAATGGGAAGTTGATGATGATTCTGACAATTACAGTTCTTTGCCAGACTTAGAAATAGATCCTACCAGTTTTTCCAGAAAACATCCAGTAAGATAATTTCATTTTGGTACAACTCAAAGGAAAAAAATATTCTGGTCACTTTATAGCCACTGTTATAACCAGGGTAGATAATAACGAATTTATCATAAAATAGTTAAAGAAAAAAGCTTCCTTTGCACATGATACACATTTGTTATTGAAGACGAGACATAATACACAGTTCATATTAATGATATTATTATGAAACTTCCTCAACCAAGCACAGCGGGTTCATCTTCTCGGCAATCAAATACATATGTATTTCCAGTATCTTTTAACACAATTAATCTAAGTTAAAGAAATTCGTAAAGCCATATTTATTTTAAATTTGTTTCTTTATATAGGTATTTTTTAATAAATGTTTCAGTAGTACTGACTAGTATTTTGTTTTTAGCTACTATTTCCTTTTGTCACTCATTGTAGCTAGGGACACTGTCATAGGTACATAAAAAAGGGAAAGACATGAATACAAAAATAAGTTAGAAACATAAAATTTTCTAATATGTTACTTGAATGTATACTCAGAATGCAAGAATAGTCTGATTTTGAATATGTTTGCTAGAAAAAAATATAAAAATTAAAATGCTAAAAACGTCCCCAGGTACAACAGTCTCCCCTACTTAAAACTTATGATTTATTATAAATTATGAAACTGGTTTTCTTCAAATTGATGACCTTCTTCTTCCTACAAAATCAAAAACCACAAGTTAAATATGTTATTAATGTTATCACTTTTATCAGGTTTGTTATGTTTATTCTAACGTCCTACCTTACTAACATTAAATACCTTTCCCCTTCCCATACCTCCCCGTTGGTTTTTGCTCGACGGTGACATTTTCTATAATATCAAGTTTTTGTAGTTCTATTCCCTACATTAAGAGTAAATAAAATTGTTACGTTCTGTAGAAAACATAATTGACTAAGTGAGTGAAGTTTGTTGTTAGTTTATACAAAAGTATATACTTAGGTATTTTTATTTTATTTAAACTGGAGAAGGATCATATTATGATTCACTTGAGACGGCCGACGTCTTTTTCGATGATTTATGTTTTCTTATTTTTTATACCTATAGAATAAAATGATATGATTTCGATATAATCTATAAAAAATCATATTTCTCTAGTAGCCCCTGAAGTAGTATTTAAGCCAGAGTTACAGCCATTGGTCAACCCCGTGTCATTTAATTACCACCTTGTCTGTACTTTCGCAGAGATCAAACGGTTTTTATATTTAAAATACTAGGCAAATTTAATTAATGCTAGTTACATATTTCATTTTACATAATAATATATA
Organism: Leptura quadrifasciata; assembly: GCA_963675555.1. Lineage (NCBI taxonomy): Eukaryota > Metazoa > Arthropoda > Insecta > Coleoptera > Cerambycidae > Leptura > Leptura quadrifasciata. Next base: position 12,863,889 of record OY776674.1, read on the forward strand.
GATAAGAAGTGTAGATTAGTACAGATAATTATTTATTTACAAGCTATAGCCATGTACGTGCAAATGTATAACCGAGAGTATAACCTATATAAAATTATGTTATCGACTTAATTACTATGTAAATTTTATCCTCGAAATGTCTAATTGATATAGATATTATATGCAATAATTTTACCACCATAGCAGGAGGTGTAGTTAAATATGTTGATTTATATAATATTATGAGTTATTATTAAGGTAGCTTACATATAATTAATATTAATTTATTTACAGTTTTATGGTCTGTTAAACATTTCACGTCAATTTTTTGTCATTAAATATTATGCCATTAAACATTAAACTGAGAAAGTTTCGACTCTATAGTCTTAAAAATTAACGTGATTTATTAAAGGGAGAAGTTTTTATAATCTATGTGATGCCTAGAGTCTATTAATTTTTGAAATTATTCTTTGACCTAATAATAGTGTACAATTAGATGCATATCTTTCAGCCTGTGGGCATTTTTAGACTAAATTATATGACCAAACCAGAGTCAACACTCCATTTTATAATTTTTCGGTTTAATCAAATCGTGTCAAAATATATTTATTCGCAAGTAAATTATGTCTGTAATAATATAAATATAATGTACAATAATTTTTAATTTTGGTTAATACATTCTTTCTTAATTTATTCCAATCAAAAACGTATATTTTCAAAAAATCCACCAAAGTAAGAAATACAGTTATAGCAGTGGAAAAAAATCGAGAAAAATGTATGTTATTTTTTCGTAGTAGCCACGTGCCAAACTAAAAAGTCATTAAAATTATTAAAATCTGACATTTCGTGTTTTTATCTTGATTTTTGAGCACATAATTCAGTGCAATTAGTCATTATAAATGAAATAAAATTATATTGAAAAAATATTTTAAAAATAGTAGTTTGTGCAACATGAGTGGATATGATAGCCATATCGCACGAGAAAGAAATTTAAGCACGACGCCGTAGGCGGAGTGCCTCAATCTTTCGAGTGCGATATGGATAATCCACTCGAGTTGTACAGTATACTTTTTCTACGACCGGATTAAGAAAAAACTACAAATAATAGTTTTAATCAAATTTTAATATACAAACTTAGCTTCTGCTAAATCTTATGCTCTAGGTGCAAACATTTTATAAAAGCTTCAGTAGCCTAGCGGTTATATGCACGGTAAACCGACGAAGCAAACTTACGACAGACAATAAGATAACCTTGTATAAGGTTATCTTAAGACCGATTATGACATATGCCTGCGCGTCCTGGAACCTCATCTCGGACGCGCAGTGCAAAAGACTTCAGATACTCCAGAACAAATTACTCAGACTACTTATGAATGCAGACAGGTACACTCCGGTTGCTGTGTTACACGAAAATGCCAAAATTATGTTAATCAGAGACTTCATTAATGAAACGGCGCAAAAGTTTTTTGCAACCAGAACACAGCAATCGGAAATGACACAGGACATTACAGATAGACGACGGCACAACGACCCACATCACGCACATAAACTGTTACATCAAAATTTACCTATCTACAGAGAGCGACGGTGACGATAAATTACGACACAAAACAGTTGCCCACACAGAAACTGACAAAACACATAACATAGATGACTCGCCCTTCCCCTCCTTCCCCTTCCCTTCCTTGTCCACTACCCTCTTCACCTCCTGCACACAGTGCAACATATAACTCATGCCGACAGTCAAATCTTAAAACACATAAATTTTACACAGAATAAAAATCATTTCGTTTTATATATCTGACATTTTAAATAGGTTTTTCTCTTTCATTTTTCTATAAAAATTACTCTGAACAAACATTAATAAGTATAATAATCTATTGAGGATCGTCTGCATAACCAGCTTGCTGGATAGCAAAAGAAAATGCGCTTTTAAATTATCAGGAGAGCAGCAATATTAATGGATTAATGTGGAATCGGATATCGTGAATTGGCATTCCAACAGCCGGCCGGCTCGTTTCGTATTTATTTCAAATATTTGTAACGGGTCGGTGTCTCATTCAAATGTAAACCAAGAATGATATAAATGAAATATCCTTTTAAACTCTGTACTCAAAAAAAGAATAAAGCTATTTTAATTGCTAAAAAAATTGCTTCGAAATGCAACAGATCATAGATTCAATCCCCACATATAGCTACTCATAATATATCTCTAAAATTTTGTCTGTATATAATAATTTCAATAAAATTTTAGGTGGTATCACTCATTTTAAATTATTTTCTAGCTCAAACTGCGCAAATACACACTGACAATTACTTTAACAGTTTACGCACTAATTTGAATTTTTTAAAACGAATAGTTGCCTAAGTACTTAATACACGAACTGTGATTGGTCGATTTCATATCCATCCTAGAACGTATATGAAATGTATCCGTTCAGTTAACTGGAATGGCCCACTTATCCATTCTACAGACTGTACGGAAAACAGCAAATTTACATAAGGGAGTAGAAAAAAGCTTTTATTTGAATGCTCTAAAAAGTTGAATATAACCTTTGAAGTAAATCAAACCCACCATTTTGTTACATTATATAATTTTTTTTATGATATAAAAGCTTGTCGCGATATTTTCCTATGTAAAGGAAATTTTGACTCATTGGATTATAACTTGAAAACATAAAATGGAGAAGATTATAAAGATGCTGTCATTAAAATCATGTGGAATGTAATAGCAAAAATTCTTCGAGAAACCTATTTCGAAAAGTATACCTAATAGGAATTTTAACACATTTATTAATTTAGAATTTACAAACGCGAGAAATATAAAAAATGTCGATGGAAGAAGGTTCCAAGCTAGTTCAGAAAAACGCAAACAAAGCTCAGTTGCCATTGAAAAAGAAAATTTAAATGAAATGGGATGAGAAACCGCCTGAAGGGTTACAGAGAACATTTTACCACAGGCGGCGTTTGAACTTACATGGATAGAAGCATATTTTGTTAAATGTAATATAACGGTCCATTTTGAACACTAGGTAGATGGGTTCTTTTGGCAATAAATAAAAAGTCATGTTTAATAAATATGTGTATAATAGTTATAAGTAGATTTCATTAAATTAATTCGTGTCCGTACTTAGGATATAGATAGCTGTGATTGATATACTGTGTTGCCATCTAGTGTTCAGCATCTAAAGTTTGCTTTCGAATTAGTTGTTGATCCCTAAATCTTTGCAGAAAACATAATGTATTCTTGTTTGAAAATTTTCATGGTTTATAAAGAAATCTGTCGTCATGGATTTTCTTATTTTATTATTAATCAATAAATATTTAATTAAAGGATTGCTATTAGTAGGGGATGTCCTTTCGGAAACTTCGTTGGGTGTTGTTGTTTGTTTTGTAGTCAAGCAGTAATTTTTCGTTATATATTAAAGAGACACCTACCTAGACTTTTCTGAAGTTTCCATATGAAGTGGGTTTTTTTTTAATAACCCCAGAGTGATATTCATTTTGACAGTACTGAAAGTGGACAGCCGAAGGACGAAATAAATTTTTCAATCATCCGTCTAGGGATAAATCCTATGATTGCGATAATCGTGATTTTCCGCATGGGACTTTGTGTTGTTGTAGTTATTTTAATGGAAATCGCTCCTTTTGGGATTGATTTCTCAGTACCGTGAGTACCACTTGTGCCTACCCCTAATTTTCACATATTAACTGACTTTTCATTTGACCAGTGAACTAATATAATCATTGCCGTACATCTAAGAGCAAGTAATTAATGAGAATACATTTAGTCTGGGAAATATCCGCATTTTTGGTGACGTTAGTTGAGAAAAACCCTTGGAGGAAAGGTAATGCTGTTTTTGTGTATAATTTTTCTTAGAGCCATAGATGTATTATTTTTATTAGCCAAATAATCCATCTAACTCTTGTGATGTCTATGTGTGCTTGTATTTTTGGGGAAAACGTCTAATGTTTATGAATTATTTAGGGTTTTTCTTCCCAGGGGCTAATTTTCACTAGATGGTGAATTTTGTTTTTCCCTGGGTATATTGTCCCGGATGTTTTGAGTTTCTTTGGAGCAGAGAACTTGGTAGATTTGTCTGGTGGTTAAATTCTTCCAGCGACGTAGTTCAAACGTTGAACCAGTGCACAGTTCATTTAGTTAAGTGCAGGGCTAACAAGAAGGGCCACGAGGATCTCCAGTTACTCAGGTTATTTTATAAACTCATTTAAGTTTTGTTCATTATTACATTTATGTGTATGTACATATATTAGTATTTTCTTGCAATTCCTTGGCTTAAAAAATTAAAATAAGAACTTGATAACTGGGGGCGAGCGTAGGTGCGTCTTTACTATGTACATACTTCGGTATGCGATGTAAAGCAACGACAGGCGCAGTTAGTAGTTGGATGGGTGACCATTCCAACGGAAACCGCGTCCTCGCCTCACACATCTTCCAGCTGCTTTTATATCAGTGTATGCGCGGAAGCTATACAACCTTAGGCGAGGGTTGTATAGGAGATATACCATCCTTCGGAGGGGATGTAAAGCCGGCGGTCCCTTGTCTATTAAATGTTAGGCAAATAAAAGATCCCTACTCTTCTGAAGGGAAGAGGTTAGGCAAAATTCCTGGTTGGGGGTAGCTCGTCTACAGGCGTCGGTGTTAGGCCTCAGTAGCGGAAATAGGCCGACGTTAAATAAATGTATAAAAAAAAACTTGATAACTATATAAATTATTGAAGTTTAGACATTCAGTAAAGTATTAAGATTATTTTATAGTCACTTGTACATTAATGCTCACGCTCACCTTTAACCAACCTATAGATTGGTGTGATATAACATCCGGTGCACATGCTGATAATTTTATTAGAAATTATATTAAATAATCTGGAGGGGAATTATTTTGTATATATAAAAGAAATACAATATTTAGTAGTTTAAGTATTTTATAATACCTGTGAACCTGCGGTATAGCTATACTCCGAAGCGCGTAAATTTGATTGTAGGGACATAATTGTATTTTTTTTGCCTGTATATATATGTGCGTATAAACCTATATATTTGATATATTTTCTTTACAATAAATGCAGGTATAGTTTGAATTTGTATTTTTTTTAAATTATTTTCTTTGTGAGGTCATAGCCCCCTCATAAACCACAAAGTTTATCACTATTTCCAGGTTTTTGTTGATAACTTGATTTGATATTTTTTTTGTGTGATAAATAAGCACACTGACTGGCATAAACCTCGTGGCGCCCATTTTCTGTAGCTAGGGACAACCAGGTCAGTGTGCCAAGGGGGTTGTGAATAATATAGGTTTTACTATTATTTTGCCGTGACTATGGTGGGGGAAGTTCCGCCCACATAATGTGATTGGTACAGGTACAGGTACGGCTTTTCTACTGCTCAGTACGGTACGGGTACGGCATTTTACTGCTCTACAACATGGACACTGATAAATTAGGGTAAAATCAGTAAAAAGCCGTACTTGTACCAATCACATTATGTGAGCGGAGCTTCCCCCACCATTCGACCAATCAGGTGAGAGCTTGGGTAGGAGGAGTGGGGGAGCATTGGGAGTGGTGGGGGGAGCATGCTCCTCTCATATGCACTCTACTGATGTTACACTCGTATGTGAGATACACAGTACAAATAATTATCGCATAAATTAGACAAAGAAATAGATCATGAAGTACTGTGAAATACTGAGAGCATCAAGTATGGTGTACATAATTATTTCCATTGATATTATGCCAATAAAATTTTGTATTGATACATAGCCATTTACTATGTATTACTATATTTGATTTTTTTTCCGTAGATCAACAATTTCAACGATTTCGATGTAAAAGTTCCTGTTAAACTTGAAACTGATTTTTTATATAGTGGTGACCAGTATGCATAAATAGATTGTTGTATACAATTTAATGGCTGTCGGATTAAAGGAAAGAAAAAGTAATCGTGTCAAGGTATTAAATTGTCATTGTGCTGTGTTATTGTTATTTATTTTATAGTAGCTTAATACTTTACTGTCGTTTACACTGCACTTTGTTGTAGGAGTACATAATATGAAGGATGCTGCGGTCGGTTTTAAACATGCACAAGATCTAAATGAAATCGTGGATAACTGATTTATTATTTGGTCAAGGCTGTTTTTAGGTGCATGTCATTATTAAAATCTCTGATCGAGTTGCACTGTTCATGGAGCCAAACGCGAAAAAATATGCATAGTGAAAACTATTTTGTGTAATAATACCAATAAAGTACTGTTATTATTTCATATCTTTGGTTTGTTTGTTCCTTAAATCTCCCACAATTTAAATAATTAATAACAACCTAAATACCTTTTATTCGGTTGCACACGTTCTGAACAGTTGCTCCCATAAAAGTCTTGATGCGTCATCGGTATTTCTATTTGATTTGAAATAAATTTGTAGCACGTCTAACTTTTCGATATTTGTATATCTCAAAGCCAAAATAAACTCAAAAAAAGGATTCAATAGAAGAAAACACAGAGTACGAAGATTATGAAAACAAGAAACTAAACATTGTGTAATGTGCATCTTGTGTCATAGTTATAGTTATACAAAAATTGTATGATTAGTCTATTTCTCTTGAGCAGTGTAAATGTTTCTACAATTCAATTAAGTTTGTTTCGATATTATTAATTCAATCACCCGTACAAACCAATTGCCGTTCAAGGTTGACTATGAAAGACGAGTTACATGCTATAAATGGTTGATAAAAGAGGACCTAGAGTTTCCTCCTAGTCAGGTGAGACCAGGTTTATTAACTGTGGCGTGTTTAATGGGCATATGAAAAACTACTATAGTATTCAAAATCCTTATCCAAATAGCCATAGAAGGTTTCAAACCTTTGGATTAAATGTCTAAACTTGTTCAAATCTTCCATTTATGCTTACCTATTTTCGTATGAACATGTTATATAAAATGTATAATAATGTATGAAGTATGAAACAAGTGGTTATAAGCTAATTATAATATACAGGGTGTCCGGAATTCAGTTCCCGGACGGGAACCTGTGATTCCTGAGCTCATATTAGGCCCATATAACCCAACTTACATTAGTTCAAAAATACATCCCTGAGAAACTACATCCTCTTAAGACAGAAAAAAAATTCCTCCAGTATCTTCCGTTATATTGAAGATAAAATTTTCAAATTTTGAGGTGACTAATGCCAAAATAAAATGTAGAGGGCCTTGGTTCTCGTACACGCACTAAATATCAATTTAATTTTTTACTCCGATTAATAATAGGGTGGGGGTGGCAATGGGGGTGGTAGAGGGGGTGGCTAACGCCAAAAATTTTTTTGAGACGTTTCGTTCTTGTTCACATTAAATCACATTTTATTTTTTTTTACTCCCTTTCACAATAGTGTGGGTTGTGTGGTTGATGTCAAATTTTGAGACCTTGACTTTTCGTACATGCCCTAAATTGCAATTTTATGGACTCTTACTTGCTTGCTTTGCCTATTTACAGTATTTACCCTTATTTACCCCATTTACCCCCGAACCTCCCAACGGAATTAGATCAAAATATAATCTTGTTCCAGATCTCGTTACAATACATAAGTGTACCAAATTTCAAGTCAATATCATAAACGGTTCCAGAGTAAACGTGCGCACAATAAAAGTTACAGACAGTGTTACATGGCCTATGTCCATTTAACAGTTTATTTAAAAACTAGTGTTTTGTGGATAGTTAGCACGACCTGTATATTTTTTGGATTCAGTTTTTGCAGGTGAAACTGTTTTCAACTAACAGAATTTTACATGTATAACTGCTAAACCATGTCACACTGTTTTATGTACTTAATTTTATATCTTAGGAACTTAGTCCTGTTTTTCTACTAACACTATTATGTATCTCATATCCGTTGTAATACAGCATTATTATCCCAGGAAACAATTTGTCTACAAAATTTAGTTACATCAGATATCTATTTTTCAATTTTTATATTTTTGTTTACTATGGAGTACATATGGTTATTTTCCTTACCTTCTCTCATTCTATATATAGTAAATCCTATAACATGTAATATGTTACTGATTTATCAATAATATCAATACGTTTTACTACTTATTTACATCTGTTAATATTTGTTGTTATGTATAAAATAGAAATTGCAAAGGCAAATCAGCTGGCATGGAAAATAAACTATTACTATAGATTCCTTTTATCGATTATATGCCACTACTTTAGTTGAGTATGGGAATCTACAAGGCAAGTTGGTGCGCTTAAATTAACTACTGACAGATGGCCATACTTGTACGATTTCTATATTTTGATAGCTTTCAATTTAAATAGGGAATTAGATTTCTCACATTTTTTTGGTGGCGTTGTTTTCCAGTAAACAGGACAAAAAAGTTTATCTTATCAGTAAAACTCACCAGGAAGTCATTTGCTTGCAGCCTTTGTACTGATTCAAACATTATAATTTTTAACTGTGGACTTCAGTAATTGATATTACAATTTTTATATCCCAGTTACAAAGTGTTTAACATACAGGTAATTTCATTATACTTATTTAAAATGCAATTAATCTTCAAATTTTGCCTTTGATATAATTTCAATTATTTTTAAAATAAATTCAAAGTCAATTCTTCTTAATTTAATAAGTAGTTAAAATACTATATGTACCACATGGTTGTAAAAATATTTTTCTCTTTCCTTTTCATTTTTTTGGCAATTTATAGTCTAAGAAATCAGCTTACTAGTGCATAGCTAATAATAATACTCGTGCATAGCTAATAATTACACGTGCATGGCTAATAATAACTCGAGCATAGCTAATAATTACTATTGCATAGCTAAAATTACTTTTGTACTGCTAATCAGATTACTTTTGTATAAATTAATTTCCTGCAGTTTTGTATAGCTAGCCTAATATTTCGTGCAGCTAATTTAAATATATTTTGTACAGCTAACTAGCTTATATTTGCATAGCTAACATTGCTTAAATTTTGCATAAATTTTGTATATGCTTATATTTGGTTAAATTTCCTACAATTTTCACCCCATTCATTGAGAGACGTAAATTGCCAAGAAAAATTTAGAATTCTTGAAATAAGAGACAATTGTGGGCCTGGATTGCTGTCCCCGAACCAGCCACCTGAACCATAAACCATCTAGGATACTGGTATTAATTTGTCTTTTTTATATATATATATATATATATTTTTTTCACATTTCAATTTGTCTCAAACCGATTTGTCTAATTTTTTTATGTAATATATTTTGTCATTCATTTTAAACTATCTTTTTATTTCTCTTACCAACAATTTCAGTCTGATCTATAGCAGACTGGTTATTCGAGAAAAAGAGACCATTTTGCTTATTTTACTATAGATGGTGCCCAATTTAACATCAATTTTTCTTTGTCTCCTTTTCTCGAAATAAACAGAAATCTGTCGCTTATGCTGTACATGTCAGAAAGGGTAAGTTTCTCCACTCTTACGAATGCTCTGGACCCACGGCTCTCTGCTCCGGCTTAAACCAGCTAGTCGTCCGCACATGTTGCCTCAATTCTTTCTCAAAAATAAATAATAAGAGAAAGGAGGTAACAACAGACCGACCAACAGACAGGAATTTTTCTTTCGCTCAAATTGAAAATCTCGACGTTTCATGACATTTTAAGCCTGTTTTAACAAAAAAAAAAAAAATTTTTGCATTACTATACTTTCACTGGACGTGGAAGTAAAATCAAGAATTATCGTTTTTCCTCTGTAGGTCATAGGTGTTACAAAACTTAGTTTCACTTCGGTAATTTACCAGAAACGAGTTGAAGTTTGTATCATGAATCAATTTGGTAATGAAGAATATGCTGATATGTATTTGATATATGGTGAAATTAAGTATAAATCTTGAACCGCTAAGCGATGATACAGGCAAAAGTAAGTACCCAAACCGAAGAACACCATGGCGTAAAACGTGTATTGCTGTCCATCAATGTTTAAGAGGCACATGGTAAAAAACTCCCCCCCCCCCCACGTCCCCCACGCACGGTTTACGAGAAAATTAAGAACAACCGCCAGAATATACCGCCGGGGGGAGGTTTTTACAGAAATAAGGGATGTTACGAACACTGGGTAAATGGGAACTTTTTGGGTCTTGTTCCTAACACTATTAATAATAGATATACGTAATATAGTAATCTTTATAAATTATTTATTCTAAAAAGTACTTTTCGTGGGCTAACAGGATCAGAGTGTCCTTTAAATAATACTAGGGGTAGTACTTCTGCAGTAAGTCCCGATTACCAGGAAATGATTTTAAATGATATTGATGAAAATCTTGATATAAGTATCAGAAAGTTAGCGGCAATGTAACAGGGGTATTCAATCTATTTCATTTTCAAAATGTACAAACTTTATTAGAACATGATTTTCCGCCTCGATTGGAATTTTCACAGAGGTTACGAAACAAACAAAAAAGAGATCAAAATACCTTTTCCCGAATATTATTCACTGACGAAGCAGCATTCACGAGGGACGAAATATTTAATCTACATAATGCCCATCATTGGTCATCTGTTGATGAAAATCCTCAGATCATAATCACCCTACTATTCGAGTTATTTACTGTCGAATATTTACATAACTTTGTAGTCGTGTAATAACAACGATAGTTAAGCATTAGGACATATTTTTTATCCAAAACACTATTACGAAATGAATATTTGAAAATTGTAGCTATTTTTTAAAATACTTAGAACTCAGCATACTAATATCTTTTTCTACTCCCTTATGTAAATTTGCTGTTTTCCGTACAGTCTGTAGAATGGATAAGTGGGCCATTCCAGTTAACTGAACGGATGTATTTCCGTTCTAGAATGGATATGAAATCGACCAATCACAGTTCGTGTATTAAGTACATAGGCAACTATTCGTTTAAAAAAATTCAAGTTAGTGCGTAAGCTGTCAAAGTAATTGTCAGTGTGTATTCGCGTAGTTTGAGCTAGAAAATAATTTAAAATGAGTGATTCCAGTGAAGAATTGATAAACGGTATACCACCTAAAATTTTATTGAAATTATTATATACAGACAAAATTTTAGAGATATATTATGACAAAAAAAAAAGAAGCTATTATGTGGAGATTGAACCAATTTAATTCAAAACAGCTTTATTAAAATTAATGTGTACAGTAAATATGCCTCCCCAGAGCCCATCCCGGGACCGACCCTGCGACCACCGCGTTAACGCAGTGGTGTATCGCACAGCCGGGGATTGAACCTATGATCTCTTGCATTTCGAAGCGTGCATATAACCGCTAGGCTACTGAAGCTTTTATGAAATGTTTGCACCTAGAGCACAAGATTTAGCAGAAGCTAAATTTGTATATTAAAATTTGATTAAAACTATTATTTGTAGTTTTTTCTTAATCCGGTCGTAGAAAAAGTATACTGTACAACTCGAGTGAATTATCTATATCGCATTCGAAAGATTGATCAAACTTCTTTCTCGTGCGATATGGCTATCATATCCACTCTTGTTGCACAAACTACTATTGTTAACATGGAGTGCTTTGGAATGAATTTGATAATTGTATTGAATGTCAAATTAAACTTAAACATGGCTGCACAACAATTAAGTACTGTTGATAAAATTGAAATAATAAGAATTGTTGGTGACAGTGTGCACTCTTATCGAGATGCAGCCACTATCTTCAATTTGAGACATCCAGATCGCCCACAGATTCACTACACCACGGTTGGTTCAATTAATAGAATATTTAATAGAACTGGAGATGTTTACAAACTTAGAACCAAAAAATACAACGTTGCCGATCGTCCATTGGATCAGGTAATATTAGATGCTGTTAATGCTGAACCACGTGTTAGTGTCAGAGATTAATTTCTAAACTTAAATGTAGATAAATGAAATTTGGAGGTGCCTTAAACTTCAAAATTTAAAACCATATAAGCCCAAGTTTTTATACACTATGGAAGAACGAGATGCAGAGATAAGATTGGAATATTGCTTCTGGGCACAGGGTTTGTTTTTAAGTGAAAAATTTTTTTTAAAAAAAAAATTATTTTTAGTGATGAGGCAAATGGCGTGGTCTCATGGCAAAACTCAAGGTATTGGTCAACGGTAAACCCACACTAGGTTATAAATTGTAAATGGCAATACTTCGAAAAAGTAAATGTCTGATGTGGAATTTTAAATGAGGCCTTGATTGGACCATTTTTTTTTTATGACACTTTAAATAGTATGAGATTACTATGGATTTGTATTTTTGGGACACACACACACACACACACACACACACATATAAAATAAAGTCTATAAAAATAGGGCACGAAATAGAGCGGAACTATGTGACACATTTAGAGAAGCATGTAATATTAATAATAATATTAACAGTTTTTATTGCCCAACAGATTACAGGAATCCAATTACAGGACAAATAGTTTATAACTAAATCGTGAACAAATAATAATAGTAAGTATATATAAGTATATGAGATTATAACATAGTTGTACATTTGGAGATTGAGCAGTCTTTAAGTTTCATAGTAATACTACATAACTCTTTTAAGTTGATGTTGGATATATCACAAAACGTACTTAGTGTATTTAAATTACTACATATAATGTACGTGGGTCAACGGAGCAGTAAGTTGGTTCTAGCCATTGGTAAATTAAAAATGTCTACTTGTCTAGTTGAAAACCTTGGCACTCGAATATTCAACTCTCCAATGAGATGCATACTATCAATTTTATTGTCCGAAAGTTTAAAAACAAAGTTGATACTGACTAATACGCGCCTCAATTGTAGTGCTTGCATATCAAAAGTTAATTGGATGGAGTCTGCGGTAGGTTCTTGATGAAACATATTCAATAGAATAATTATAAAAAACTCTTAAAAACTGACCTGAAAGTGGTGGTTCACGGTATATATCTTACAAATCCTCTACCCACCTAGAGGGGGATAATAACTTGATTTGCTATTTCTTAAAATTAAACAATACAGATCGGAACTACGAATTTAATTTTATTACTGTATCTAGTATAGGATTGTTTATAAATTCTGTTTGTGTATTTGTAACGTTTTTATGGTTTCGTTGATCAAGTTTCAATCCCCTTACAGTATAAAAAATCCTTTAGAACTTGTGACCAAATTGGAAAACATAACTTTACCCGAAAATGCCAAATTAGTTTCCTTTGATGTTAAAAGTTTATTTACCTCTATCCTATTCAAGAGTTTAAGGACATATTACAACATCTTATCTCTAATAGTGAATTGAATCAAATGAACAAAAAGATTTACAAACATTAATTAATATGTGTATCAAACAAAATTATTTTAAATTCGATAATAAAATGTATACACAAGGAAACGGCTTACCTATGGGTAGTCCGTTAAGCCCATTATTAGCTGGAATATTCATGGCAAATTTTGAAAACAATAATCTTACCACCAACAATAATCTCCTTAAATACATGCATTTTTGGGTCAGATATGTTGACGATGTGTTTTGCATATGGATCGGTACTGAGAGACAATTGAGGGGTCTAGAATAAAAGGGGTATAAGTGCATGTTTTTTCATATTTGCGTTAAGTGCAGATTTGACAACCTAAAGTTCATATTTGTTTGGTGCAAAATAGATCCAAGTGATTTTCTGACTTTTACTGACATCTTTTGACGAGTAGAAATATGATGTAAACAAATAGTAAAATTAGTTCAGTGTATAAGGGATACAAGTGTCACTTATACCCATTTTATTCCAAATAATATCAAACATTCCGAGGAGAGTTTATAAACATTTAGATGTTTTTAATCATTATTATTGATACCTTGTTTTTCCATCGTGTCTTGACCGCAATCTCATATTCAGCGGCAGAGTTTGTAAATTCAGCTTAAACATGGATAGTGAAAATCAAGAATCGTGTGGGAGACAAAACAAAATAAAAATATAGAAAAATTGTTCATGTTCTTGGTCAAAGCTACAAGAATTCAAGAAATTCATCATAGGTTTCTAGAGCCATTACACACTTTTATAGAGTATGACCATGATTTCGGAATTTTAGAAAAGAAAGGTTCCTCAAATGTTTGTACCAGAACACTGGAAAAATATTATCAAGAAGAAATCTTGTAAAAAAAATTCTATCCATGAGTTGACTAATGAGAACTTTTACAACGAAACTATCAGTGATCCTAAAACGAATACAGACAAACCTGTAATTAATTAAATGGAGGAAAACTCAATATTTTTTTTCAAAAAATCATCAGCCATTTTGTTGCTACTATACGTTAACACTGAATCTGGATTTTCCATTCAGTAAATGTATTTGCTCAGCTAAAGGCACTGGTCGGCCTAACATGGCTTTTCTAAATACGTTTCCACAGCTAAATCAAGAAGGTTTGAAAATAAACGAATTAAAGTGGAAGAATTTGCAATCTCTTTTGGAGTAAATTCCTCCAGTATATCATTAATTTTTATAATAGTATTGAACACAAGAAAAAAAGAGAATGAAAAAATAAGCAACACAACCAGGCGTAACTCGAAAAAGCAGGGAAACAAAAGCACAAATGCAGCTGCTGAAAATCGTGAAGTTGATCTTCAGCCAACGGAAAATGAAGAGGCAGACGGAGACTGCTATGACTTAAATTTCATATTGTAATCCTATTATTAAGGATAAATAATATTTGCTTAATGTTTATATGACACATTTGTTAATACTTAAATATTTACGAATTTTTTGAAAAGTAATGATTTATTATTGTGTACCACAAAAACAAAAAAGCTTGGCATAAAAGGGGTTTAAGTACATTTTCAAATTTTTCTTGAATTAACAAATTTAGTAACCAATAAAAAAGAAAAACCTGCCCAAACTTTTTTCAAGAATTTTTAAAGTTCATTCAACTTTAATCGCGAATATCTCAGAAACTTCAAAATTGCACTTATACTCCTTTTATTCTAGACCCCTCAATTGTCACATTTCATCCATTTTATTAACTCCCTAAACAACAAAATTCAGTTTACAGTTGAAATGGAAAAAGAACGGTAAATAAACTTTTTAGACATTACGCTGACACGTAAAGAACTTGACATTTACAGAAAGCCAACTTTTACTGACACTCTTACACATGCAAATTGTAATCAATCTTGGAAGATAAAAATGTCACCGTTTCATAGCTATGTGCACAGACTATTATCTCTAAACTTAAATAGAGTTAACTTTGAAAAAGAAGTTAGAATTCTTAAAACGCTAGCAAAAAACAATGACTATGATGAGTCACTTATTGACAAATTAATAAAAAATAAACAGAGAAAATTATTACAAAAACATTTTTATAACGTGCCAAATATAGAAAACAAAAAGTGGCATAGTATAAATTATGTAAATAAGGTTAGTAACTCAGTATGTAATAGATTAAATAAATTAGGTATTAATACAATATCAACGAATAGAAATAATTTAGGTCGCTTGTTGGTTAATAATAAAGAAAAGACAAAAGATATAAAAAAAAATCGGCAGCCACTGGAAGCGGCTGGAACCTCCCCACTCGGTGGATCTTTGAAGCCGAAAAGAGCATTAAATTGTGTGACAAAACGGCACTAAACGTAATCCGATCTCATCTAAAACCTTTTCAGATCTTCTGGGGTACTAAAAAAACCCTCAACTCAATGAATTTACAATCATCTATGCGAGTTATTACCTACATTATCGCTCGTTGAAAAATATACTATCAGGATATTAACAACTTTAACATCACTTGAACGACTAAGAAAGTCTAGTTATCCTAAATACTACAGATTTCTAAAGCAACAAACTGAAAATTGGTAAAGTGATAATCTATAATAAATTCACCAACGTAGGTACAGAAAGCATATGATATTGATATTGTTACATCTACCTTTAAAGTTTGTGACAATCCACTAAAAGTTAAAAATGTGCCGAAATCTTATTAACATGACATGATACCAACGTTATCGGATGACAAACGATGACAATGACAAACGTCAAAATTTGCTCATTGCAATCCGATCGCTCGCGGCTATCTTTGTTAAATGAAACATTAGCATTTCAGTAATTTTACTAGATTTTAGAGGAATATTTGTAGTTTAATTCTTCGATCTGTCTGTATATATATTTAAAAACGGCACTAAACGTAATCCGCTCTACTTCTAGAGCAGGGAAGAAACCCTCACACGTGATTGACATGTGATGTGATGTGATCATGTCATGCGAAATGTGATCTATGCCATATTTGCTTTGTTTTTAATTTTTTTCACGGAAACCAAGTCGAAAGGGTGGAAGTGTGATATATCGTTGAAATCAGAATTTTAACTGCTTTTCAATGGTTCCAATACAAATTGAAAGTAATTATAAAATAAACAACTTGTTGCGTCAAAATAGCACTAAACGTAATCCGATCTCAACCAAAACCTTTTCAGGTCTTCTGGGGCACTAAACAAACGCACACGCAAAGTTTCATTCAAATCCATTCAGTAGTTTCGGGGCTATCGTGTTAACACACATACACACATACACACACACACAGACATTTTTCAAAAATCACTTTTTTGGGTTCCTAGGACCTCGAAACGTAAAGATTTGATGTTATCTCAATTTTTGTTTTTGAACCAATTTTAGTAACCTCTCACAATTTTATTGTGGAGAGGTTAAAATGAATACATAGGTCAGAGTGGCCGTAGCATAGATGTGAGATTAAGAGAATACAAACAGTTTATTTTATATAATAAAAAATCAACTGGTTTCGCCGAACATTGCATTGAGCAAAACACGTTTTTAACGGTAGTAGTGTTAAACTTTTGCATAATGCAAACAAAGGAAAAATTCTAGACATGCTTGAAATTTTAGAAATTAAGAAGGCCCTAAGAAACCATGAAAACGTTACAAATACACAAACAGAATTTATAAACAATCCTGTACTAGACATAGTAATAAAATTAAGTTCGTAGTTCCGGTCTGCATTGTTGAATTTTAAGAAATAGCAAATCAAGTTATTATCCCCCTGTAGGTGGGTAGAGGATTTGTAAGATATATACTGTGAACCACCACTTTTAGGTCAGTTTTTAAGACTCTTTGATAATGTTCGCAAGGCCGAAACATATGTCAGAGAAATCTGAGAAAAAACTAATTAGACAATATACCAAGTGCGTATTGTAACTATTCTTTTGAATATTTATAATTATTCTTTATAAAAAGTATCAAATAGTAACTGATTATCGTAACCTCTTACGGGATAAGAACCGTAAACTTTGAAATACATATATTTTAAGAATTTTCTTTGTACATTTTCAATAACGGATTTTTTGTTATTATAGTATGGATACCAAATAAGCGAAGCGTATTGTAATTTAGATCTTACAAATGAGTAATTAAGAACTTTTAGTGCTTGCATATTATGAAAATTCCGACAATGTCTAATAACAAAGCCCAATATGCATAATGAGGATGATACAGATTGACTAATGTCATTAAATGTCAAAAATTACGCCGAGGTCTTTTATGACTTCACATCGATTCAAATCTATTGAGTTTATTTTATATGTAAATTCGATTGGTTGCTTTTTTAGAGTAAAGCTCATAGTTCTGCATTTCTGGATATTTAACTGTAATCTATTCACCTGGCACCAAATTTCAAGATTTTCTATTTGGCACATGTAATGAAGTAACAGTTGAAGAATTAAGAAAAGTTGTTAAAAATAATAAGAATAGAAGTGAAAAATGTATCAGAATTGACGCAGGACTAGTGGAGAAAGATTATATTTAATATTTGCATTTTAAAATTATATTTTTGTTTAGTAATAATTTTAAGTGTTGTTTAAGTTACAATGACTTTACAAAAATAAAAGTTGAGTTATTTGATATTTTCTTTAAAGACAAAATGTGTTCTAATGCTTAACTAGCATCATTATTACACGACTACCACGGTATGTAAATAACAGATAATAAATAACTCGAATAGTATCGTGATTATTATTGACATCTTAGATATGATTTTTTTTTTTTTGTAAAGGAATGTATATTTTTTAACGAAAGTTGATACACAGGGATTTAGGTCATGACGAAAAACAAAAACTCTATCTCAATCGCTAATATAAATTCCTAATTTTTGCCAATTTCTTTTGACTATAGTAGGCATATTCAATAAAATAACTTTAAATCACAATCTGGAACACAAGAAGTATACCAAATTTGACACACTATATCATGATAATTTGTAAGGGGTAAATTATTTGCAAATTGCAATGAGGTAGTATCAGCTGACGTCACAACCGAGCTGCAACTTCAGTTCAGTGGATAGATAAGTTTTTGCGACATTTACGGTCATTTAGTTATCCCAAATTTTAAAGAATTTCAGAGCTTTTTTAAAAGCTTTTTTTGTGTAAAATTAACAGTTAGTGTTTCCTTTTACTAATACGTTTGGTGATTTGTTGAACTGACTTTAATTTTGTGTTTTATTTGTGTTTTTTAACCGACTTTTTTTTCCGTACTGTCAACAGGTTTTTATTTTCGAAATGGTGAGTTAATTTTTGCAATTAGGATTGTTAAATTCATTGAAATTTGATCTATACACTTCATTTTAGGAGTCACCAAATTATATTTTTAAGTTAGAGTATATTAATGGCGTTGATCCATATAGTTTAAAAGTGGCAGATTTGACAGCATCTTTCGATGATATCCCAAAGATTTCTAAAAGTGTGGTGATGGATTATTTATTATTTCGAACGAGCCCTATGACCAATGATGAAATTAGAGCATGTAAAAGTTTAGCTGCCTTTGCCCAGCTTGCCTGTAAATGGATAGAATCTCTGGGGGCAGAAAAAATTAGCAAACGATATCTCATTGTTGGTAAAGTAAGTGTAGATCTGTATGAAATTTAACGTTTATTATCAAAGTATATTACTTTAGTCTGCAATGTTTAATCACAAATTACTGTTTTTCAAGCATTAGAATATTATTAAAATGGGTTAAGGATGAATATAATTTTTGTTTTAGGTTCGGCATTCTCAGAGAGTGTCAGAAGCAACACTTAAGCCTTGGATTGTTGTATGAGGATACGTCTGTGACGGATGTATTGGTTTATTGAATAGAACTCAGTAACAAGAACATTGATATGGTTGTAGTATTAAAAAATAAGGCCAGATGCTTAGAGTATGCAGTGCGCTTTGGCATTTCACAAAGATTTTTATGTAATCTATACATTTGTAAATTATGCAGTTATGATATTTAAAAAGTTAATGGCTTTATATAATGTATATACAGATGTATGTTTCTTAAGTTTACATGTAGAATATGTTAATAAAAACAACAAAACCACAATGTATTGCTACAAAGTAAAGTATTTTGCTCTATGCTGCTCTATCAACATTTAATATATTCATCGTTTTTTCTTCCTGAATTTAAAAATGTTCAGATACATTGAAAATCCAACGAAGTTTTTCAAAAAGTTAGGGTTTTATTTTTCATTCTTCCATGTATTTTGCATTGTTTAGTACACTCAGTTTAAAATCTGATTTGATCTTAAAACCCACCTTCATTTATCAACCCAAAACTATGTCTATTCGCACGTTACTGGAGGAGGATATAATTAATAACCATATAACTACATATTCAATCAGTTTTATTTGTGTTATTAACAATACTTTTTTACACAAGCCAATATAATAGAATACATGTTAAAATAATGTGTAAAGCATACTAAAAAAAAACGTTACATATCACCTTAAGAACAATCTACACTTTAAGTGAAATCTTAAGAACATTTATGCATCCTATTTTGACTAAATAGGTAAATTCACTGTCAACATTGCAATATCTTATAAATGATGTAAAAACTATCGTATAGGTACCCATGACAAAATGTTTGGAACATATTCTTGCATTTTTTATTTTCGATTCGAGAAAATCATCTTTACAGAATGCTGCTGGGCTGAGTACGTAGTTCTATTCTTGCAAGCTCTACTTGCCGTCTGGTTTGAGCAGATGGAAATCCCAAAAATCTAACTGTTCTTTTTCGATTCCATCGATTAGTGCACACAACAACAGCCGTCGTCGACATTCTGTTTCTAAAATGGTAACAAATTCAAACTCATTAGAAACTTTTGAGCTTGAAGTACAACCCTGCCAAAAATGCTCATAGAAACAGATAAAAATAAAGCTATAAGGTTCTATGAGACCGATAACATGTTTTGAACGAAATTAGTCGATTTCACATACAGTCATATTAATAACCATAAAAATCCCAAGAGATATTCTTCCTCAGTATGACGGGAAGTCGTTGTGCAATAGAATGGCATAGAAACTCATATGTAAAACTGTTTCATCATCTACATATATCCTCTCCATAAAGTATATATTTTAAATTACTTTGGAGATATTTCTATATGCCATTTTTGGCAGGGAATTAATAATATTGTCAGAAAATATAAATTTCACAGCAATGGATATTAATCTTTTATAAAACCATCAATATTAGTAAATAGAAGTTACTACTACCTAACCTATTATATCCTATGTCAATATTGGCTTATACCAAATCTATGAATACATATATTAAATGAGTATTTAAGCAAATAAGTCAAACAATATACCTATTCAACAAAAAAAACCGAAAAACTAAATTATTAGCGTTATTAATGCTTATATTTACAATTTACGATTTAACAGGGATGTTAACATACCCGACAACAAATTTTTCTTTTCCAATAATAGCACTGATACGATATGTATCGAAATTTCTTTCACAGTAGGCTTTTAAAAAAACCTTAATACATGTCTCCACACAAATTTGTTATTAAAATTATGCACCACTAATTTTAGAATTGATCACAAACTAAGACTTGCTCTTATGTCAAATTCTTCAACAATCCACTTAACCGTTTTCAGGCTGTCAAATGATGACGTCACTGATACTACCTCATTGTAGGAAATATTAACCAGATTTGGTTTCATCGTGATGGTTGACCAGCACATAATAGTAGCACTGTAATTCGATACTTTTAATAACAAAAGTATTGCAAATAATGGAAATGTTCCATAGCCAGTCAGATCTCCAGGATCTCCCGATCTCACTGCGTTGGGTTGTTGTCTTTGGGAACATAGAAAAAACATGCATTGGAACCAATAGAAAATGTACAAAATTTAGAAGATGTAAAAAATATTTTGACTGATAAGAGTGTGTAGTTCAATATTAAGACCATGCCAACAGTGTATCGATGAATTAAGACGACATATTAAACAATCTTAGATCTTCCTTTTTGTTCTCCGGGAGGATAACAACCGTATTATTATTATTATTAATTAATTGGTTTGCTAATATTTATGTAACTATTTTAATTAATTGATACTTTGCATATACTTGCACTCGACAGAAAAACGAAATTTTAGCGAATTTCATGCACTATTTCTGCGATAGTTAACTTTTATACAATTACATCACCACTCTCCAAACAAGGAGACCCAATGTCACAGGTAGGTTTACTTTCAAAATTTTCAATGCGAATATGTCGCTTTTTTCACGGGAAACAAGAATAACACTTGCTAACAATTTATACAATTACACGAAAAGTCCAAAACGTTTTCGTAAATTAATGAAAAAATTGCGATGTACTCTTAAGCAATATTGACCACGTAAAAGAGAAATGAGCCAACAATGTTTAATTCTTTGTACAAATAAGAACGTTACTTATGTTGATATTTGTACCTGCTAGAGAAATTTGTGAGTTTAAATATCTTGCGAAACGCAAAGTATACGTTATTTGCCTAAATAATATTTAAACTAATAAAGTTTAAAGTTTTTTAAAATATCACACATTTGTTTAAACCGTCGTAAAATTATCAAAGGATCATACCTAATTGATAATATATAAAGAACTTAACACTCTCACCGAAACAAGAATCAAGAAGACCTGTTATTATGCAACTGTAAACCGTAGGTAATTATTATTAAATAAGTTTCGAGCATCCTTGGCGAAATTTGCAGAAAGTGCTTATAAATCTTCATCGATAACGTGTGAAGCAATAATTCATATTTAAATTACACGCTTAAAAAATCGACTTACCGATCAACAATGAGATATAACAGCACTGTCAACACAAAATATCTGTCAAACAATTGATACCAAAACAAATAAAAACACGAAAGCACGCGCGAACTATCGAACTCAACTTAACAGGTACCTCCACAGTCGAGCCTACTATGATACTTCGCAGGTGAGACATGCAAGAAGACTGATCAGAAGTAGCTGCAGAGGCTTGGATCTGCACCGGCCTACTTGATACTTCATGTCGAAGGTAATGTGAACAAACCGTGTAAGACATCTTCGGTGTTTCGGTTTATTTCGTTGTTATTATATTTGTACATTACTTTATATGCATATTGATAAAAATTAACCCTTAATTGATCGGGTTACTTCCATATAAATGTTACGCTCATTCATAAACAATCCAATGCATCGAACTGAACATATCATACCATATCATATTAGGTCAGTCGATATACCGTCTGGTGTGTGTTCTGAAAAATGTCCTGAAGGACTCCTGGATGAGAATCGTGTGACCCTCGTGTAATCCTTCGTTTGATATAAACATTTACATTAGATATGTTGTTGGATGGGTTAATAGTTATAATATAAATTTTAAACTGTGGTTGGCTGTATGATTTTGTGTCTTAATGCCATAAAATATATATACAGGGTGTCTCACCGGGAACTGAATCGATCGATATAGAGAAAAGTACGCATCAGAAAATTTAGAAAATTACTAATGTCGGTGTGGCCAATCCAACTAAAATAATTACAAGCAGTTGGCACTTGCGCTTATACCGGAAGTCGATATCAACTTGCTTATTTCAAATGGAACACCCTATATATTTTAGGGTTTTCGAAAAGGGCATAAAATTCTGAGACGAAAATATGTAGCATATCCTATACCTAAACCTAGCCGTTTCAGAGATATTTGATATTTTATAGAAAATTTGACAGGTGCAACGGTTTGCAAGAACCATTATAACTTTGTTCGTGTAAAAGATCCTCATTTGCTTCTTGTCACTCAAAAAGAACACAAGGAGAACTACATTCTACAACTGAAATACATTCAATAATATCATACCAAATGTTCCTTTTTTCGCGTTACATTTTGTCAACTTCAAACCGCGAAAACTTGTTTAGGTCAAATGGAACACCCTGTATTTTTTTACGTCAGGTTGTGTAAAATTGAATTTCCTTTTTTCTGATATTAGCATTGTGGGGGTTAAAGTTACAACTTTTTGAAATATTTGCGTAATTATTAGAAATTCATGAATTGTTGTAATCACTTCATCAAAATAGCCATGATTAGAAACAATCAGTCATTATCTTATGTCAAAAAATGCCAGCACGTTTAAATTACACAAACGAAAACTTCTTAAATCTGTTTATTATTTATGGAGAATGTGATAAAGTAATATCAAGAACTTGCAGCACATTTGCTACTCGACATCCACAAAAACGCAAAATAACACTAGCACTGTAACATGCGTATTAATCGAATTTAAGATATGGCATGAACTAAAATAGCATAGATAAGATCAATTTAAAATATGATTTCATTTTAATTTAATAATTGCTCAAAATTCCGCCCTCGAACCTCGACACATTTTTCGCACCTTCGGATTAGTTCCTCATGGGTAGCTCTTCTAATTGAATCCTGCGATATGTTTTGAAATGCATTTCTCTCTTTGCATACAATATTCAATGGTTGTTAATGGGCTCTCATAAACTTTATTCTTAATAGTTCCCCAAATGAAATAATCCAGAACTGACAAATCGGGCGAGCGAGGAGGCCATAAGAAAAGTCCATTATTGGCAATCCATTGATCATAAAAAGTTTCTTGTAAATAATGATTAATTAAATATGCGTCATGTGGGGGAACACCGTCGTGCGGATAAAAAATGTTTCTATGTTCGGCGAGAGGTAAATTTTACATATTAGCAGAAGAGAAAATTTAATTTACCGTTTAAATTTTCCTTATAAAATTGTAATGCCACCACTCTATCGTTTCTTATGGCACAGTAAACATTGAACTGCCAACTTTCCTGAAAGTTTCGCTCTCTGAACATATGAGGGTTTGAGTCACTACAATAATGCGAATTGTGTCTATTAAAAAGTCCATTTTTAGTAAATTTTGCTTCATCTGTCCATATAATATTTCCCAAATAAGAATCGTGACCCTCAGAACTTATTAGAATAAACTCACAAAAATTCTGTCTTCTTAGGAAATCTGTTTCTCTTAATCCTTGAACCATATGGAATGAAAACAGGTGAAACTTATGTTTTAATAAGGTTCTGTGAATTGAATCCTTGCATAGTCCGGATTCCTGAGGAGCTTGTCTTAATGACATCCTTGGAAATGCATGAAAATATCCCAGCATGACTATTTCAATGTTTTCGTTATCAACAATAGGCTTTCTTGACAGAGCCATAATTTTTTTAAATTTTCCAGTATGCGTTTTACAGTGTTTGGTGACGGTTTCCGTTTTTCTGGATATCGAGTAGCAAATGTGCTGCAAGTTCTTGATATTACTTTATCACATTCTACATAAATAATAAACAAATTTAAAAAGTTTTCGTTGGTGTAATTTAAACGTGCTGGCGTTTTTTGACATGAGATAATGACTGATTGTTTCTAATCACGGCTATTTTGATTAAATGATTACAACAATTCATGAATTTCTAATAATATAGCAAATATTTCAAAAAGTTGTAAATTTAACCCCCACAATATCAGAAAAAAGGGAATTCAATTTTACACAACTTGACGTAAAAAAATACAGGGTGTTCCATTTGATCTAAACAAGTTTTCGCGGTTTGAAGTTGACAAAATGCAACGCGAAAAACGGAACACTTGGTATGATATTATTGAATTTATTTCAGTTCTAGAACGTAGTTCTTCTTGTGTTCTTTTTACGTGACAAGAAGCAAATGAGGATCTTTTACACGAAGAAAGTTATAACGGTTCTTGCAAACCATTGCACCTGTCAAATTTTCTATAAAATGTCAAATATCTCTGAAACGGCTAGATTTAAGTATATGATATGCTACATATTTTCGACTCAGAATTTTATGTTCTTTTCGAAAACCCTAAAATATATAGAGTGTTCCATTTGAAATAAGCAAGTTGATATCGACTTCCGGTATAAGCGGAAGTGCCAGCTGCTTGTAATTATTTTAGTTGGATTGGCCACACCAACATTAGTAATTATCTAATTTTTTTAAATTTTCTGATCCGTGCTTTTCTCTATATCGATCGATTCAGTTCCCGGTGAGACACCCTGTATATATACCGTCTGTCTATTTCACGAGGACTACTTAATATCTATTGTAGAAGAATAAAGTTTTAGAAACAGTTATGCCATTTTGGTAATTCTGCAGTCTATTCACTTAAGAGAGTTATGCTAAGAGAGTTATATGAAGCGTTTGTGATTAATGAAACGTTGCGTAAATGTTCAATAATCGAAGAAATCGAAGAAAATGGAGCGAATAGGGGTGCCGGATGCGTAAAAACGAGTGAAAATACAACGTTTTTAAGTCATTTTGAAACGATTAACATTGAAAAAGACATTTTAGGGCAAGGGTAATCAAGAGTCGTGGCATTTGATTGCTTATTATTGCAATTCATTGATTTCATTGAGTCCCGTCGTACCACAATAATAAATATTCAAATTTGTCATGATCTTATTTTCCGTTGCCCCGAAATGACTGTTTAAATGCTTTTTATGTGAAAGTGACCTGAAATCCTCGTATGTTACTCCTTTTTGGGTCATTTACGTATTGGTCATTGCAAACCGAAAAAGTTAGGTTAGGTTAGAGATATTTAATAGATATAATGCTGTAATGACTCTTATCTTATTTACCCTTGCCCTAAAATGACTTTTTCAATGCCAATTTTTATCCACCCAGCACCCCTATTCGCTTCACTTTTCCGTCAATTTCCTCGATTATTATACATTTGCGCAACATTTCATTAGTCACAAACGCTTCATATAACTCTCTTATTAATGTATTCACAAAAAAAACTAAAAATCGAGAAGTGGATAAACTGCAGAATGACTCCCATTTTTTGTATATATTTTGTATTTCAGTAAAAAAAAATTTGAAATCCATAGCCTACTTTTGAGATATATTACAAAAACTTAAAAAATATGAAAACCATTAACTGTTAGATACGAAAAAAGTTAAAGGATGAAAATTAATGGCATAGACAGTAAGAATAATAATGTGTATCAATAAATTCGAAAAACTCAGTTAGCTTTGACATACGCTCTTGTGCAAAAATGAAAAGAACAAATCTCAAAGTAGGCCATGACACTATTATTTCGTTTATTTTGTCTCTTTCCAACGATATAAAACATGTCACAAAAATTTTAAATGATAGTATCAATATTTACTATTTTACGAAGACCACAATTCATATCATTTAATCGTAAAAATCAGCTGTGCCATGATTAGTGAAAAACAATATATACAGTTATTAACAAATATTACAGATTGTCGAGTTCTAAGACGAGTTTTATATCAGTAATTATGATGTACACCAATAGTAACAAATTCGATATAATTAGCATTTATTGTCAGTGCAATTTTGACGCTGAAATGGCAGTCACGGTTTACGGAGATAGATTTCCAGATGCTCCGCGGTCAAATTGAACTATGTTTAGGAAGTTAGTTCAAAATATAAACACGCACAGTTTATTTTCAAAAAAAGCATGTTGCGGATAATGTAAGGAAAGTGAATAGAGTATTGAATTATGTTACTTAATTATGAACTGTTGCATAAAAAAAGACAGTGCAAGTAAAATATTTTTTTAAAACAGATTTCGATGCTACAAAATAGGACAAATCAACATTTAAATGCCGAGTAGAGTAAGTTTTCGTTGTTTGTTGCAAAATTCTTTGGTCGGACGAATAAATTTTTTCTCATAATGGATTTTTCAATAGAAATATGCATTATAAGTGGACACGAGAAAATACACATTGGAGCAGAGAGACTGCTTTCCAAGAAAGATTTTCTAGGAATGTTTGGGTCTAAAGTAATTGGATCTTATTTTTATGATGGCAAATTAACCGCTCGATACCTTAATTTCCTGCAAAACGAATTTCAAGATTTTCTTTATGAATTAACAGTGGCGGAAAGATTAAATTATTCATATTTGCAACAAGATGGGGCTCCACCTCACACTGCTGTAATATGTACAAATTATTTAAATCAGGTTATGCCAGATAGCTGGATAGGCACCTATGCACCCATTATATTGCCACTTCGATCACCAGATATTACTCCCTTGGATTTTTCGTCTAAATAAAATAAATAAATAAATAAATACACCACAGGTAATGACGACCCCCTTTATCCCGGAAGGCTCTAGAAGAGCCTTGTGTGGGAGGGGGCTACACATTTAGAGACAAGGGACACACCCAATATTCGTGTATAGTGAAAAAATCCCTCTCACAGTATTTTCCACTGCCACGACCGGGGATCGAACCCGGAACTTTTGGGTGAGAGGCAAGTGTGCTCACCTCTCGACCATCAGTCATACAACAGTCTGGAGTTACATTAAAGACAAGGTATTTCAAACTGCCCCTAAAATGTTGAGGGCGTCAAAACCAGAATTAGAAACGCATGTGAGGCAATTATTCCTGAAATGTTCCAAAATGTAATGCGTGAGGTGTCTCGTAGAGCACGTTTATGTATTGGAATGCATGGTGCACAGTTTGAGCATTTGTAGTTAGAAAAATAAATACACACTTTTCTTTTCAGTATGGTAGTATGTATTACTGTTATACATAGTTTTTCGTTCTTATGGATGTTAATTTTGTATCTGTATTTTTATTTATGAGATATTTGCTTGTTTGTATTAAGCTGTAATAAATAATTACTGAATTATAATTATTATAAAGTTAATTTTTATTATTATTATTATTATTGCATAGCTGATTTGTACGATTCAATAATATGAATTGTGGTTTTCGGAAAATATTAAATATTGACGCTATAAGTTAATTTTTTGTGATATGTTTTATAACTTTGGAAAGAGAAAAATGAACGGAATTAATGGTGTCATGGCCTACTTTGCACATTTTTTCATTTTTGCACAAAAGCGTAGGTATATCAAAGCTAACTGCGAATTTTTTGATACACATTATTATTCTTATTGCCTTTGCCGTCAACTTTCACCCCTTTAACTTTTTTCGTATCTCCTCAAATAAGGAAGTTATAACCGTTTGTAGTTTGCCTATTTTTCAAGATTTTGTAATATATCTCACAAAGTGAGGCCCTAGTATAGAGCCTTGAGGCAGATACCTCAAAAGTATATTTCGAAGAATTCGTAATCAAAGTATTATACACTGTTTTGTCTCACCGAGAGATAGGCTGAAAAGGCTGGGTGGAAATTTATGGACGACTTTTGGATTTTAGGTTGCAGATTTCTAGTTATGGCACTGAGGTCATTGGGAGTAATATAATAATTTTAGAATATACCAAGTTTAAATAATAATAAATCGACTTTATTTTGCAAGGAAAAAATTACAAAGATATAAAATAGAAATTACATTTTTATAACAAAGAAAGAAAAGGGAGAACTAATAGAGAAAGGTAATTATACCACAAATTTTTTTACGTTAGTGGGAAAAAGTGACTTTAAGTTATCAAAATCGCTACTTATTTTTGTTTCGATATTATTATAGTTTCCTAAAATTCTCATTGTCTCGTCTAGGTCCTCCATTTCACGAAAATTACTTACTATTTATAAGCTAAGACTTATGCTAATCTTATTACTACTCTTAGAGTGTGTACTAAAATTGAATTATGATAAAAAATGTAATGAAATATGACTATTCTTAAAAATGAAAATAAAATATCACTATTTCCAAGGTTACCTGGTTAGGTATTTTGTTGTCGGTGTGCGCTTGCCAGAGAGTTTTTGTTAGTTAGTCAAGTTCTGCTTTGTCTTCTATCACAGGTCGCTGTTGGTTGATTTGGGCTCTGATCTCTCCACCTGTTATCCACACATTTTCTTTGCCTAGTTTTTCTTTTGCCTCCCTGAATAGTCTGTATCGTTCTGGAGTTAAATCTTCAGCGATGGACATTCCGGTGCTTTTAAGTTTTCCTCGGTTTTAAATTACAGTTTTTTTTATATGTTCTTTTGTGAAGGTAATCAGTATTGGTATTTTACCTGTTCTTAATTTCTCCACCCTGAAGCAGTTATCTAGATTTTCAGATCCTAGGTTTAAATTTAATTTTGTATTTAGGACTTCTAGAGCTATTTCAGTAACTTTTTTCCATTACTTTCTGAAACTCCGTGCATTCTTATTAATTTTCTTTTCATGTGCTGCTCCGTTTTATTTGCTTCCTTTTTTTTCTTCTTTTAGCTTGTCGATTACCTCCGTCAATTTGTCTATCTTTTGTTGCATTTTATTGATCTGAAATTTTTCTTGAATGTTTGTTATTAGTGTATTAAAAAAAAATATGTGATCGTTCATGAGAATTAAATTGTTATTTAGTGTGTGTACGAGAAAGAAGGGCCTTTAAAATTTATTTTGGTATTAGCGATTCCCATTTCCACCTCCACCCTATTATTAAAGGGAGTGAAATATTGCATTGGGATTTAGTGTGTATAAGACTTGGATACAAAATCTGGATGTGGATTTCTTGGGCAGCGGTTTTTCAAATATACCGATTAATTTTACCATTTTTATAGAAAATTAATATGTAGTCAGTTTATATTCAAACGAAATGCGCCTCTTTGAGAAGCTGTAGATTTTTGTTCGGTTAATAAACCAAAGTAAACACTAAATCAGACCTACATAAAACTACCCTATCATTTATAGCCTAAAAGTAGCACTTTATTTCTTATAGGCGTATCTTAAATGCAATCGTTATATGTCAAATCCTTCATAAGTCAGCAAGGAGAGACACTTTACTACGGCACACCTATTAGATCTTTTACGAATTTTCAAATAAATGTTCCGCTTAATTGTGACAAACCTAAAGACAAATTGAAGTACTACTTTTGGCATAGACTGCGATGAACAAAACCATCCATCACCAACACGACTTGTCTATGTGGACAAATTTGCATCACCCGCAGCGTTCAACGACCTTGTCGTATAGTTTAAAACATGATTTATTATTTACTAAACGAAGAGGAGGATCATACTGTCATCGGAACACCGATAAGTACAGTTAATAGACGTTATTATTTTATTCATGGTTGTTAATTCTAATTAGCGAATATTTTAACACCCGTTTAAACGTCCTACCAGTGCCATATTAAACAGCTTCAAATTTCGATTAATTTCTTTTGATTATATTCAAATTAGTATAAAAAACTTTACATGTCTTACTTATTACATAATGTTGTTTCATCTCAATAAATTGAATGCATATGTTATAGTCTAGATACTGAAGGGGGTTCCACTGGCCTTAAGAGGTCCGAAAAAATTTATAATCGTTTCCGATGTATTCTCTTCCCTAAAATTGATTGGGGTAGGTCCCAAAAGTGGTCCAATTTCGAGTTATTTACGAGAAAGTGTCAAATTCGCGACTGCGTCAGCGCGGTGGTTGCATGGTCGGTCCCGGGGCAGGCTCTGGTTAGCAACTGTTTGTATGCTTTTAATTTTAATAAATCTTTGTTGAATTGAATTGGATTTCATTGTACAGAAGTGTACATTCGACATTAATTAATTTTAGTTTCGAGAAACTGCGTTCTCCAGTCACAGGAACTGTAATCAAAATTCGTAAAGCAATCCCACACATTTGGATATAAATCTTAATCTTAATACTTAATAATTTATCACAAACCAATGCGGCATCAATATCAGATTTTGAGTCGACCATAAGCTTTATCTGAAGATCAGCGCAGTGCCTGAAAAGGTCCTACTTGTTCGATATGTTATTTACACTGTACAGAAATCTCAAGGGTTCTGAATACCCATTAAATTATTGGAGTTGTTCTTTTACGAATTCAACTTCAAATTTTTTTCTCTGCATTTTCAATGGGATCGTCTGAAGAAAGCTCATCCAATTGACGTTTTACACGTCGTATTCTTCTGAATGGCTTAAATGCAGGCTCAACTTGAAGTTCTTCTGCTAGCTCGTTTGCGCTTTTGAATCTATTTTTTTCTGTATTTTCTAAAAATGTGATACATTTCTTCAAAAATTCCAAGTATACAGTGACATCGACTTCTCTTGACTGTAACATTTTGCTGATGACATTTGGTACGTCGTACCAAACAACCAACAATACAATAAAGCTGAAGTCTTTCAACATTATATTTCTTTACTTTTTCCTCACGGACAAGTGTTTGTTACGCTTTGTGAGTGAACTTGTTTATTTAGTGGTTTTAAGATGTAATGAATTATTATCCTTTATATACATTTGTATCTTTCTAAATAAACTTATATTATTATATTATATTATAATGCAGTTAATGTCATCGCTTCATGTGCAATATCAGGTTCAATCCTTTGAATTTTGTTATATAAAGCAATTAGAGTATCGTGAACATCTCCAGTTTGATAGCGAACTACTTTCACGCTGCTGATTCTAACTTCCCAACGTGCATCACTAAGTTTTTTTATGGACAATATCTTCAGATGATCTGTTAGTATTTTCCACCGGTTAACCAATGCAGAAAAACAACCTTTGAAGAACGCCAAACAGTGTCACAGACTTAACAGACGATTTTGCAGCATCAAGTAATACCAAATTGTGGCTGTAGCACCCACAAGGCACAAATAATGCTAAAGGGTTCAGTTTTAATATCCTTGTTTGTACGCTGACACACTTCCCTTTCGTATTTGCATCTTTGTCATATCCATGCCCTTTACAGTTGCTTAATTTAAGTCCGTGTTGCTTCAAAATATTTATTATAACGTCGGTGAGACCTGCTCCACTAGAATCATCAACGGGGTATTCGAAAAAGTGTTCTTCAACTTTAACATCTTCACCGGATGAATTAACAAACTGAATGATCAGTGGAAGTTACTCCACGTGACTTACTTAAAAATATTTGGCTTTCTTTGCTTTTAAGATTATTTCACAATTTACTTTCCCGACAATAAGTTGCATCAATTCATTTTGTATAGTTTTCCCACAATAGTGGTCTGAAATTTCCCCAACCAAGTTTCACATGCTCTTGCATGACAGGATCAAACTTAACGAGTAACTCTAGCCCTAAAAATTTTCCTTGATTAGGCCTAAAAAGCTTGTCCGATTTACCTCTAAATGCGATATTATTTTCCGCCAGGTATAATGCGATATTCATTAATCGAAGGAGTATATTGTTCCATCGCATTTTCGATTAATTTTTGTTCCCGTTTGTCTACAGTTTCACCGTATCTTAATCTCATTTCAGTTTCTATCCATTGCTGATAACATTTCATATGAGAGATACTCCGTTCACGAATTTTTATTGCTTCGGCAAGACGTTTTCAACCATTGTAACAAAGTTCGACTTGATTTTGGAGCTAAAAAGGCTGCAACAAAAAAACAAAAGAGACAGTTTTTTGATCCAACGACGGGAAATTGTTTCACCATTTTCATGTTTTCTGTAAAAATAAGCACTCGAGAAATGACGCCCTCTTGTATCTTCGGGATAAGTTCTACGGCCAGTCTGATTAGAGCTACAATTAAGCAGTCGACAGTTTTATTATTATTTAGGAGAGATGAATGCAAAAATTTCATGGACTCTTGATGTAGGGAACTAGGCAAACTTGATATTATAGAACATGTCACCATCCATCAAAAACCAACAGGGAGGTATTTCATCAAAAACCAAAGGGGAAGTGTTAGTAGTTTTTGCCACGATGGGAAAGGTATATAATGATAGTAAGGTAGGACGTTAGGATAAACTTAACAAACCTGATAACAGTGATAACATTAATAACGTAATTATAATCATCTTGTTAAAAACGATAAAAATGAAATAAAACATAATTCTCATTAAAACGCAGTCGTATCTCAAATAAATCTGAATTAGGTATGTTATTTTACGTCAATTAAAATAAAACGTCTACTAAGTAAGAAAGTAAGTTTAAATAATAATAAAAGAAATTCTCATAGTTTCGAGAAA
This sequence comes from Leptura quadrifasciata, assembly GCA_963675555.1. NCBI lineage: Eukaryota > Metazoa > Arthropoda > Insecta > Coleoptera > Cerambycidae > Leptura > Leptura quadrifasciata. The sequence continues at coordinate 12,896,983 of OY776674.1, forward strand.
AAAATGGTCACATGGTAACACAGTCATCAGTAATCTCACTGCTAGAATCATTCCCTAGCTGAATAACAATAGGCTCTACGGGCAGCAAAATGGCAAATTTATTTATAACGTGATTCGCGGATTTTTCCGTTTGTCGGTTTTGTCTAAATCGGATACTACGGTTCTTATTATCTAGAATTATAGCACTTAAAGTCGGATTCTGCCCCAAATCAATTGAATTAAATATGCAGTAAGAAGAAACAGACTACCTGTGTTTCGCATATATGGTCTACAACATATTCTTTTTAAAAATTATAGTCTTTGATAGTTTTTAATAAATATTTTGTTACTGGATTTTTTTCAGGAATATTTATATTTCTAGATCTCATAATCTTTATTAAGTATATCGTCCTATTTCGTATTATTATTTAGTACTTTATTTAATAGTTGTGAATTATAAAAAGTGTAATCCATAAAGATAACTGAATTTGGGAGAATATTTGATAACGGCTGTTCAGCGAACCATTTTTTCGTGATAGTCAGCAAAACACTGTTTTATATTTTTGGCTGACAAAAGCGAACCCATTTTTACTTCCAGTATGCAGAATTATAATATGTTTTCCCCTTGAACATGGCGCATTTAAACTAAAATTTTGAGACTCGTCTACCCAACCGTAATTATCAGCATCATGCGTATCAAACTACGCCTCGTCAAGATATATTACCGCCCTATTTTATTCACGACACTCTTTTATTTTACGCTAATATTCCTATTAGCATTTCCACAATACGGCATGATTCCATTGCTATTAAACGGCTATTAATTTGGTGCCCTCGGATGGGGCTCAGGTTTGCCGTCTTCCAAGGCCGGTGCTGCATGAACGCTATTTGAATTTCGTAAAATTGATTCCTCTAGATTCCAAAAAGGTATTCTTAAGTACACTTCCTGAATTACACTTCTAGCAGGACTATCATTATATGCAAGCAATTTTTTCCTGAAACTGACAGAAAATGTCTATTTAAAAAAAGCCTCATCCTATTAGCATTTACTAGACCAGAGTATTCTCTCACCATAACAAGTTATTTTTCTCACACGTTGCGAGGGACACGAACGTCTTGTTACCGGCTTGTCGATAGTGCAGCGAGTGACGTTTGCACTAATAATGCTGCATAACATATTCTGGTTCACGTACAAACAAGATTTGCGTGTATTATATTGTGATATGTGACAATGGCAAAAGTTCCATTACATACACCGGCCGCAGCAGCCTTGAAAAGGTTGCTAATGCGAGAACAGTGCACCGCTAATATCTGTTTGACTAGATCTGATCCGATTTTATCAATCTGAAAGTTTTAGTTGAAAGCACTACAACATTGTAGTAAGGTAATGTGTTCTGGTATTGCTTGAGGTTTAGTTATATTTATGCAAATGCCAGGTCGGAAAGAACATAGAACTAATAGTTATCTTCGATGTATATTTACTTATTTGGTTATCGCTGGGACGTGTGGTCAACTACAAGGTGGGGACGTGAGCGATTTCTTCTGCAGGTTGATCTGAAAGTTGTTTCTGAAATTAGTACAAATCTGTTTTTAGTTTTTAGAGTTATTTTTTGCACCAAATTTCACAACGAAAAATAATTGTATATTCTTGGCTACCATTAACTAACACATGAATCGTATAGAGCAGGATTGTGAACGAAATATTATAATTATTTCCAAAAAAGTGTAGTGACGAAAGCAGTGGTTAGATGGCGTCGTGATACTGTTATAGTACCTTTCATAAATTGGCGAACGGAAAAATGTTAAAAGCTTCAAAAACTACAAAATAATTCAATATTTCACTTCAGAAAGTCAAACAACAATAAAAAAAAGGCCTTCAGACACTTAAATTTACGAAAAACTAAAATTCTCTATTAAAAAATCTGAAAAATTCACAATTCATCGATAATTCATAAATAGTCCGAACTCATCAACGACACCACTCAAACATTCATATTAACCGAATTACGGCTCAAAAGTTACAAACTACGACCCTAAAAAATACAGCCCCCTCACTATTTCGATTCGCTTCATAACAACTTTCCACATCCCCAGCCACAATGTTATGTTTTATTTCTACAAATTTTTATTAATTATGTTTGTCTCAATTTCAACTTCCCATTCAAGTTTCCATACCCGCATTCAAAATAATTTATTTCAATCACACAACCTTTTTATAAATTATTCTCCCTTTCAATTCCACCGTTCATTCAATTCCGTGTCCTAAATATCAATACACAATCAATCTCCATTCAAATTGTCCCAATAGAAAACCGTTACTTTCGTCCTCATCATTATCAAAACTTACTTCCGAAAACATAAGCTGTGTATCAAATTAAATTGAAAACACGTCAGTCGTTCGCCGTAATCACCGTGAACGTATTGGCACAATTTCATATTATATTCAACTTTAAGTGCGAGGACCTTCGGGGCGACTTGACGGGGTCGTTTCAAATTGAATAAATCTTCTCAACAAATTTTCGTTAATAACTTCCAAAATCAAATCGATTCGAACTTCGTTCATATATCAATAAATTTCCCATTTTTATGCCGAGACGGTCGTATAATTTTCATATCCTAATTTTCCATATTTTCTGATGCACGGAATGGACGGGGACATTTCCAGACCTTTCCGGACCACCTCACGTTATAAAAAGCCGAGCCTGACGAGCTCTGTCTAAGTCAGTTTCCGGTGTACTTCCAGTTAGTTTCTGTGCTTTCGCGAGCGAAGCCTCAAAAAACCCCATGTGTTTAATATAGCTTCCCTGACGTTTAAATTAATAAAATCGAGTGACCGCGCTGCTTCCTTGGTTGCCCAAATAGAAAAAACTAACAAATCAATTTACCCTCGCGCATTAAATAAAACCAATTTACCCTCGCGCATTAAACAAAATCCATTGCCCTCGCGCATTAAATGAAAAGTGAATTTTTCAGGCTCTTAAACCAAAACTAAATAAACTAACATAAAATTTTTCCCAAACCGGAATTCCGTATCGCAACGTTATCATTTTCAGAACTCGTGTAAAAAGTTAAATATTTAAGTTTTAAAAAAAGAATTTCATATTTCGTTAATTTATCTATATGAATAATCTTAATTTCGTTTAAAACAAACGTGTTTTAATTCAAGAGATTCATATACAGGGTGTTCAAATAATCCTGTTACAGACATTAATAAATCGAAGTGTCTTTCAACTAAAAATCTAAAATCAAGTGTACTTAAAGCTCAAAAAGCTTTATATACTAGGTGTAGCAATTGACCCTGCCAGAATTAATAAAATCAAAACCAGTGCTTCTCGACTCAGACAACCCAAAGTGTAAACCATGATTCAAAAGGACTTATACAGGGTGTAGCATTCGACCCTGTCCGACATGTTAGGCGCAACCCTCCCCAATCTCTTCAAACTAGAAAATAAAGTGCACGAAGGCCCCCAGAGTCTCAATTAAGTTCTGAAGCTCAATTTAATTTTTTTATTTCTCAATCTACGAGGCACGTTCGTGTTCAATACCTAGCAACTATGCGGTTAATTTGACTTGCTTTCCATGCCGTTTTTGAGGTATTTTTCATTCATCTATTCAGGTAAGTTTGTTACATATATATCATATATTATTTACATTGTAAACACATATTTGAGGATGAGTCACCTAAGCTGGGAAGCTTGTGTTGTAAATTTCATCCTAAAAACAAGCAATATATAATTAACTAAATATCAGACATAAGATACAGGTTTATCACTTTCAGTGAAAGAAAGAAGTAATATGCATTTCTGCTTAACTTAGCTTATAGCATGTAGTAAAAGTAAACACAGATTGGAGAAGAGAATTCAACATGAAAAAAATAAGCTAACGAGAAGAGGAAAGGTCACGATTAATACACTGGATCTCGTGGATTTAAATGAAAGTGACAACGAAATAAACGCTGGCAGAGTTATTTTTTAAATAAACTTCAACCGCAAAAGAACGTTAAATATTCGGCCAACGCTCCATATTCACAGCATAGCGACTTGATTGACATTTTATTTTGTAATACAGCTGCTTACCAGCTGATATTCGGACTGTCTGCAAATGTTCAATTATGTAACATATAGTGGTGAAATAAAGACTATCTATCTATCGTATCTGTCTATGGACACAGTTCCATGATATTTTCTCTATCTTCTCACCTTTAAGTTTTCCTAGGCACATTATAGCCCAGTTGTAAGAGACCAATTTTTATGAAAAGTCAGAATTAATTGTTACCTCGCTAATTATTTCATGAAAGGCTAGTTTTTTGCTAGTAGAAAATGGCTCAAAAAAGTTCACTAACAGTTTTCCCCCCGAACCCTTCTAAAAAATCCTCTGAAACGAAAAAATCCGAAAATAGAAAATAATGAAAAAAAAACGGATAGCACCACGTGAAAAAGCGGGAAATTTTACAAAAAATTAGTATAATTTATTTTTAAGCTATTTTAGCCTTGAAGAAAAATAATTAAAAAACACCTTCTCGAAAAAATAACAAAAGTTTTCGTAATTTGGTCCTCAACTACCCCCAAAAACTACCCTCTGAAACGGAAAAATCCAGATTTTTGCTAATATCTCGAAAAATAATTAATAAGAAGGATATAACAATAGGTAAATAAATAACTTATCATATTTTTATATAAAAAACATTTGTTAAAAGTTGAGTAAAGCATTAAAATTAACTTATTTCATCTTCGACATCTTCTTTTTCAGAATCAAGTTTCTGTCGGTACAGTACAATCTTCTTCGTCATTATCGCTGTCTTCTTCCGTCATGACATGACGGTAGGGGGTAAATTTGAGCACATTAGGGTGAAACAACGATCCACAAACATTTGAACAGTATAAACCAGCTCTTTTGCAACCACAACTGTTGCCGTTTATTTTATAAACAACTCCGATTTATGTTTATATACAGCATATGAACAATAACGTGCTCCAAAGTACTCTTGAAGCGTACACTAATGTAGAGAAACCGCATGTGTTTTAGAAAAAGCAAGCGTCGGTATAAGCGCGCTCTACCGGGTCTTGAATGTAAACTTATACGACTTGGATTTCGTCAGTTTTGCTTCTCTTCAAGTATCATATACTTGAAACCTGGACGTCAAACGATGAAATAAATATTTGGAAGTGAAAGTTTAGACTTTTATCTTTCTTTTCATATGCTAAAATATTTTTTTAGCAACAATTTTTTCATACTCACTTTAAAAATGAAACAAAAATATTTCTGAGAATAAAATGATATCTACTTACTAAGTAACAATTTTTTTTCACCTACAAGCCTTTTTTTGACCGCTTTAAACAAGTTTTCAAGTGAAAATTTCCTAACCTCGAAAAAATGGGAAAAATACCAATGATTTAAAAGTAATTTTTTTTTACCCTTGGTACTTTGGAGCATAACGTTTAAGGTATAAACAATCTATATCAACAAGGATTTTTTTAAATAGTATTTTTTTTTTAATACATTTATTTAACGTCGGCCTATTTCCGCTACTGAGGCCTATCGCCGACGCCTGTAGACGAGCTACCCCCAACCAGGAATTTTGACGAACCTCTTCCCTTAAGAAGAGTAGGGATCTTTTACTTGCCTAACATTTAATAGACAAGGGACCGACGGCTTTACATCCCCTCCGAAGGATGGTATATCCCCTATACAACCCTCGCCTAAGGTTGTATAGCTTCCGCGCATACACTGATATACAAGCCGCTGGAAGATGTGTGAGGCGAGGACGCGGTCTTCGTTGTGAACACGAACGGTCCTCTGGTTGTTGGGAAAATAAAAATTTTGGGCTGGTTAGCTTCGTCTGAGACTCCCAGAGGCCGCTGGTGCACTTAATTTCTTTAAAAGTTAGGTCGGGGTGGTATATCCTTAAACGGAAGGATTCGGCCAATAGGTACACCTTGTATAAGTTCAGAGCGTAAATATGCTTTTATTTGATTGTAAGGGTTTAAAGCTTCACCCTGTATAAGCGGGCTGTGATTTATTCACTTTTGGTTTCTTTGGTAGGGCCTACTAGAGTACCCTGTAGATATTTTTCTTTAATAATAACACTGTATTTAAAACACGAAATTATAATCTTTTATTTATGCGAAAAGCACAGAGTTGAATATTTATATTATTTGAAATTAACAAATTTCTTTTCAGGTAACGTATCGACACTTAGAATTTTGTCTTAGACGGTGCGGGTTTCGTTTTGATTTAATCAGATCTGAGATAATTCACTTACAAACTAGAGTCACGAAGACGATTTATTTTTTACTAAAAACTAGGGCCGCGTGGGCGATAAAAAAAATGTAGCACTTGGGCTGAACAAAAATATAAAAGCCGATTTTTTACCAAGGGCTGCTAAGGAAGAGGACGCGGGTACACTTTCTGTTTTGTTAGCTACGCCGGAAAACACAACTTTGGATTTAGGCTCTGTGGCGACCAAAGGGTAACGCGGATAGTAAGAACTTATTCGTAGATACACCGGGAACACAACTTGCCGGGGGCTCGGCACGTTTCTCCTTTTATACAATTGACGGGGCACGACGTAGCTGAGAGCTGGATGAGAATTAAAAGGGTACCGGACATTCATTTGGGCTATTATTGTGAAATGTTGTGCAATAGTTGCTTAAATTTTTTAATTCCTAATTGAAAATTATACTGATAAATCGGCTATGAAAAATGTAATATTCTGATATGAGAATGTCAGCGGAATCTAATTTAGTTTTGGAAATATTTAAGATATGATATGACCGATGTCTGGAAATGGCCCCGTAAAGTAACGTTGGGGGTTCGACTTTAATCCATATTAATGTTACATTTAATGTTACATGTGATGCTAGGTTTGGTCATGATAAATTTATTTAGGTCACGCTAAATCCTATTTAGGGTAGTGGAGTGAAGTTGGCGACGAGTTGCCAGCATGCAAAAGGGAACTAGTAAATTGGACATAGGTTTTTTAATTAAGAAAAGAAGCTGAATGTGGGATAACTGAATGAAGATAGTGACGAGTGGCCAGCAACTCATGGGGAACACGTAAACTGGTCTTGATTTTGAGAAGATTGTTTTATAGGCGGCTCGGGGAGATAATTTAAAGATTGAATTTGAATTAAATAAACTTTAATAATATTATACTTTCAAATTTCCAGTCATCGAGAATTGACAATCATTGACAACATTTAAACTACAAAATAAAAACACTAAAAATATGTAACGACTTTCCTTTACAGAAATTGAATACCTCTTTTCGTTATTACGGAAACTGCCTGGGGAGTTGTATGTGAATCACCCTATATATAAATGACATCTAAATATCATGTCAAACGTCTAGATAAAATATTTGCTTAAAACCCTTATAACAAACTATCAGTTTTATTTGGCTGTAAACCCGTCCATAGCGTTGAGAATTTAAAACATTTTTATTATGGTACCTACTTGTTTCGCCCAAAATTCGATAGTGATGTTTTCATTAATCATAGTGATTGTCAAACAATATAACTTGGCAAGGAGAGAACAAGTTTTTGATATTGGCACAGTTTTTATAAAAACTTATATTACTGCACAAATAAAAAGTCATATTTTCCTCAAATAAATAAATATATAAATATAGTGCAGTCAATAATAACGAGATCATTAGTAACTGTAAAATCAACATGCACATGCCCAGTTCAATATAACAAATAGATACAATCATGTATGATAAAATTCGATTTACAACAATGAACATTTTAATTGAACTTATGTTAACTGAGATCTTATTGCTCGATAATGGTACATTTAAATAAAAACTGCGGAGTGGTTAGCGATAAATGAACGCAAAATATTACTTCAATTATTTTCCACGTACACTTTACCTACCGTGTACAGGTGTTGAACATTAAAGAAGAAGTTATGCATACTAGATTTTCTATACTATCGTAGTATCCGTAATTAAATAATCTACAAGTAATACATTATATTTTGCGTAAAATAAACTATTAAACTTTATGCAAACTTTGTTAGATTACCTACAGGTATTGGTAATTAATATACAGTCAGAAACGATGTTAATTATAAGTAAAATTATTTATAGGTGCATAGAGGACGGTTTTAAAATAAACACATTAATATTTTTGCGCTTTCTCCGGTGATTTTGGATTGGAAGGTGAACAAAATAAATACTGAATTTAATCGGTTTAGTTAAACGTCAAAAGGTCATTAGTATGATTAGATATTGACCTTATAAATATATAATATAAATTATTATATTAGAATATCGATTTAGGAAACACGTTGTTTTGATTTTAGGTATTAAATACAGGTCAATTCAATTGTCAGCTTATACAGGGTGTTGCATCATGAGAGGGACATAGCTTAATAGGAGGTAGAGAACATCAGTGGTAACCGGAACCTCCCATAGAAATGTCTCATTGGGCCTTCATTACGAGGTTGCTGGGTGTTAAATAATTTTTGGCCAAACCTGTTTTTTGTCATAACTTTGACAGGGAATGAAATAACGGATTCATATTTGGTACGGCTAATGTACTAACGAGCCCCAAGAGGTACATATATAAAAAAAAATATATCCAGGTCCGGACTCACTATAATTTATGTTTCTTCTTTGCATCAATAAAACATCACCCTGTATATATTTTTTTGAAATTTCGATACGATATTCGAAAAGAGCAAGAAAAAACAAACAAAATGGCCTATTTCATTTTTTTGTTACACCTTCGTGGTTATTTAAATACGTTGTTAAGTGTGCAAGAAAATGGATTACAGAACCCTATTAAATGAGAGGCACGTGAAATAAATAGTTTTATAACTAAAATTTGCAAAAATTCTATTGGTCTGGGTGAATCCTAATTCCGGCACGTTTTAAAGGTCCATTTTGGTAAAAAACTGTGGTCCTAATAAGTAATCGGGTATGAAATAACAAAATTTTTAATCAATCACAGAAGGCTTGTTCAAAGTGACAGATAATAAAAAGAAATCTCCTAAACAGTTGAATAATTGTTTGTTAGTAATTTAATGTGTCAATAATCCGCATTTAGTTAGTGAAAACTTGTGAAAATATTTTAAGTATGCCAGTAAAATTTACAAACGTGGAATATGCTGACATAATATTCATCTATGGTTTCTGTAATGGAAATGGTAGGTCGGCGGAAAGAGAATATAGGCTGCGTTTTCCTGGTCGTCGATGCCCTAATCATAAAACCTTTAGTACGGTGTTCCAGTATGCAAGACAACACGGAAAGTTTCCTACTTCTGCAGTTGTGGAGCGTATTTTACAACAAGGTGTGCAGGAACAAAACAATATTATAAACGTAGTTCGAGAAAACCCAAATATGAGCACTAGACGAATCAGTTTGGCAACTGGTATTCCTCATTGGCGAGTATAGAGAACCCTAAAAAGAGAACGTTACCATCCATATCATATCCAGCAGGTACAGCGTCTTCAACAAGGCGACGATATCCCAAGCCTGGCATTTTGTCATTGGTTGTCTAACCATCGCCCAGTCATTTACAGAACCTTATTTACGGATGAGGCACAATTTACAAGGGATGGAGTAAACAATTCACGAAATAATCATAAATGGGCACAGGAAAACCCACATGCGGTACGCCAACGCCGTTCGCAACACAGGTTTTCTGTAAATGTTTGGGTCGGACTTGTGAATAGACATTTGATAGGGCCACATTTTTTTGAAGAAAGATTGAATGGTGAAATTTACTTTAATTTTCTTCAAAACATTTTACCGAATATGTTAGAAAATATCGGTATAAGAGGCATGTTGTTTCAGCATGATGGGGCCCCACCACATTTTAACCTTCAAGTAAGAGAACACTTAAACAATCCTAATGGATTGGACGCGGGGGTCCACATGAATGGCCACCAAGATCTCCTGATTGTAACCCTTGTGATTACTTTTTATGGGGCCACTTAAAAAACGAGGTTTATAGCATTGAAATTGAAAGTAGACAACATTTAATCCAGCGCATCGTTACAACCTGCGACGAAATACGGAATAATCCAGAAATGATACGTCGAGCAATTGGTGACCTTTCTAAACGCGCAAGAAAATGCACAGAATGTGGGGGAGGACATTTTGAAAATTTACTTTAGTGTCAATTACGTTTTATTTTTAAACACATTTAGTTATTGTTTTGTTATTTATTGTTAATTGAATGGAAAATATTTTATTTATTTAGATTTTAGTTTGTTCTCTTTTCCAATTTTTATTAAGTATAAAATGTTAATGATTTTCTTGATCAAAGTAACTGGTTGCTTAGGCCTAAATGGTTTAAATTATCTGTCACTTTTATTCTTTGAACAAGCCTACTGTGATTGATTAAAAATTTTGTTATTTCATACCCGATTACTTATTAGGACCACAGTTTTTTACCAAAATGGACCTTTAAAACGTGCCGGAATTAGGATTCACCCAGACCACCTAGGCTCAATAGAATTTTTGCAAATTTTAGTTATAAAACTATTTATTTCACGTGCCTCTCATTTAATAGGGTTCTGTAATCCATTTTCTTGCACATTTAACAACGTATTTAAATAACCACGAAGGTGTAACAAAAAATGAAATAGGCCATTTTGTTTGTTTTTTCTTGCTCTTTTCGAATATCGTATCGAAATTTCAAAAAAATATATACAGGGTGATGTTTTATTGATGCAAAGAAGAAATATAAATTATAGTGAGTCCGGACCTGGATATATTTTTTTTTATACATGTACCTCTTGGGGCTCGTTAGTACATTAGCCGTACCAAATATGAATCCGTTATTTCATTCCCTGTCAAAGTTATGACAAAAAACAGGTTTGGCCAAAAATTATTTAACACCCAGCAACCTCGTAATGAAGGCCCAATGAGACATTTCTATGGGAGGTTCCGGTTACCACTGATGTTCTCTACCTCCTATTAAGCTATGTCCCTCTCATGATGCAACACCCTGTATGTATGGAACTGAATATGACAGGCAACACCTTAACCCAACATTCCTGTTGGGTATACTGCACCTTTAATGAATTTTATGACTTTTTATAACAAATCTATAAAAAAACTAAAACAATAAATATGCGACAGGTTTTGACAATATCTCAGCATACTGACCCTAAAGTTTAAGTAGATCAATTTAGGTGACACTTTTAATATAAAGATATCATGTGTAAGTCCTGATTATTTTAAAATCATTCATTATTAGAAACCTTAGTCAGTTCAACAATATCGGTATATTAAAGCTCTTTTTTCTGTGCGTAAGTTCATGAATAGAATAATCCTCAAACACATGATGTCCCTCATATAATATCTTTACAATATTTACAGAAAATTCAACAAAAGTTTCTAAAATACTGAAATTAAAAGAATAATGGGTTATATCCTCTTATTGATTTCTCCTACACCATCATCCTCGACAGATTTACCTTGAACAAGTTTTCAAGACGGAAGGAATAAATGGCAATAAATATTTCTGCCTTTAGATTGTAGGATGACTATCCAACTTTTTATCTATGCACACCTAGAACCAATATAGAACAATCTTCAATATTTTACAGAATAACAAAAATGTAATCGGTGGTTATTTTTCTCCCCTTTTTCATTTTTTCTTTCTTAGTGAGGAAAATATATAGACCAAAATGGTTTTGCAAATATTTGAATAAAAAATTGTTCTTAAGTAAATCTCAAATTTGACTATACTAATAAGAGAAATTATATTTAATTTGTCATTCATGTCGTAAACGCCTAATTTTAGTTATTTAAAATATGAAACCCACAAGTGGTTTGGTTTCTTTGAAAGCTAATCAGCTGTGTGTACAATCAGAACAACATGGGAGGACTGGGTCATAATAATAGCGGTCCGGTCTAATTTGGGTAAAACTACCCACCTCTTATTCATGCTTCGAGAACCTTTTAGCAAAGTATATTTTTAGTATCAACAACACACTCGCTGTTCCAAATAAAGCTGATAAAAAACATATAAGACTGTCTATATTTTTTTAGAATAAAACAAAAAAAATATTCGTTGAATGGCCAATATCACTCGAAAGTGCAAGGTCATTTAGGAGCATTTTATCTACCGGGGAAACCGTAATTCCTGTTTCCACAACTGAAATTATAAGTAATCAGTCTCAAAAGGTTGAACCTCCACAATACTTTCTCATATCCTAAATATATTTTTAAATTTCCAAAGCAATTTGGTAGAGCCTAGAATTAACCTGAACGCAATATTAATTTTACGAGAAATTTGCGCAGAACGCTTTCGATACAATTCCCAATATTAAAATAATTATTTAAATTATCTAAGTTTTTTGGGTTGGGGAGAAAATTTGACGAACATTTCTTTTGGGTCCTCCCATGACTCGCTCCTGCTGCTCTATCAAAAAAAACACCTTTTTGGTGCAAATTTTCATCATGAATAAAGTTTACTTAAAATGGTTTCTGATTTGACAAAAAAATGTTTAGACATTCTAGGAAGCCGCCTCTAGGCGAGTTGACGGGAAATTTGCAAAAAGACTTTTCGTTAAAATTTTCCACTTTAAACAATGTTTATTCCAAAAGTATTTTTTGATCTATAAATTGGTTTGGGTTCTTCCTGGAACTGCCCTTCATATTCTGATGAGAAATTTGCAAGACCATTTTTCAATACAATTTCCCACTATAAGTATTTTTATGTAAAATTACTTCAATCGACAAAAATGTATTTCGAGCCCTTCCTGGAGCCGTCTCTGGTCCTCTGGCGAGAAAATTTCTTTTCGATATAATTTTTCAAATAATTTTAATTTCAAAATTTCTTTAATTAAGCAAGAACTTGTTTTGGGGCTCTCTCTGGAGCAGTCTCTGGTACTTTGCGCAGTTAAAAATAAATTGTTGAATCATAAAAAAATTATTAGGTATTTGTCGTTACAATATTTGCTTTATATGATCAAAATATTTATTTGCGGATATACGGCACAAAGATTTTTTTGGTATAATACTTTATTTTTATACGTGGAGCAGACATATAAAAGAAGACTAATCGAAACAATTTTCCAAGTCTTATAATTTTTTAATTCGATGGAAACATGGAAACCTGTTATTAGGCCATCGCTGTCATCCTGGCTAGAAATTTGCAAAGGGATCCTTCGACACAATTTTCCATCTTAAATAATTTTAGTCTGAAACATTTTTAGATTTAATAAAAAATTACGTTTAGTCCTACCTAGAACAATTTCTGGTGCACCAATTTCACCAATATGTAATAGGATTCTGCCTTGGGCCTCCTAGATCTTTTAAAAGTTCAGCTTTCAACGTTGAGCCGTGTTTGAGAAAACCTATGACCCACAAACATACTGATAGACAGGCAGACACACAGACGGCATCTTCTGGACTCAAGACCTCCAGTTTCAACATAATCTAGAATTTGGATTTCTTTGAAATGCCAGTACTTTATCTGTAGATGAGAAAGTAAAAAGGCACTACTTTCAAAATATCTTAAGTAAGTGACTTTAGAGAAATCTGTACATCTAGTTTATAAGTAGTTGCTTTAGGACCGTCCAAAGAAGGCGAAAGAAACCGAGTGAACCAAGCAGTCAATTTCATACTTATGAAAGCCAAGAGCCTCGAAACTGTTTGTGAACAACTAATCGCACTTGCCTAATTCAGTATAAATATATAGGTAATATATTTTACAAGCATATGATCAAGTTTGCAATACTATTAAAGCATCTACAAAGAACACTCTAGAACAGACTGCTGTCCTTTGTGGATACCACAGATCTTTATCAGATGTCACATGTTCCAAATGTACAATGGACCTACAGGTTTAAATACTGTGGATCTTCGGATCTGCTCGCGTATCTAATTAACTAACTAAAAGACACATAATGAAAATTACAGCCCATATCGAATTTTGCTCTTCTCAGTTTTCCTTCTCCGACCATCCCAATTAACTGATGAGTATCTTTGATCTCTTACATCTAGCATTTTCTCAACGTCCTTTCGTATCTCGTTCTTCCCACACAGCTCAGTTTTCCTGCTAATCTCGTCTCTTTGGATTTTCTAAGCACTTTCTTTATAATCCTGCCGATCGGTGTCATGTGAGCACATCCTGATCATTTCAGTGCCATCTATCTTATTCACTGGATAATACAGGTCAAGTTGAAGTAGTGTATACTGATTTCTCGAAAGCCTTGCACAAATTATTAACTGATAAATGAAACCAAATTGGTTTTAGTAATTCAATTAAATGTATTTATTTCCTACTTGAAGATTTGATTTCAGTGCGAGTTAGATCGATTTCGTCTTGCCATATTAGGAGTATCTCAAGGATGCAACTTGGGACCACTCCTATTTTATCATGTTTATAAATGGCTTATGCGATAGTTTAGGCTGTGAGAAACTGTTTTTTGCCACCATCTCACGATATTTAATAAAATCAATAATATCGATAATTGTATAGCTTTACCACAATAGATGCGTAAAATTGAATGGTGATGTACATGCAACAGGTTTGGAATAAATGTTACAAAACGCATAGTGGTGACATACACACATAAAGTAAAATATCCGTATACTTTTGATAACAACTCTCAAGAGGTCAAATAATCAAAGACGTGGGTATATTATTTGAGTCTAAATTTTTCTTTGTTCATCACGAGAACGTTAGAAGAATAGCAAACTCAGCTACAAAACTGCAGGGCTCAGATGTTTAAATTCTCCGCAGAATTCATATAGTTTATGAGACATACGTGCGCTTCAAAAATCCGCACTATGACAGGGCCTAAATATTGTTTTCTTTGAATATTTCGCAAATTAATGATTTACCTATCCCTGCATCAATAGCCCTTTGGATTTTCTCTTAGAGAATCTTCATTCAATCTGTTTCTTTTGTCTAGTCTCCTTATTTAGGTTAGATTAGGTTTAAATGTGAGTGAGTCTATACCAAATCCTTCACTGCGACCATTCAGTCTAATCACTCCTAATTTATATTTCACCCAGTAGGTTCAGCTTTTTGATAAAGCTGGTAACCTTATTGGGTGAGAGACGGTCCAGGTCCTCAGGTAAAATCTGTCCCTTGCCAAATAATGAGAACCGAGTTCTTTCTGCAGCGGGACAAGTGCACAGAACATGCCTTGCCGTTTCATCTTCCTCCAAACACATACGGTATTCGGTGTTTTCCACCAGACCAAGTCTGTGCAGGTGATGATTCAATCTACGATGCCCAGTGTATAGGCCAATTAGAGTCCTTAAATGTAACCTATTCAACTCTAGTAGTTTTTAATTCTTGATTTCAAATGATATGTGATGAATTGCTTCGAGTGAGCTAATCCTGGTAATCCCTGCCAGGTGGAGAGTATTGCCTTCGGCCCAGTCTAGGATATTTGTTTTGGCAGTACTTGAAGATATGCCAAGAGCTGGTTCTGATAATATAAATTTTGATGCCGCGCCCTCTCTGGCTAAGCAATTGGCAATTTTGTTGCCCTCCAGCCCAGAGAGGCCAGGCACCCAGACTAAGTTAGTTTGTTATTACTACCCAATTGGATTAGAGACTTTTGGCAGTTCCACACTGTTTTAGAATTACAGCAATATGATCCAAGTGCTCTAATGGCTGCTTAGGTATTTGAGAAAATCTTTATTGATTTGTGTTTAAGGTGTATTAGTTCCAGCTACCGTACACATTTCAGTGGCATATGTTTCAACCTGAAAAATTGTCGCGGAGTTACCCAGTCTCGAAGCTATTCTTACCTTTGGGTTGCAACTATAAACTCCAGACATCTGTTCCCTCTCACACCAGATGTGTACTGTATCTAGTACCTCTTGAAGGGTATGAGAGAGTACCTCGTCAGAGTTTCCTCTAACGATAATATCTAGGTTATCTGCATATGCTTGAATCTCGGCTTCCCAAGGGACAGAACCCCACCTCGTTGGCACCTTTTTTTGGCCCTAGTCTCCTTATTTAGTGTCCATAGCATTTTACTAGATAAACCTTTTCTTGTAAAGTAACATTCTTAATGCAAACAATATTTTGATGCAAACAACAGTTTTTCTGAAACAAACACGGTGTATTCTTACTTCCATGGCATATTTTCTCAAAATATTAAAATTTCTCTTAATAGTATATTGTTTTATATGGAGTAAAAGTGACATTTTTTTTGTCGAGGTTGTACCTTGACTAAGGACCGAGCTATTTTTTCTTCAAACGTCGAATATAAATTAATAGTCTTATTTTTTCTTCAAATACTTTTATTGCCGCTCGTGAGCGGAAGTAAAAGGCTTTTACTGCCGTTCAGAATAATGAGAGCAGAAATAAAAGTCTTCTACTTTCCTTCAGGTTGAGTGTCAGAGAAATGACAGTTTAATTTCACAATTTCACTTGTCGCTGAAGTCGTATTCTTTAGACATTGGAAGAAGGCGCTAGGAAAATAGATTAAAAGATCAAATAACCCTTTGATGTAAATAAATAACCTGTCTGTATGCAGGCATAATATTGCATATTGCTGTTAATAATTCATCTTTAAACAAAAAACAAACTTGTTAAATAACTTCCCAATAAAGTGAAAAATCCGCTTTTTGGTCCCGTGTATATTTAGAATCATAATGTCAAAGTCACCTGTGTTCCTACGCTGATCGTTTTTATTATTATTAATCTCAACCTTGACATTGAGCCTCGACCCCTAAACAGTTAAAAGCAAAAATAAACTTTTATTGCACGATGAGTTATGTTTTTATTTACCAACCTCCACGATAACGACATCACTTTTCATGTGCAGGTAGACCATTCTGTTGTTGGTTTAATCCAATTAAGTTGTAGGACTATACATAAAGTATATTTCATATTCTGTAAATCACCAAGATATGCATAATTTGATGAAGATAATCAAGAGAACGTAAATCGTCTGTGATGAATTATTTGGTCCGTCCATGTTAGTTTTATTTGTTTGTATATTTTTTTTTGTGAAATTTACTGACATGAGTCGATGACAAAGAAATGTTTCCCTAACTTGCCCCTACACCCTGTGGCGTAGCCACTCGCATTCTTTATAAACACTAGATCCATTCCCAACTATAGTCTATTTAGAAATGGGAGAAAGTAGTAAAAACTCATTGAAATTCAAATTCTCTAAAAACATAGTTATTTTAAAAAATCGGTCCGAGACAACTCGGACAAAAAAACATATTGGTTGCAATCTGGTTACGTTCCTTATAGTAAAATAAGGATTTTATAGAGGAGTTTGCGACTAAAAATATTACGTTTTAATATCCCTTCCTCTGAAAGCACATTTGAACTATGCTAAACCCAGTCAGGCTACTTATTTTTCGATTGCAACAGATACTGGACCGCTGGATGGCGCCTGCTGACTATTTTACATGTCGCTATCCCAAAGATACCGAAATGTACTAAGTAGTCAAGTGATCCTCGTGTCGGTCGTCATATGCCTACCTTGCACTGACGAAAGCCAACAGCTCGAAACTGCAGTCTGCAAGTGGTGTGTAACGACTGGCACGAGAGCTCTTTTAAGTAGGATCAGTCTTTCAAATTCAATTCAAATTCTTTATTATCGTAAATCTTTCACAAAAAGACATTGGCATTATCAAAACTACACACATTTTTTTATATTTTTAAAAACTACAATAAAACAGGAAATACACAAATATATATACAAATACAGTGAAAGCAAAGAAAAAACGAGGAAATTCAAACATAAATATACAAATATAAACATTTTTTAAAAAGCGGTTATATGTTTAGAAACTCACTGAAGGTATAAAACACATTTTTACCTAAATAAGACTTGAGTCTTTTTTTAAATAAATTGATATGTTGTATGGATTTTAGATATTCTGGCAGAGCAAAGAAGTATTTAATTGCATTATAATATGGCCTTCTTTCGTAAAAAGTGTGATAGTGGATTGGTACTCTTAGATCAATCAATGCAATCGAAGCATTAGCGTTTTGATAATAATATGTAATTATTACATTTAACGAGCCAGGCTTGTAACTTGTAATTCAGCGCTCGGCGAGGTACATAGCCCGGAGAGTAGCTGTTGGTTGCAGTCTGGTTGCGTGCCTTATAATAAAATAAGGATTTTATAGAGGAGTTTGAGACTAAAAATATTGTTTTAATATTCCGCCCTCTAAAAGCACATTTGAACTAACTCGGACAAAGTTTTCCTTTTAGAGCTCTTGCTCTGTCTGTTAGAACTGACCTTTGTTCTTGAGTTATTAAATTTCGTACCCGTTAAGCACCAAGAAGGCTATTGGTTGTGTCAACGAGAAAGGTTAGCGGGTCAATGTCTAGATCCGCCTTTCATCCCGAGAATTAGGGATAAAATGCCACAAGTTGTTTTTTTTTTGAAAAATAACTCTTTTCATTGCCAGTTAATCTATTTATTTGGATAATCAGTTATTCGCGTTAACATTCTGATTATTCCAAAGGAACTAATTATTTGTTTAATATTTGGCCACATATTTGAATGATAAATTTTTCCTCATTATTTTCCGGTATTTAATAGACCGCTGCACAAGGAATCACTACTTCCACATCCACATTTTGTATCCAAGTCTAATACACACTAAATCCCAATGTAATATTTTACTCCTTTTAATAATAAGGTGGGGGTGGCAATGGGGGTGGTAGAGGGGTAGCTAACGCCAAAAAAAATTTTTGAGGCGTTTCGTTCTTATATACACACTAAATCACATTTTAATTTTTTTACTCCCCTTCATAATAGTATGGGGGGTGGTATTGAGGGTGATAGCGGGGGGTGGCCGATGCCAAAAATTTTTTTAAGATCGTGACTTTTCGTACATGCCCTAAATTGCAATTTTGTGGACTCTTACCTGCTTGCTTTGCTTATTTATTCTTATTTATCCCATTTACCCCCGAATCCTTTAACGGAATTAGATCAAAATATAATCTAATTTTGATGATACAAAAGCTTGTCGAGAGATTTTCCTGTGTAAAGGAGATTGCTCGCGACAAGCTTTTATATCATAAAAAAATTATATAACAAAATTATGGGTTTGATTTATTTCAAAGTATATTTTCTACTTTTTAAAGCATTTAAGTCCACATTGTCAGTTCTTGCATTTTTTTGTATAACAGGTTATGTCACTTCATACAAGTATTGAAATTGGATCCATGCGCTAATTATGATCAAAATCATTACAGCAATTATAGTTTAAAATATTATTTAATTCTTTAAACCACACCCCTGCAACACTCTCCCTGAATTTTTTAGTTATACTGATACTAAGGATTTATTAATGTGTTAAATTTAATCAAAATCATTAAACGGTTGTTTAGAGAAAGAAAATAATAATATAATTATTTTAACCTTGCCCCCCACAGCCTCCATCCCTGCATTTTTAGGGAGTAACTGGTTATGTCATCTTATACTAGCACTAAGTTCATTCATTTATTTATTCACAGACACCCAGAAAGATATTCATTGATTCATTGTCACAGAGGCACACAGAGAGAGAGAGAGAGAGAGAGATGTTGAATGATTCATTGATGGATCTCACAGAGAGATACACAAAGAGAAATTGGCTGATACAGTAAGTCTTTGAGAGACAGATACAGAGTGGTTGATTGATTAATTCACTTATTGAGCGAGATGTGCAAGAGAGAGGGAAGAGAGGGCGAAAGAGGGTGGTATTTTATTTTTTTATTTTTCTCTTTATTTCATTTTTTTATTTTTATTTTTTGTTTTATTATTCCTTAAATTTTTGTAACATTATATTAATCAAATAGGTTATGAAAAGTTGGACAATAAATTCGCTTATAATACGCAGTCAATAAATGAGATCGGTGACTTTGAAATAATGATGATATGCTTTATTCAATCATTTCGGCGAATTATATATTCATATGAAATGGAATAAAAATACATTTTTGACTGTTTCTGTTCTGTTTCTAAATTTGACCTGAATCGATCTAATAGTTTGCGCTCTAGGTGCGATCACAGACGGTAGAGATATTTGAAAAAATAACACTTTTTTGCTTCAAGGGACCAAAGCGTGTAAAGCCGCCAAAAACTCAAAATCGATTTTTTGCACGATCACAATAATTAATACTTTCCTTATTAGGCTGGGGCCGTTACGGATTTTTAATGCTGAAAAGAAAAAAATTAATAGCAGGCAACGGCCGGCTGGAATATATAGTTGAGTTCATAAACAATGAAAAAAACAACTTTGGAACTTGAGATGAAGGGAAGTAGTGAAATGGGGTGCTATTTAAGGGCTTTTTCGTGATTTGTGGCGAAACGTGACCTCCTAGAGAAAAGTATTTCATACAAAAGCTGTAGATAATAAAAAAATCTAAAACTTTTATTGTATATATTTTTCGACATAACCTCAAAGTTTGCGAGAAAATGACGAAAAACCGATTTTTCTGTTTTTATTTTTTTTCTCGCGTGAAAATTATTTAATTTAAATGAAACTTTGTGAAAGTACGTAATTGTTTGCATATAATAAGCATGAATTTTTTCAATTATGGGAAATAAATATTTTTCGAGATATTACCATTTTTCCGAAAAAACACCCCTGCCTTCGGCGAACAACTTTATTGATTTTTTTTGGATTTTGACGTTCTACTAGTGCTCATTTTTTTCGTCGAGATGTCTACTTTCAAATGGTATGTCGATGTTAGTGATTTATTGTCATTTGGCAGCTTAAAATTAAGAAAAACCGAAAAAAAAAATTTCGAATCTCGAATTTGTCTATTTTTTTCATTATTTTCAATTTTTTAGCATAGTTATGTTAATAATTCATAATATTTTAATGAAAAAACTTACTTTGGTATAAAATAACTAAAGTTGAATGAATTTAGTTATTGGAAACCACGCTAAAATTGAATACAAACAAAAAAAATACTATTATAATATATGATTTGCAGGAAACAACTACTCAGCGGGCAAATACCCCGACCTGCATTGAATTACACCTTACAAATCATTAAAGAATGGTAACCAATATCATTTGTCAACTCCCCGACCAGACATAGACCGGTTTCGAACTTATTAGTTCTCATCAGTATGCCATAGGTCATGGAGCAGACAAATGATAGTGGCCAACCTGCTAGTTTTATACAAACTATAGTAAATTGAGTAGTGGTGAGAGGTAAGTGAAACCTCTCCAATGGTCAATTGCTACTATACACCATAGATGTCTCTATAGGCGTATAGCGACTTGTGATACAACAAGTTTTGCTGGAAAAGGGAAAAAAACAATAGTAAGATCTTTATTGGACAATAAAAATGTATTAAACCTAGCCAGTGTTTATTATCAAAAAGATGCAGACCACATAACCATAGCAAAAAATGGATCTCAACTTACAGCTAGTATTTACAAAAGTAAGAAAATTTATAACTCATTAAATCAATTACGATTTGAGCTGTATCAGCAAACTACAAACAAATCCACTTTTAAATTGGAAAAACTCCCTCCAGCTGAAGAAGCAGCTGCACAACACTCCTACAGAGTCTATTACCAATTGCAAAGTTGGTTGGGTAATTTTGACAACGATCAGGACAACAAAAAAGCAAAGGACTGGGGCTGGAACGAAAATGTAGGAAGACTCGTGCCGAAATACATCTCTGACAGTTCCGACTTGATTCCCGTAAAGTTGTTAAAAAGCGTTAGCTGTACTTGTGAAAGTGGATGTAATAATCCAAGGTGTGGCTGCCGAAAACACGGCTTAAAATGTACCAATCTATGCAATACATGCACTGAGAACTGTTCAAATAGAGACAGAGAAGTATTTGTAGATTTAAGTGATTCTGAAGATATTGACGAAGAGCCAGCAAAGAATAATGACATCGAAATTGAAGAGCCTGAAACTGCCAATGATTTTGAAGATAATATAGAATGTGAGAGTTTGATCGATGAAGAAAACGAACCACAACAAAAAAGGCCTCAAATTGATTAGATTTTAACAATCATTTTATTGATTTTTCTTTTTATAAGCTATACACAACCAATATTAATAAAGTAAATATTTGTAAATAAAGTAAAGAATTCGTAGCCAATATAAATAAATTGAATGTTGTATTTTATCATATGTATTTAGAATAATTTAATATGCATATAAAGTTTTCGAAACTTAACTGTAGCTTATGAACATTAATAAAGTACTATTGATTTCCATGTAAATGTTAAGTTTCATGAAGTTTTCCCTACCTTTCCGTGATGGAATTCATTCAACTTTATTTATTTTATACCAAAGTAAGTTTTTTCATTAAAATATTATGAATTATTAACATAAATATGCTAAAAAATTGAAAATAATGAAAAAAATCGACAAATTCGAGATTCGAAAAATTTTTTTTCGGTTTTTCTGAATTTTAAGCTGCTAAATGACAATAAATCACTAACATAGACGTACCAATTGAAAGTAGACAGTAGACGAAAAAAATGAGCACTAGTAGAACATCAAAATCAAAAAAAAAATCAATAAAATTGTTCGCCGAAGATATTTGGCGATATTGGGTATTTTTTCGGAAAAATTGTAAAATCTCGAAAAATATTTATTTCCCACAATTGAAAAAATTCATGCTTATTATATGCAAATAATTACGTACTTTCACAAAGTTTAATTTAAATTAAATAATTTTCACGCGAGAAAAAAAATAAAAACAAAAAAATCGGTTTCTCGTCATTATTTCGCAAACTTTGAGGTTATGTCGAAAAATATATATAATAAAAGTTTTAGATTTTTTTATTATCTACAGCTTTTCTCTAGGAGGTCACGTTTTGCCACAAATCACGAAAAACGGTTTTCATCCCTTATGGGGTGCTACCCCATTTCACTACTTCCCTTCATCTCAAGTTCCAAAGTTTTTTTTTTCATTTTTTATGACCTCAACTATATATTCCATCCGGCCGTTGCCTGCTATTAATTTTTTCATCTCAAAAGGTAACGGCCCCAGCCTATATATACTACTTATATGGGAAAGTAAAAATAGGAATCATATATACAAACTTATATTTTTGCCCATGTTTTATACTTAGTGAATAGAGGAAACTAAGGTTCTAACATGGCATTTAAAATAATATAACAATATATCCATTTTCTCCTGTTAGCATGTTAGTTTACTGTACACGTATAACGAAACCCGCTCCATTTTTCTGAAATCAACCAATTTCAAAAAGTTCTCATTAACAATCTGAACCAGTCTACACAAATCTACATACAACATTGAAATGAGCTGACATGACAGAGGCGATATTATAGCCGTATACCCATTTAAAACCTACAAGTTTAATATTTCATCTTAATTCCTGAGTAATGGTTATGATATCCTGTATCAATACAGAATTTATGTATAAATATATATCTTAAAAATATCTTATTTAAATACCTTAGTATAACGTTTAATGTACTTTAAAATATTTGCAATTATTTTAGATATTCAAGTGCAATTATGTGACGTAACTATGGATAAACAATTCCTTAATTGACTAGAGGAATATGAAACATGCAGGACCCCCCAGGAGATGGAAATAAAACAATTTAATATTTAGAATTAGCAACAAGTTGACTAATAATTAAATCAATTATATTATAAGAGAGCCTTGTCAATAATAAATGTTTACGGATAAAAAGTTGTATTTCTAGATATCGAGCAATTAGGCAGATTTACCAACCGATAAACACAAAACGAATACATTAATGTCGACGCGCTTGGTACCTTATTACAAGCTTTTATTTAGATTCGCTTGTTGGATAGTTTGTCCGTTTGTTAAAGTCAAGTCTCAATTTAATTTTGATCCACTGTTTTTATTCGTTGTTTGCAAATAAATTTTTATGGTAAAATTTGCATAGTTACATATTGAAAAACGCGGACATACAACCATATCCTCCTGTTTCACACACGCACATTTGTGTTCCGTGTTGTGTGGTTCTGCGTAGTAATATTTGTTTTTCTTTTAACTTACTTTTGTATATATTTAAACAAAGATTTTACTCATTCATCATTTATTAAGTACGTTCTTTAATGTAACCCATTGAGGCCATATTTATTATAGTCAATCCTCACGCTTGTAAACCAAGTGTAGCTACAAGAGGGGAATTTATTCTTGTTTATTTTGTAACATATTTATCAGAATATAACCATAACATCGCAGTTGTAAATACAGTAATATAGTCCATTTCATGTTGAGAGAGTGTGTCATTATTTCGTCTGCGACCACTAAGAATGGAACCCTCAGCGATTTTATGTTAAATAAACCAAAAACTTTTAATAGTTTATGTTAAACTTGGACTTAACGGCCTGAGATTTCTGAACTAGTGAAATTTTTGTCCTGGGGACGTTACATCACTTATCCGGGCTAGGTAGTGTCTGCGATCTGCTACGCCTCAGCAGCCTTTCCTTTCCTTTTGTATTATCTTGCAACCCCTACCGCTTTACAGAAAGTGGTGATAAACTCGTAGCACCCCGACAGTGCCAGTGCCGGAGCAGAGGCTCGAACCCGGTAGCGCGATACCCGTTCGAAAATCGCGATTGCCACCTCGCGCCTTAACCAACGCGGCTATCGGCTAGAATCTCCGTTATCTTTCAACCAATCTTAATAAAATATTAAACACACCATTTTAAAAGTCACTACAGCTGCGGGGTCGCCCTTTTTTTAAATATAATACATTAGTACCAAGAAGGCTGTTGCATCAACAAGGAAGATTAATGACCTTATTCTCACATCAATTCAAAATTTTATGCCTTTAAATCCTTAACTCTTTCCTATTCACTTCTTCGTTTGTGTGTGTTCAACGACATTAATTGCAATGAAAACTTATGAATTTAAGAGTTTGTAAAAAAATAATGAGTGTAAAGCGTGGCCTTCAAATTTTCAGAAAATTGCAGGAAAATAGTATGCAAATTTCCACCATTTTGCCATACAAGCCGTTTGGCATATGCTTAGAAAAAGCGATTCTAAAACTATTGTAACAAAAGCCTTGAATGTCAGACATGGAGTATATTATTTATGTAAAAACAAGCTGCCAAAAATTTTAGAAATGTTTATGCAGGGTTATTATCTTGATTGTATAATTTAGCGTACATTTCCTTCTATAAGTATAATAATATTTTATATTATGAAAATAGTGCGCTGGATATGGCCTTCATACAAGAATATACAATTTATTTTTAAAATATTGATAATGAAATGAGTTAATTTTATGAATAATTTTACAAACTGAATTAGAGTACAAAGTGGTTTTACAATATCTCATAATGAGCTAAATTTACATGTATAACTCATTCATCATTATCATCGTCGGCCTCACTTATTTCCTCTTCTTCTCCACCGTCTTCATCGTCCCAATTTGCATTGTCATTATCATCTTCGACAGCGTCAACTACATTATTTTTATATATTTCCTCTGAAGCTGCAAAATCAAAATAAAAACAACATAAAATTCTTTACATGTAACATAACTCATGCGGACATAAACAAAATTATATTTTTACCTTCACTTTGGTTCGCATCTATTAAAATGTCACCAACGCATTCTGGTAGCTCATCACCTTTGAATCACAGGAAGGTATACGAACCAACCATCTTCTATTTTCCAACCATACTGCAGTGCATCTAAAGTGGACAGTATGGGTGTAATGGAAATCCGAATTCCGACACAAATGGCCTTTATAGGCGATGATCTTAATATCTGCAGATAGAATTCATTTAGTAGCTGCAGTATTGTTTTATACATACATTAATTTTGTAATAATTTAAATTTGCACCAAGATAACTTTCTAACGAATCTGTTAGTATTTAACAGGTATTTTAAAGTTGTGTTGAAGAGAAAAACATATAATACCAAAGACGTTCTTTTCAATGATTTGTATGTAAATTTGATATAAATTTACCCTCCACATATTTTTACATGATCATTGCAGCCCCTTGGAAGAATATAAATTTTTCTATAAAATAAACATAATAAAGTACCAGGCACTAAACATCTGGTACTTAAATTTACAAGAATGTCTAATATATGTCATAAATGTGAATCGGCAATTGAACGTCGAAAGACAACAGCCATAAACTGTGCGGGCTTTTGTGGTAAGGCGTTTCACTTTACCTGTGTGGGAATCCCACCAGAAATAATAAAGTATATCAAGACACCTGGATTACACTGGTACTGCGATGAATGTGAGAAAGTAAAAAATGAGTATGAAAAAGTTATGAAAAATAGTATTGAAAGTAAGCTGAACAATGTTTTAAAAGATATGGAGACACTATTTAACAATGCTAAAATTGAAATAGTTCAAATAGCAAACGATAAGCTCTCAAAAATTGCAGCGTCAACAAATATACCGGAAACAAAACCACTTTACTCACAAATTGTAAATAAACAATCTATGGTAGTTATAAAACCAAAAAATATAGAGCAAACAAACATCCAAACAAAGTCCGACATCATGGAAAAATTAAATCCTGCCGATTTAAATATACCAATGTCTAAAATAAAACACACAAGAAATGGTGGTATAATAATTGGCTGTAATAGTGAGGAAGGTGCAAATAAATTTAGAGAGATAGCAAATGATAAATTGTGTGGAAATTATGAAGTGAAAGAAGTAAAAAATACAAATCCTAAGATAAAAATTGTAGGTATGATAGAGCAATATAAAGATGAGCAACTGGTAAAATTTGTAAAATCTCAAAATTATGTCTGGACGGAGAAAAGTGTCTGCAATGTGATAAAAATATGGGCAACAAAAAACAAAAGAAATATTTTTCAAGCTATATTAGAAGTGGATGCAGAAACATTCTGTAAAATTATGAAGCAAGGTAATTTATTTGTGAACTATGACGTCTGTGCTATTTATGATGCCATCGATATCAAAATGTGCTACAAATGCAGTGGACTAAATCATGTCGCGAAGTCGTGCAGTAATAGCAAAATTGTGTGCCCAAAATGTTCCTTGGAACACCCAGTGAAAGAATGCCCTAGCACATCTTTGCCTAAATGTGTAAATTGTGTAAATGCAGGGTTAAAGGAGAGCAATCATTTCGCATGGGATAAAACAAAATGTACAGTTTATATAAAAAAATTAGAACATCACAAGTTGTCTATCTTTTCGAAGGAATAGCAATCACATATACAAAATACCAGTAACCTAAGTGAAAGTCAAAATTCTCTTGGGGCACCTGAAGAGGCGTCTAGGAGCAACCTATCAATAATTTACCAAAATGTAAGGGGCCTTAATACAAAGACTTCCACATTATTAAACAATATTAGTGCTACCATAGATGAATATGACATCATAGGAATAACAGAAAGTTGGCTGACCGAAGGTGTATATGAAAATGAAGTATTTCCCAGTGATTTTTTGGTGTTCAGAAAGGATAGATGCCGTGAAACTAGTGGAAAAACCAAGGGTGGGGGAGTAATTCTTGCTGTCAAAAACATATATAGTACAAAGCAAATACATATGGATTTTAGCGATCGATTTATTGATACGGTTTGTGTAAAAGTAAATACATCTGAGTCTAATGTACTATATGTTATCTTAGTATATATCGATCCGGCCTGTAACATCAACACTGTAAGTAATTTTTATAATTTCTTGGAAAATTTACCATTTCTCTATAACAATAATTTCCTAATCATGGGAAATTTTAATATCTCCAAACTGAATGAGTATTATAAGAGCAATACATTAAATGATCAGTATGTTAGAGAACTTATAAATTTTCAAAACTTTTTTGACTGTAAGCAGTATAACAAAATAGCAAATTATTTAGACCGTATATTAGATCTGGTAATATCGAATCAAAATTGCACAGTCCAACGTAGCCCATTTTGTTTAGTAGATGAGGATGCACATCATCCAACTTTGTATATAGAGGTCTCTTTAGTAATCAATAAATTAACGCAATTGTCGTCTCCATTAAAATCTACCTATAATTATAAAAAGGCGAATTTCAATCTATTATATGAACTATTTAGAAACACGGATTGGACTGATATTGGAAGGTTTTCTGATGTAAATGATGCTGTAGAATATTTCTATTCCATTATATACAATATATTTGATAAATGTATCCCAAAAACAAAAACTTCCAAGAAATATCCAGTTTGGTTTAACAACCAAATCATAAAAGATCTAAGAAAAAAGGACAGAATTCGTAAAAAATATAACTTCTCTCAATCAAATGATTTAAAAAATGAATATAGTAATTTAAGAGCAAAACTAAAAAAGGATATTGATCAAGCATACAAACAGTACATAAATAAAATACAAAAGGATATTAGCGATGATTCAAGGACATTCTGGCAATTTATGAAGGACAAAAAAGGGGCAGTCTCCTTCCCAAATACTATGCACCTAGATAACCTAGAATGTAAAAGCGAGGAGGCAATTGCAGATGCATTCGCAAGTCACTTTAAAAGTGTATACAATGTAGATTTTCATGGAGATGACTCACACATAAAGCTAAATCCGCACATGGATGAAGTAGTTGTAAACTCTATTACACAAAATGAAATACGTGATGCTGTAAAGAGACTAAAGTCAAACAAAGCAGTTGGACCCGACAGGTTACCCTCTTACATCGTTAAAGGTTGTATCGACTTTCTTGTATACCCGCTTCACTACTTGTTTAACCTAAGTTTAAAAACCAAAGTATTTCCTGAAATCTGGAAAGAAGTCCGTCTTTGCCCAGCACACAAGAAAGATGATAAAACCAACATTAAGAATTATAGGCCTATTGCTATACTATCAGTCCCAGCAAAACTTTATGAATCGATTATCTATGACGATATCTATAGATCAGTCTCCAATAGCATATCCATTCACCAGCATGGTTTTATGAGACAAAGGTCAACTGCTAGTAACCTGATTAATATCACTCAGTTCATATCCCAAGAAATACACGAAGGAAATCAGGTGGATGTTGTTTATACCGACTTTCAAAAGGCGTTTGACTCGGTGTCGCATAATTTCCTACTTTGTAAACTTAAAAATGAATTTGGATTCCATGAGAATCTTATAGAACTCCTCACATCATATTTACATAATAGAAAACAGTATGTGTCTGTAAGTGGTTATACATCGAAACAGTTTCTTGCCATGTCCGGAGTCCCTCAGGGTTCCAATCTTGGACCACTGTTATTTCTCATGTTCATAAATAGTCTTACTGAAATAATTAGAGCCTCCAAATATCTGTTATTTGCAGATGATTTAAAGATTTACATTAAAGTTGAAAATAATATGGACTGCTTCCTGCTCCAAAATGACATTAATAATTTATATCAATGGACACTTCAAAATAAATTGTATCTTAACATTAATAAATGCTTCATTATGACCTATACTAGAAGAAAAACTCCAATTATATTCAATTACAAAATGAATAATACAGATTTGGCTAGGGTTGAAACCATGAGGGACCTAGGCGTAACATTTGACACCCAGCTCACATTTAGTAACCATATTTACACCATGATAAATAAGGCTAATAAAATGTATGGATTCATAGTACGCAATACGAAGATGTTTAACAATACAGGAGCTATTAGGCGGTTATATATTTCGTATGTAAGATCTCAGTTGGAATATTGCTCAATTGTCTGGAATCCATTTTATCAAATACACAAAAATAGCGTAGAAACAATACAAAATAAAGTTTTAAGGTTTTTAAATTATAAAGAGACTGGTTTATATGATTTCGATATAGATAAAGATATATTAAGGGAAAGATATAATCTCAAAACACTGGAGAATCGACGAAAATACGGGCATATTGTATACTTACATAAATTGTTACATGGCAATGTAGACGATAGTAGTTTCCTGTCCATGATAAGTTTAAGCGTCCCCCACTATCCTACTAGAACTTATAGAACTTTCCACTTAGACCTGGCAGGTACAAATTATCAAATCAATTCCCCTCTCCACAGAATATGTAGTAACTATAATACGATCCAAGCCAACTGTGATATATTTGATATCAGTATAAAAAAACTAAAAACCATGTTAAATTCATTGTTTTAAACCATTGCTTTCTAATATTATGTTAAAATTAAGCTAGTATTAAGTTAGTTTTAGGTTAATGTAAATATCAAATGTACCATATCACTCTGTAATAGGGCTTGCCTGTTGAGTGCATTACCAAATAAATAAATAAATAAATATTGTTTACTTACCCACTAAATTCATATTAAAATTTACACTCTAAATATAAAAAGATAGATATCATTTTCCTTGAATAATATTATATATTCAAGGTTATTAAAGTTATAATATTTTTACTTTAAATATTATATGAATAATAATCGGATAATAATACAAATAATAAATAATAGTAATAATAACTCTGCATACACATTTTTATATTTTTTTATCAGCCCTTAGATAAATAATATATATGTGCCATGTCCGATAATCAAGCCTTTTTTTATATCGATTTACAATCACTTTTTCTAAGCATATGTCAAACTGCTTGTGTGAGAGAATGTGGCAATTTGCATACTATCTTCCTGCAACTTTCCTGTGTTCTGAAAATTTGAAGGCCACGCTTCACAGTCAAGCCAATATGTGTTTTTCGGGCTAGTGATGATGCATGTTTTCATAGTTTCGATGGGCTTGTGTGGAAAAATCGGTCAAGATCTCTATTTTTCATGGATTATATAGAATCTCTACTGAATAAAGACTTCGACTTCACCAATCCCTTATTTTTTCCAGTAAATAAATGCAAGAAAAAGTTTCTGTCTTGGCGCATATGCGAAAAAAATTTATTTTAATTGGCAAAACAAAAAAATAATAAACGAAACACATCTTTGATGAGAATATTCTTCACGCTGAAGTGTTTGAAAGTAAATAATTCTAGCCCGGCACTGTGAGGTTATAAGTAACCTAGATAAATATAGCAGTCTTATGTTATGCCATGATAATTGCCGCATCCAAAAATAATATGTGCTCTCTCAACAAGGTTCCATGGTGTAATGGTTAGCACTCTGGACTTTGAATCCAGCGATCCGAGTTCAAATCTCGGTGGAACCTGAATATTTTGACAATTTTGTATAAATTCGTCAGTCTTCCTAGTACCCAGTCGGTATGAAAAAATTATGATTCAAATCAAACTTTAATTATGCCCGGTATTCGAAAAATTGCAATTGTATTGTATTTTAATACATATCTAGCAGGATTTCAATAAGTTTTGGAAAAACATTAATGAGTATCAATCAATCAATCAATCAAAATTATACATATATAACTCATATAAAATATAAATATATAAAACTATAAAATAAGATCATACAATAAAACAAGCTACAAATCACATTTTTTAGTCAAACATTAAAAACATAATATATATCTACATCAGAATGTATCATCTAAATATTCCTTTATTTCATCATCTGGTTTATCAATAAGCAGATTTTTCACTGCGTTTTTGAAACCCTGATTGGAGACGATGTCCCTAATATGGCTCGGTAAGTGATTATACATTTTAGGACCATTGTAAACCACAGAATCCCGGACAAGTGTAGTTCTTGGGACTGGCAGTGTAATATTACCTACTTGTCGAGTGCTATATGTTGAGGCCGTATAAACGTTATTTTTGTACTTATGAATTAAGACTACTGTATTTAATATGAAAATAGATATCACAGTCAGAATTCTGTTGACTACAAATAGTTCCTTGCAAGAGTCGCGAGCCCTAGTCTTACACAGATATCTAGAGGCACGCTTTTGTGACACAAGTATTTGTTGCAAGAGAAATTTACTACATACGCCCCAAAACGCAATCCCATAACTCAGGTGTGATTCGATTAATGAAAAATATACAGCTCTGGCAGCTGAAAATCCTAATTCATTTGAAACCACCCTGACTGCGTAGCATCCAGATGCTAGTTTACTATTTAAACCAATAATATGTTCTCTAAACTTTAATTTGCAGTCAATATTTAATCCTAAAAATTTCAAGCACGTTTTGTTTTCAAGTACATGGTTCCCTAGGAGTATATCTGGCAAATCACATTTGAAAGTTATTATGTTTGTTTTTCCTATATTGAACGACTGTAAGTTCGAATCACACCAATCTTTGATTTTCTTAATGTCGTTGCATATGCTTTCATGCAGAATATTTTTTTCCTTGCCATGCTATAATATTGTAATATCGTCAGCGAATAGGGTAAACTTTCCTGTGATATTAATAGTAGTTATGTCGTTAATATACAGTAAAAATAGAATTGGACCAAGAACAGAGCCTTGAGGTACCCCACAGTATATGTAAAGTTCGTCAGACCTATTTGGATTTTTAACAATTTGCTTACGGCCTGACAGATATGATTTAAACCATTCAAGAGTAATGCCTCTGAAACCATAGCGCTTCAATTTTTGCAACAATATTCCATGTTGAACGTAGTCAAAGGCTTTTGACAGATCGCAAAATATGGCAGTGACGATCTCCCCTTCATTTAGTTTCATATAAACAGTATTTAGAAAGGAGAACATTGCGTCGTTAGTGTTTTTATGGCGTTGAAAGCCAAATTGATTGTCACTAAGCAGATTGACAGTAACCCTTTTCTTTATTAGTTTTTTTATAATTTTAGCTAGCGTAGAAATTAATGATATGGGCCGATAGTTGGATGGGTTTTCTACATCCCCGCCTTTATATAGTGGGATAACTAGAGAAATTTTTAAAAAAGATGGGAAAACTCCTGACTGAAAAGAGCTATTTATAAGACAAACCAGTACATCCAGAGCAGATTCTGCTAGATTTTCAAATATTTTTATAGATATTTCGTCAATACCGGAAGCATTTTTATTTTTTATGTTCTTAATAATTTCTCTCAATTCAACTATATTAGTTTCGTACAAATGTAGTATTTGGTTATTATTTATTTCCATCATATAACTCAGAGGATCTTTTAAAGGGATTATTTTTTCAGTTAATTTATCTGCAATTGAACAAATTTATAGTTGTTTTTATTGAACGGTGGTTTTTACCTCTCAGCTCGTTTATAATTACCCAACTCTCTTTGGACTTATTACTTGTTTGTTCCATTCTACTATTGTAATAGTTTTCTTTTGCCGCTTTAATTATTTTTTTGTAAATATTACGGTATTTTACGAAATAGTTAAAGAAGAATGCCTCATTTATGTACTTTCGTATGTAGTGTAAAATTCGTATATTTTTTGTAGAGGTTTTAGTTATCCAAGGTTTTTTATTTTTTATTTTAATCTTTTGAATGGGAAAAGCCCTACTGAAAGCGTGCATTAAACACTCATAAAACGCATTAAAGGGTTCATCTCTAATAAAGACCCTTCTCCAATCAGACTATAGGTAGTATTGAAGAAACCTATTATAATTTGTCCTACTGTCCAAATTTTTCTTTACATTTAGAAGTATTTGAGTCTATCTGTAGAGAACAGTAGACAGCTTCATGATCAGGCATGCCAGGTGAAATCACTGAACAGGAAATATTTTGGTTCTCTAAATTACTACAGAGATAATCAATTGTACTATACGAGTGCTGAGAGATGCGAGTATAAGATGTAACATGCATATTGAGATTGAAGCAAGTTAAGAGGTTTGTTAAAGCCACTTTACAGTTTGCAATTTATTGCTGGCAATTTCTTGCCGGCAATAAATACTCTTGCGAGTTTGCGCACTACTACGCGTTTTGATCAGCTGTGGCAATGTTCCTTGCATTGCAGAAATTAGAACCTGTCCTAATTTTATTGTATTGCGGTTGCAATTCTGGTGATATTTTTGGTGATTTTTATGTTGCCAACGTTATAGAAATTAGGAAATTGGCAGATAATGTGACAGAAGTTGGTGCTTTTACTGCAGAACAGGCTATTAATATACTTGCTGCTGCTGCTACTTTTGCTGTTTTATTCAAGATTAACATTGCAAAATCACAATATCAGATAACCTAAATATTCTTCCTAATAGCTGTGAAAAGAAAATCAAACCTAACATCAGTTTCTGCCTCTTAAGATGGTATACCTGTTTATTTCAAAGATATATTTTAAAACAATTGCCACTTTATTCCGTGGTATTGCTAAGTGTAAAATCAAGTCACAAGAAACATTGCCGGCAAAAAAATTGCAAAGTGTAAAGTGTGCTTTAGAGATATTGTGCCGGTTGACTCTTTGTCGCTAAAATTAATGTTAAAATCTCCAGCTAATACAATAGCTGATTTAGTTGGTAGATTGAATAAGAGTGTTTCAAGCTTATCTAATTACACATATTAATAAAATCTGATTAAAATTTTATTTAAAATAATTTACAAAACTAGTTTCAACTGAGTCCTAGAAAATGCAACGAATATTAACGCATGAACAAAATGTTAAATACTGCTAGACACAACACGAGGTCTCCTCAGGAATTGTAAAATTAATAATAAATATTATTATTAACTATATAATTACACAAAATGTACAACTTGTAAAGATGTTGCAGTCGTAAATAAATATATAAAAAAAACTATGGTAGGTAAACACTGCGTGACACTTGCTTACCCTAAAGCAAACGCCAGAAGGTCAATAGAGGATTGGTCTCACTGCCAGTTCGTTGACCTCTAGATTTCCCACCCAGGACTTCGGTGAAGCTCCTCGTTTCAGGACCCTCGCCGAAGAGGACAGAACAATTACTGTGTTTAAGCAGAAAGCAAGTTAGAGTCGGATAGTCGGAGTGGTTAACAACCCCGACTGCAGGTTCTGTGGAGAAGTATAGAGGAAACTTCCATCCACCTCTTAACATCCTGCGTCAGTCTCATAACTTGAGGCATAAGTACTTCGGTATGGGCTTCCCTATACCGGAGGAAATTAGGAATGCCCCGCTGGGAATGATTCTGGCCTTTGGTTTGGAGTCCGGCCTGGATGGGGACATCCACTGACCAGCTAGCGGATGCACAATGGGCCACCTGACGGCTATTTTTCCAGTAGAATCGTTCCCATACTCTAGCCAAAGTCTTATTGGATATTCCTTCGTGGACTTCTTGAAGTACTTTTGGTACTCGGCACCTGGGTGTCACCAAACGCATGGTAACTTCCTTCCCATCCGGGCTCTCTCCTGCTCTCCATAATAGTCCATCTTCAAGCCTTACGAAATCCCATTGCGCCAACAAGGCTTTCAGTCCAACACCTTTGCTAAGGCTTGAGTGCCGCGATTTATTATTGCGCCGCTATGAAAAAGAAGAAGAAAACGGACGGTCACCTACACCTTCCGTTCCAAATACATTTACATTATCAGCTCGTAATTCTAAACCATACTGCACATGTAGAGTCAAGCCTATATATTATCTCAGCACTCAAAAAACGCAACAAAAACTTTACGACATAATTATTATCGCCGTGGGCAACGAACATTAAAAACCTATAAAGGTAAGCGAGTCAATTTGAGGTCGAAACATCATTTACTTACAGAGCTTTCAAATGTGAATATTTTTTGCTACAGGAAAATTGCACATATTTTTACATTTTTTTTAATGTCCTAAACAATACTTTCGTTTGACCTCATTTTCTTATACATTAATAAGTAATATTTAATAAAATTTAAGAGAACAACTTTTTGAGCCGCTATGTATATTATGCACTTTTTTATGTATCGAAAGAGCTCAATAAAACATCATAGAATCTATTTCCAAAACAGTTTTTGCAACTAGCATACGTGAAATGGGCCCACAGCGATATTAAAAGCAATACGTCTTGTTATCCTTTTAGGGTTGGACGGTACCGTTCAACGCAAGGAAGAGGTGTTGGAGTTATCGTCACCTATTGATATCCAGATCAGACGTTTTAGCGGTTTGAAAAACGGCACCTGCTACCCACCAGGAGATGACCACCTTGTGGGTTTCAATGACGATGCCCCGTCTTACCTTTGCAGGTAACTTACTCGACGGAAATGTCAGGACTGTGCACTAAAACATAAATTGCAGATTAACTTTTGCATTAATTGCATCACTTCTGATGCGTACATAAGTAACCAGTGGCGTTACTTCTTATGTACTAGATTTTATCTTTTATACGTTTATAATCTCATTTACACCTGTTAAATTACATATAAATCATTTTATATATACCAATGTATATGTATGAATTTTTTGTATAAAAGTCATCCTACAATGGAACTGATAGCACATCATTGACAATCTTTAAAATTTCAACGACTCCATCAGGTTTTAGCAATTTCTTTCACTTGTTTTTTCGTATCGGGAACAGCAGGAACGGAGAACGCTTTAACTAGTATGACAAAATTGGATTAGACGGGTTCAGACGTGCTTGAATGTCAATGGACAGAACTTTGAACAGTTTTTATAGAAATAATATGGTATTTTAACATTTCCATTAATTTGTAATTTTAACAATTTGTCTTTTTCTGTGTTGTACTTTTATTTAAATTTTTTTTAAGAAATCGCCTTTTTATTTAAAGGTGCATGTATGGTTAAAATTATTCGGGTAAGTTGCGTTACACTCTGTACAGGGTCGAAAATTGGAATTAGAAACATCTGGAGAATTTACTGCAGATATATGATCTACTATTGTGTGATTGGAGCATTATCAGCAATACATTGTTCCAGTGAAGATACATCATCTAAACGTGAAAGTGTATCAGCAATGATATTCTTAACATGTTGAATGTTGTTAGAAGTAGAATATCGTTTTTGAGCGTTATTAGAGAGCTGTTCTCCATCGTATACTTGTTCCAACACTGCACCCATTCAAACATTTGAACAATCTAAATAACTAATTGTTAAATTAATCAGTGGTTAAGTGTCAATCCTGTTACAATTATTGAATCCATGCTTAGGGTGTTTACTAAAGGGCATTAACACGTAACAATATTTTGAGAAGTCTTTAAATCGGATGAATATGGAGTCACACGTTCTATTTATTTGATCTAACCACTGTGTCTATCTCTATATTATTCCTCGCAGTTGAGAGCAATTATTTCTATATTGCCAACCTTCTACCTTGCTAAAATATTCAAATAAATAACACTTTTATGTAGACTTAAGTGTATTCGATTCCAACTTTTTTTAATAATCGTGTACTGTAACAACAATGAAGCTATTAACTACCCATATTTACAATTTATTTACTGTAATATCGCCAAATTTGAAAATTTTCGACTGGACCTGTATAAAAGTCTGTTATGATCTAATGAAACAAAAGTTTAAAACTCAGTGTTTTTAATAACATGAACAACATCAAATAGTACAACAACAGTCAACACTAATTTAAAAATGAATAAATAAGAAACAAATAAAAAAAACGCTGAAAAACTAAGGACAGCTCAACCTTAGGATCTACTCCAGACACGGAGTGGCTATGGGAACGGGCGCACCTGGGGGTAATCCGAACTACGAGTGAGCTGTGCCACTCACTCCCTTAGCACCGTAACCACGGCCCACATCTCAACGACCTCCGCGGAAAAGAAAAAAACGGCACCGCAAGAGCAAAGTCGTGTGATCACTGTGAATGGGGGACTTGCTTAACCGGCCGGTCCACAAGGAGACAACTTCTATAAAAGAACCGATAGAGAAGTCGTAAAACTTGTGGGGCACCGGGTGCACCTCACAATATTATTGCCTTCCTTCCAGTATGGGCTCACTGCTGGGAGGTGACGGTGATTTGGACCCAGCTCGTGGGATTTAAAATGACCGAAAGCAACGAAAGCCAAAACCAAAGGGACGGAAAAATTGAGTCGATCGAAAAGGCCAAAGAACTCGAACATGGACGATGGAACAAAAATGTCAACAGAACAGGAGATATTTACAAGAAGAAGCTCCATACTGAGGAGCCCGCCGAGGAGTAGGAGCTCTTCAATGGGAAATATCTGAATATCTGGGGCGAAGACCAGGAGAGGAAGAGGAGACGAGTTGAGTCACCTAAAGTTAAGGAAAAGGGGGAAGATGTATGGGACAAGGCTACCGCGGAAATGATGGGGCTAATTACCAAGCTGAAGGAAAACGCCAAAAATCTGAGGAAGCTAGTGAAAATTAACACCAACACCAAGGCGGAGATCAAGACGGGGGTGCGGGAACTAAGCTGGATAGCTGAGTATATCGGCTGGAAGAGCAAAAAGTGGGTCGAGATAACGCAAGGGCTAAGACAAGAGATGAGAGTCTTCAAGGAAACAAGAGAATTCTCTACACTGACGGAAGGTCCCTGGTACTGTACAGGTAAAGAGAAGGAGGAGGAAGTAAAGATAGCACGGATTAAGGAAAAAATCGATGGGTGGTCGGGGGGGGTACAATGACCTGATCGATACCATTAAAGAGGACTGGCCGAAGAGGGCATTCCGAAAGATGAAATGCGAGGAGGGTAGTCCCAAATGAGGGGAGACGGACGTGGACCTAGCATTAGTAATCGATATCGGAGAACAGCGGGGAAAGAGAGATCTAATGAGATAGACAAGAGTAGCCTAAGCAATAACAAAGGCCCTCCTGGAAAAAGGACTAAGAGAAGGCCAGGGTAGTATCCACCTAACATTAAATCGCGAGGAAGAGCACAGGGACACCGCAAGACATACGCCGCTCCGTCTACCGGGAAAATTGGGTGTAGAAGAAACAAAGGAAAACGAGGATATATCTGAAATGCTGAAGAAATGGGCAGCCATATCAAAAAAACTAGGGAAAGGGAAGTGCACCCTTGCGTACAAGATGGAGTGGACAGGGTAACGCTAAGGAAGCTATGCTAATACGCGTTTAGAGAAGTGGATGCAGAAATTAAAATACTCGTCCCTATGGGAGAAATGCTAAAAATAAGAGGGAGTCGTCTGTAGATACCGTAGGACAGGAAACCCGAGGATGCGATGTAAAGCAACGTTAGGCGTGGTTAGTAGTTGGATTGGTGACCGTTCCAACGAAGACCACGTCCTCGCCTCACCCATCTTCCAGCGGCTTGTATATCAGTGTATGCGCGGAAGCTATACAACCTTAGGCGAGGGTTGTATAGGAGATATACCATCCTTCGGAGGGGATGTAAAGCCGTCGGTCCCTTGTCTATTAAATGTTAGGCAAGTAAAAGATCCCTACTCTTCTTAAGGAAAGAGGTTCGGCAAAATTCCTGGTTGGGGGTAGCTCGTCTACAGGCGTCGGTGTTAGGCCTCAGTAGCGGAAATAGGCCGACGTTAAATAAATGTATAAAAAAAAACCCGAGGAAGGAGATTAAGGGGATAAAATGCGCAATAATTATAAAGGCAGGAAATAAGTTCTATGCGGAACTGGTAAAGGAGCTTAAAGGAAGTGTAAATATTGAGGAGATTAACGTAAAAGTGAAGAACATGAAGAAGATAGCAAAAGGGGATCTATTGGTTACGGTTGAGGGAGATGCAGATAAGTGTAAAGCCTTGAAAAAACCGTGGGGAAAAATCCACAACAGGTAAGGGTGGAGGAAAAAAAGGAGAGCAAAATAATATTGATGCAGCAGCGACGGGAGATGAAATCAAGGAGGCCATCGTAAAAATAGTGGCGAGTCTAGACATCGGAGTAAAGGATATCGAAATATCCTCAATAAGGGAGACGGTGAATGGGAGTCAGACTGCAACAGTGCAGGTCCCAAAGAAAATTGCATGGCTTTTTGAAAAGAGGGGAGGCGTAAGGATTGGATGGTTAAATTGCAGAGTCAGGGAGTCAGGTTTTAAATGCTTGCAGTTTGGGCACAGGGCAAGAACGTGTACGTGGGAGGATAGAAGCGAGCACTGCCTAAGATATGGAGAAAAGGGACACAGCATGAAGGACTGTAATAAACCTGAGTACTGTGGGAATTGTAAAGCAGGGGGACACAGAAATGACTCTATGAAATGTCCGAAATACAGGGGCATGATATACGAAAGAGAAGAAAGCGGATGGAGACCTCAGCTATAAAATCGAGATAGATAAATGGATTCGAATAATGATGACAAAGAAAGAGGACAGAATAAATCTACCCCCGAACTCCTAATCGTTTTAATATATGGGGGATGTAAGGGAAAACGGGAAGTTTTACTAACACCAATACACGATGAATGACCCATGGCCTGATGGAAAGCGAAAGCACTGATCCAAAAGGGGTTTTGGTCGGTAGGCGTCCCGACACTACCCGGTGCGGTAGAACTTAGCGCCGGGTGTTCATGCAAAATTTCCCCTCCACCATAAAAAAAAATTAAAAAACGCTTCTAAATATTATTCTAAATCTACAATGATTGGCAATTGTTCACAATGTATTGTAAAGTTCATCGAATGATTAACTATCTCAGGATTTGTCGATTAAGTTATTCAAAAATGTTCCTCATTGGCCAACCACGTTTCCAACTAAATGAATAATTACGCTTAATTCTGCAAAATTCAGTGTCTCGATATCAATTACCCAAAATGAGAATTTTCTACATAGTAGACTTTGTAAAAAATCTTGTTTGTTTTTCTACTGTGCTGTATTGTCAGGTAAAGATTGTTGACAGATATCGTTTATTAAACAAGCTGTCCAGAACAGGTACTTAATTAAAAAGTAATGAATTAACGGTTCTTAATTATTTTCAAAATGGCAAATTTGAACTTAGCCGAGAGAATGCAGATTATTCGTTTAATTGATGATAATTCTCGATCAATGAGGGAAGCTGCTGAAGAATTCAATAGAAGAAATCCAGATCCTGAACCGGTCAATCTTAGAACAGTCTTCGGGATAAACGCAATATTCAATGAAAGAGGTAAAGTTTCTTTTAAAAAAGATCCACTGCAGAAAAACATAGCGAGAGACAGAGGAATTATACAATATTTAAGAAAATCCAATAACTAGCTTGAGGCAGGCTACACGGGATTTATTATTTTGAAAAAATAAAGTATTTCCCTTTAAACCAAAAACTATGCACACATTAGAACATGAACGGAGAATGGAATTCTGTTTATTCTGTCAAGGAGAATATTTAAATAACGAAATTTTTTTAAGAAAATTCTATTCACAGATGAGACGACATTTACTACTAATGGTGTTGTTTCTACTCAGTACTCTAGGTACTGGGCAAAAAAGAACCCACACTGGATGGATACATTCAAAGAGTCAATATTCTCAAAAAGTTAATGTCTGGATTGGGATCTTCAATAATCGTATAGTAGGTCCAGCGTTTTTCCAAGATACATTAAAAAGTGAAAGGTTTCTTAATTTCTTGAACACAGATTTTTGGGATTTTATGGAAGTACCAAATGAGGAAGAACACAGACAAGTTATTTCTCAACTAGATGGTGCTTCCATACATTATTCGATGGTTATACGTAGATGGATTAATGAAAATTTTCCAAACAGATGGATAGAACGAATTAGCCCTCTTATTCATTGGCCGCCACTTTCTCCAAATCTAACACCTTTAAAATTTTTGTGGGGAATTTTAAAAGAAAAAGTTTACCGCACGAGACTATAAAATGTTGACGAATTAATAGAAAGAATTGAACGAGAATACAGGGAAATAACTCCACAACAATTAATGAGGACCCGTCAAAATTTGAAATACCGTTATGTAAAATCCATAAAGCGTGAAGGAGGTTATATTGAGAACGCAAAAATTAAAAATACTTTGTTAGAGTTTGTGTTATTCCATCCGTTTGTTGGCTGAATTCCGATTTTCCCCAATCATTTGTTTATGTTATTTATTCATTTTTAAATTAGGTTGACTGCTGTTGTATTATTTGATGTTGTTCATGTTATTAAGAGATCATAACAGACTTTTATACAGGTCCAGTCGAAAATTGAAAAATTTTCAAATTTGGCGATTGAGTAACAAACACCCTATATGAGGTATCGAGCTAAAATTTTGCATAAGACTATTTTAGATAACTGCGAATCAAATGCGCTATCCACTTTTCCAATAAAAAAATACCGATCTTGAAGTTTCGACCTATTTAGGGGACCTTGATAATATGAAAAGAAATTTTTTAAAAAAATGGTCAAATAGAGCTTATCGAGTGTAATGTCAAAAACAAAATCGAGCAGCGCGTTCCAAACTAACAGGGTGTTGTGGTATTAAATCGCTTACACTGTATATAAAGTGACATCCGCGGGACGTAGGAAAAATGTATCTAATATAATACACTGGCACTATCCTAACCACATTAAATGCTCCTAAATTACTGATATGAACTCATAGACACTCTGTATAAGACGAATGAGGAAGTCCTGAAAGTGAGAAATGGTGTAAGTAAATTCATTTTAACTCCTACTCGCAGATGAGCTCATAAACAAGACCTGTATCGCAAATTTTCCACAATCGCTCACTGAATCTAAATTAATCACAATATTTCAAACGCGCCTGCCGCTAGATATGGAATAACGCCATTAATCTTGATTTACAGAATGTTCAAGAAAATTAAATACTTTTATATTTATATCACGGGCATTGAAGCTCCTTAAAATC
Source organism: Leptura quadrifasciata (assembly GCA_963675555.1). NCBI lineage: Eukaryota > Metazoa > Arthropoda > Insecta > Coleoptera > Cerambycidae > Leptura > Leptura quadrifasciata. Next base: position 12,939,304 of record OY776674.1, read on the forward strand.
GTCACGACCAGTTAACTTTGCTTAGGAATTCTATAAAAGACCATAATTGGATACAGATGGGAAAGACGTATTAAAAGGGTTTTAAAAGTTCATTTCATAACTAAAATGAAAAATATACAGTAAACTTATTTGCGACGAATCGACACGCAAAGAATTACATCAATGTAAAAAAAAATTAAATAATTATATAGTGAAAGACGATACCATCCTCAACTAGCACAATTAGTCACTCGAATATATCGGCAAATATTGTAGGAACTTTCAAATTCACGAGCATATGCGAGTACTTTTAGGTACTCACCCAGGCATAAATTTTCACAGACTTATTTGGATGGAGATGCATACCGTCCTACCAGAGAAGAGAAAAGCTAGCAGGAAAAATATTCATCTGTAACAGAATTAAATGGCCGGTATCTATCTTCAAGCCTTTTAAATAACCCAGCAGAGATGGTACTTATCCTGCCCTACCTCAACATGAGATTGAGGAATTCACCCTATGCCTTGAATGCATATTTTTGTTGTGTGTACTCCCCAAGCTTTAAGGGAAGTCAAAGTGGCCTTTATTCCAATAATATGCAGGCGCCCACCAGACAAACCCAAATCATATCTCCCATTAGCGCATAACCCAATTTTCCTTAAAAACAATGAAGAAAATATAAGATCAACATATTAGAAGTGAAATCCTTACAGAGTTAATTAAAACAATTTGCCTATCTGGTAAATCAATAATAAATGCTCTACATGGCCTTGTCAAAGGCATTGAAAAGGCATTTATAGTAAAGGAAATAGAATAATTATAATACATATGGTTTATTGTTCCATGAATTTTGTTCAGTTTTGCCTGGCATATGTCTAAGACTCTCAATTTTTAAGATTCTTTTATAGTGGTCGCAAGACCGAAACATATGCCAAGCAAAACTGAACAAAATTCATGGAACGGTAAACTAAGTGTGCATTATAATTATTCTATTGAATATGTTTCATCAAGAGCCTACCGGAGATTCAATCCAATGGGGTTTTCCCACTAATTTTATTTTAACAATTTGTGTCGTGAAAATGATATAATAAAACATTTTATTAATTTACAACAATTTACTTTTCTAATAAGAATTATTTCTAAGAAAATATCGTTAAAACAACTTGCTAATAATTTCACTGCTTTTTAAAACGGGCATTTTTACGCGCCAGAATTACGTATCTACCCGGACAACCAATGAGATAAAACTTCTCAGAATTTCAATTTGTAATGCTTGTACTGTGATTGGTCTAAAGCAGTAGACGTGTAAATATTGGCCAATCAGAATCCAGATAAATGCCGCACAAGTTATTCATGAAAGCGTCGGACGTTAATATTTTGTACTGTAGTTTAAGTTTAACCTTCACTGACATTACACATCAGATGACTAACCTAAAACGTTAAATTTATATTTTTATGTTTGTATTGTTTGGAGTGAAAATATTATTTTATCAGTTTCTGGTTTATGTTTTATTAATTCTACAATCAAAATGGAATCAAGTGGAAGAGGGACATGTTAAAGGTGCCGCTGATAATTTACCTAAAGTAGAAAAGTGCTGAGTGCTGTCAATAAATAGAGGTTATGTTATGTTAACAGAGACCAAGATTTATAAACAATCTTGAACAGAGACAACCTCTGTGATTGGATTTCAGGGTGTTGACGTCACAACGCGCCAATTTATGGCTGTTTAAAATTAACCCAATATTTTTCAAACTTCAAGTTTTTTTTGTTACTATTAGTAAAATTAATAAGATAATAAATATGCCATAAATCATTTTTTTACGTGAGTTAAGTATTTCAACAATAATTTTTTTTTCTGGGAAAACCCTATTAACGAAATGGCTGTATGTGCTTCCGTAGATATAGAAGGTGTTCTTGACAACACCTCCAACGAATCCACACAAACAGCAGCGGAAAATGGGGAATACAGACCCCAACAATCAAATGGATACAATGCATGCTAAGAAGCAAAATAATTACCACAAATATGAAGGATGAGTCAGCCATGGCAACCGCAGTCAGGGGTTGTCCACAAAGTGGAGATCTATCATCCTTGCTGTGGTCAATGTTGGTCGATGATCTCCATAAATTGGGTAATTCTGGCTTCAACATTCACGGCTATGCTAAACCTGGCCATGACTGAGAAGCAGATACGAGGTTATGATCTCAAACCATATGCAAATTACCTTAAGTCAGAGGGACTTATTATCAATCCGAGCAAAACAGTTATTGTACCATTCACCCAAAGGAGATAATTAAATTTGGGAGCTCTTATGTTGAATGGAACAATGCTGAACCTTCCCAGTGAAGTAAAGTATCTAGTAATCCTGGATAAATAACTTAGCTGGACCTTGCATCTGGAAAAAACACTATGCTAGCGGTTATTTCGACGTGCCGTAGGCTGTTTGGTAAAACTTGAGAGCCTGAGCTGAAAACGACACATTGGTCCTACTTTGTTGTCAGACACGTGGTGACCTAAGCATTATGCAGATGGTGGCCAAAAACAGAAGAAAAAAGAGTACAAGAAAAATTGCAGAAGTTGCAAGCCTACTTAGGAACTACAGGAACAATGCTCTTCTGTTTTACAGCAGCTATGAAAGCAATGCTCGAATTACTTCCTCTGCATTTGTCTTTGAGGAAGGAGTCTTAGTGCCCTAAGACTGCATGAGGTACTTAAATTCAAACCAGTCGAACTGTATGGTCACTTCAGGATTTTGGAGATTATCCATTTTGAGTTCATGATCAAACCCACTGTCTCAATGCCAATCAAGCGTCTTTGACTGCCTCATTGATGTGCTGATTGAAATCCGAATTTTTATATTCGTTCAGATATTAAATATAATTAACGTTTGTTTCTCGATGCCAATTGAAAAGAATCTATGGTTCCTTACGATCAAACTAAAAGTAAATAATGAATACTTTACGATGGTAAAAAATTTGCAAAAAATTTTGGATTAATTCATGCCTAAGAAGAAAGTTATGGCACGTAAAAGAGACAAAGGATGGTTTACTGATAAAATTCTTGAAGAAATAAAGCAAAGAGACCAAAGTTATAAAATATATAAAACAACAAATAATCAAAATGATTGGAAGATCTATAAGTTGAAACGAAACAAAGTAGTAGAAGCTATAAGAACTGAAAAATGTAGGTACTTTGAGGATAAGATTGATCTATCTAGAGGCAACTCAAAAATGGTGTGGAAATCTTTAGAAAATATAATATATTGTAAAGATAAGGAGGTTGTGAGTGATATGTTTGGTAATGATTTATTAGAGGATATGAATGCTATAGTAGAAAGGTTTAATGAGTTTTATATAAATAGTGTGAGTGAAATAGTCAATGGTATACCTAGAAATAATAGACAATACCAATTAAGGCATAATCATAGAAAATTTTGTAGTTTCAAATTATTGCCAAAAAACGAGTTTAAAAATATAATCCTTGCATTAGCAAGCAAAAGTAGTCCAGATGACATTACCATGTATATTTACAAAGATTTTTGCCACATATTGGCTGATTCTCTGCTGCATATCATTAATATTTCGCTACAAATTGGTATTGTTCCCGATGCATTAAAAGTCTCAACCATTGTTGTATTGAGAAAAGTTGCTAAAATCGTTAAAGCTAAAGAATTTCTCCCAATAAATATGCTTATATATATTGAAAGGATATGGGTTTGAGTGAGTGGTACGTAAGTTTCGCTCGATGAAAATTCCCGAAACGCCCCTACTGGGGCAAAAAACACCCCTTTTTGGGTTTGTCGCAATATTCTGAGTGTAATTTTGAACTTATCTTATAAAATGCATCTTTTCTGGTACCCTATATGTTTTTTGGGTCGCTGATCACGAATCTCGAGGTCCCATACCCATAAAATGGGCCAAACACCCTTAAATGGGCAAAAACACCCTTTACTAGGGAGTTGTTTCGCAGTATTCTCAGAGCAAATATGAAACTATAAAAAAAAAGTTTTTTTGTACTTGTAATTGAAAAACTTATTAGGTGTTGTTATAATTTAATAAAAATTTAATAGAAAGGTTAATTATAGGGGGTTGAAACTACCCCAAAATAAAAAAAAATAAAGATTTTAATTATGATTTTGTTTTCAACTTTGTAACTCATATTTACAATGAAAAAATCCATTCCAGCCCGAATAGGGGTTTAAACTACCCTTGAATAAGAATATACTGGGGAAAAATAATTTTAGAACGTTATGTATAGTATTATATTATGATTATAGAGGAGACGGTATAAATTGTAAACTTTTATATTTTCGCTCAAGAAAGAGTCGAAACGACCCTTATATTAAAGAAAAAAAAATGTCTGCACAAAACTTACTTTTTTAAAACATTGTCCTGTAAAATAAATATTATATGGATAAATATGTATATAAATTAAATAAATTTAATACGATTTTTTGGTAACTACTTTTATTCAGAATTGTAATGGAAGCTTGTTTATTTTATTTTTCAATATATAAAAATAATTTTCATATAACAAAAATAATACTTTTTTTATTTATAGTTTATGATAATTTGTACACTGAAGGTCATTAGTCTTCTTCTATACTTCTATTTCTATATTTACAGAAATATAGAAGAAGACTAATGAGAAAGGGGTTTTTTTGCCCCAAAAGGGGTGTTTCCGGAATTTCCACCGAGCGAAACTTTTGGATCATAATCGGGGACCAAAAAGACTTGGTTTAAAATATATTTTGTTCCGGTAACTGATAATACAACCCGTAATAGCGCCGTACAGTCTTCTTGTAGGCATATCCCATCATTTAACTATTTATTTTAATCTGTAATGTACGGAAGCGCTGAGGGGCCAAGATAAACTTCTTTTTTTTAAGTCGCTTGTTAGACGCGCTTAAGTTGACTAACAGAATCATTACTGTTAGGCGAGTTTAATGACGACTAACAGATGCGCGATTCTTAGACACGTTTATCTCGACTGTTAGACGTGTTTAATTCGACTAACAGATGCGTTACTGTTAGACGAGTTTAATATCGACTAACAGACGCGCGACTCTTAGGCACGTTTATCTCGACTGTTAGACATGTTTAATTCGACTAACAGATGCGTTACTGTTAGACGAATTTAATATCGACTATTAAGCATCACTCTATACTTGAATCTATCTTCACCATAATATGTCTAGCGCCTGCGCAGTAAACACGGACGTGTTACTTTGATGGGTACTTGGATGGTTTCCTCTGTTCAAGGATATACAGTGTAATCGCTCCACCCTTTAGCGGCTTATATATAAATGTATGCGCAGAAGCTATAAAATCTTAAGCGAGGATTGCGTAGCGAATATACCATTTTTCGGAAGGGATGTAAATAAGCTGTTGGTCCTTTATCTACTAAATGTTATGCAAGTAAAAGAACCCTACACAATTTCTGGTTGGGGGTAACTCGGCTACAGGCGTCGGTGATAGGCCTTAGTAGTGGAAATAGGCCGTCGTTAAATAAATGTATAAAACCACAGAACAATGAACACGCCTAATAGTCGCGATAAACATGCCTAAGAGTCGCGCGTCTGTTAGTCGTTATTAAACTCGCCTAACAGTAACGTTTCTGTTAGTCGACTTAAACGCGTCTAACAAGCGACTTAAAAAAAATAAGTTTATCTTGGCCCCTCAGCGCTTCCGTAGTAATGTCATATCATAGACGTAGTAGTAGCAGAGAGAGTTAGTAGTGTTTTGGTGGATATTGCATATTTATCAGTTCTTTTTCACGAGTTTTGAATTGTTTTAATTATTATTTGAGTACTAATCAGTTCTTTTCGGAACTACATAATTTACATCAGTTATCATCTGGTGAGTAATGATAAAGAGAAAAAGAATGTTAGGTTAAGTAATGTTTTTTAAATTTTATTCTAGTCTTGCAATGGTTTTTACGCCAGAGCAAGATGCCTTCATTTTGATGACTCATTTTCGAAGTGGAACTCGCAACGAAGATGGATCATGGAAGTATTCATTGCAATCATACATCAAACAATTTATGGAAAAATTTCCTGACGCAAATATTCCATATGACACATTTTCAAATCGTAAATATGTACTCGTTGATCGTTTTGCAAAGAAACACTGCCTTTGCAAGGGAAAATCCACTGGTAGGCCAACTGTTTTAACTGAAGTGGTTATGAACGACGTTCGAGAAAGAATGAATCAAAGCCCGACAAAATTCATACCAAAGTTGTCCGCTCAAACAGGTAGGTACTTTTACACTAAATTTTTTAATTACTGAATACGTTATATACCATTTAAATTTAGTTTCTTGAAAATATAAAATATGAATTTCTTTAGTGAAAATTATTATCAACAACTAATAACGATACCTACTAAAACTCTTGTTTATATATAAAACCTAAATGCAAATACAAAAATATATAAAACTGGGAATCGGTTCTCTTCTGATGTCTTAATATACCTAAACGACAAATCAACGAAATTTATTTTTTTAGGTCTTTCAATTGGAACAACCCATAAAGCACTCAAAAAACTCCATTTGCCTCCATACAAGGTAACCGTTGTTCAAGAACTATTACCCCCTGATTTTGAAAGTCGAGTAAGATATCGTCGTTGGTTCAACGGAAATTTAAATAACAACAATGTATTGGATTTAACCTATTTTACTGATGAAGCGTGGTTCCACTTAACAGGTTATATCAATAGTCAGAACTACAGGACATGGGCTACAGAAGACACTCACACTTATGTAGAAACAAGTTTACACCCCTTAAAAGTTGGTGTATGGGTGGCAATATCCAGGAGGCGAATTATTAGGCCCTATATTTTTTCGTGAAACAATTAATGCCCAAAGATATCAAACTCTTATTTTAAAGCCATTTCTGGCGCAGTTGCATGATGATGAACTGCAAGATGGTTATTTCCAGCAAGACGGCGTTACTGCCCATACAGCAAGAGCTTCACTTGATTTTTTACGGGAGTTTTACGATGACCGATTAGTCAGCCAGGGACTATGGCCTGCACGGTCTCCAGATCTAACGCCCTGTGATTATTTCTTATTTGGACACATAAAGAACAATGTTTTTAAAAATAAATTACATACCATTGACGAATTACAAGAGGCATTAGAAAGAGAAATCCGCAATATTACTGTTGATCAGTTACAGAACGTATTCGAAAATATGAAACGAAGAGTCCATGTGTGTTTAGAAACTCAAGGCAGCCATTTTGAGCATTTGTTATAATTTCTCGGCATTTCGTATTAAAATGTACCTATTCATTCATCTTCTAATTTAAATCTCATGTAACAAAAGTTTTTATTATGTAATTTCTTTTATTTACTGTGAATTGTTCGATTCTAATGTTAATATTCATGTTGTCTGTGGAAATAAAGATTATTTTGAATTAGGTGTAATAATTTATTTCTTGCGAACATTTTTTTATTCAGATAAAAGGCATCCCATTTAAATCTGCTTTTAATATTAAAAAATTCTTAAATTTGTTGAATAAATGAATTATAAATTTTTTACCTTTAACTAGAACGCCAATGGATTTAGGGTATTTCTATTTACCATCGTGTATAGTTGGTTGTCTATGTTTTTGCGGTCACGTGTCCTGTGATCATTACTGAAAGCTCTGTATATACACAATAGTTTAATGAGAAACTGTGTTGCTCAGTTTATGCGTGGATTAGAATATGTAAATTTATATTATTTTTTCTTTTCTCTTTTGGTATTATTTTGTAAAACGTATTGTGTGTGCTAAATAAAAAATTATTATATTTTAGTGACCAATTTAGTCTTTGTTTCATCTCGATCGCCAGAATGGTTCTGAGAGTTCTCCGGAGTGTATTAGTCATCCATGCTTCCAATTTTAATTGTAAATGACTTCACGTCAATTAAATGACGCAGCCGAATGTACGATGTGCTTGGAAAGAGAGAGACAGATGAAATAGAATATGACATTGTACAAATTTATTATACCTCATCTTTAAATTTCTCTTTACTTCTGAGGATATTAGCGCTAATTTTATTTCAGTTCAACAAAAGGGAAAATGTTTATTTTTTAATACCTTTGTGAGATGATAAAAATTGTTTTTGCAAATCGAAAATAGAAGAAAAAAAGATTAAAATACATAATTTATTGAACTTAATAGTTTATTGATTTCGCTAAAGGTAGGACTCAAACATAGATTAAGTAGGTATTTTAATCTATACAAGATTTAAAACTGACAACGGTGTTTATTTTTAAATTATCATGGACTTGGGAATTAAATTCATGACTTTGGTGATCGAACTGTGATTTAGATTTGCATTTTTATTCACTAAGAAAAGTAAGTCACTGATAGTAGGTGTTGAAAAACTTTAAAATATACTGAAATCATGATACCTACCAGCTACTGTGAACAGATACTAAAATGTTATTATGCTATAAGTAATCTGAATTTAAATAAAATATCCATAACAAAAACTTCATTTAACCAAGTTTAACAATATCAATGAATTATAAAGCAGAATATACTGACGGTTTAGTTTTTCTGTTGAAATTTAAGGTTAAAGTATTATCTTTCTACTTACAATTCTTCTTCCACTCTTTACAATCCCACAGCACAATGAAAACACCACATTTTTACTAGTATCACAGGGTTAATTATTATTTTATGAACTACATATAATTTAATATATGTTAAACTTATTTAAAACTCCAAGTAACTACTTCTAGAAACCAAACCGACAAAAACTGACGCTTGCAAACGAATTTGATGCGTTTTTGTTTTGAATCATGTTACTTTACTCAACAAAACACCCTACCTACTAGATTTCTGTTAGGATTATCTCATTGTGCAACAATCACGCCGGTTTTAGTGTTTTACATTAGATGTCACTTTCTTTCTTTTGTTTTAAACAGTGGGATGGTGTTTTTTCTTCATATAATATGTCTGATAATAGTGGTTAAGTTAAATAATCAATGAATTAATATGTCCCGGGATCATAATAAAAAATATATTGTAATAGGTAAGTGTTAAAGTTTTCTAAAAGTGTTACCTAAACAAAATAGAGAATTATGCGGCATAGGTACTTATAAACTCTTACACAGATTAAACATTTTTTTTTATAAAATGCCAAAGCACTCAAAGTAGTACGTTAATGCTGCTAGTTATAAAAGTGCACGAGAGAGTTTTCTTCGATGCTTTTTTTATTATGATTTTAGCAATTGAATAAAATATAATAGAATTTATCTGTGAACTTTCAAATCGTAAATTATCCTGTACAAGTCAGAATAATAATAGTATATTATTCAACAAGCACATAACATAACGATGGATACTATTCACGAGGGTGAAGTAGACGAGTGGCTCAACGTTTACGCAAACTCTGGAACTTAAAAAACAAATAAAGCTATTTGAATTGCTAATAATTAATTGTTAGGCTTGCAACCACGAAGTCCCGGGTTCGAATTTCGGCTAGGGTATAGATGAACTATTTATAGACGGTATTGTGTCAGAGACAACCTGATTAGTTGCTGTACCGCTCCTGAGTTCGAGTCTCAGCAATGGTAGATGGCAATGCCGTAGGGAATATTCACTGTATAATGGTCTATGTATATGTGTCCTAGTTGAGTGGTGGAATAACTAATGCTAAACTCCGCCAGTATGATAATCTATAAGATTATTTAAAAAAAATTACATAACTAAAATTACCGGCTCAGTGGCTCAACGCTTACGTGTTAGGCTTGCAACCAAGGAGTCCTGGGTTCGAATCCTGGCTGGGATATGGATGTTTAGTGGTGTTTTTCATGTGTTAACGAGTTGGTAGCAGTGGACTAGACGAGGTTGTGTGAGATACAGCACAGCTAGTTGCTGTACCACTTCTGAGTTTAAGTCTCAGCTGCGGCAGATGGCAACGTCGAAGGGAATGATCGTTGTATAATTAATAGATCAGTCGACTTACCTGTAGGGAAGAATGATCTTAATTATATGAGCAGTCTCGTCTCGAATTATAACACCATGTAGTTGTAGCTTACTGCACGAATCGTACGACGTTCAAAGATTAAGAATTTTTAATCCTATCCTGGGTGCGTGGCTACCCAGATCGCCTCTGTATGCATTCCCACCACGCAGCCGTTATTCATCACATACCTCACTGGTTTAAAGTATTTTAAGTTGAGATTGCTTTTATCATGGGTTGGGATTTTACTTTTTGGGAAGGTTGTTATACAAGACTGCTGATATAATTAAGATCATTCTTCCTTACAGGTAAGTCGACTGATCTATTAATTATATTTCACAGTCACGTCTCGAATTATAACACCATGTAGATGTTTAAAGGACTATGCAATCTAAACTTAACCTCGTATTTATGTATTGTTTTCCTGTTATTAAGATCTAAACAATACCTGCCCACAAGTATTTAATTAAAACACTTTCTAATGCTAGCCAAACAGTCTTAAAATTTATGGTAGTCTAACACTTAATTATATTATACTTTATAACTTATACTAGCTACTAATACTACGTCCAGTTTTCCAATGCCATGTATCAAAATTTTTAACTCCCTGGCAAATGTATCTGAAAGAATTACCAACAAAACTCAACAAAACATATTAGATTGCACTATATCCTATATAAAGCTTTATATCAATTCCACATGCCTTTAACACAGTCTTAATCCACTCAATGCTTGAGTAGCTCATATTGTATTTTTTATTGTTTAAATAAGGTTATTTTTGAAGTCCATGTTTTACAGTTTTTGATAAACAATTAAAAACAAAGTTCACGCCAAGCAAAGATTGGGAATATCCCTAAAATAAGGTAAAACAAGTATTGGCTGCTGTCTGCCTTTATCAGTATTATTCCTATCCTCTATAATTCTTTTAATATGATTTTCCAATTGTAACATATTACTAATTTTTTGTTATATGGTTTGAATCCTATGCACTGAAATATAAACTAATAGAGTTGCTGGTTTTAATGTTAATTTTCCCATGGTCAAATATTCTACCGGATACAAAATTTTATAAATAAACTAACACTGGATGTGGGTCCCATGTTGTATAATATTTTAAGGTCTTATGTTAGAATACCCTTTTAAAAACCCCATAATATACTCTCGGGATCTGTGTTCATCAGTAGAACAACAGAATCAAATCAGCCCTCAGTACTTCGTTTGAAAAATTTTCCACCGATTATGAATTATAAATACATGTATCCAACTGAGTTAGGACACAATAAACCCACCATTTTTTTTAAACTGAGTTTTACAGAATTAGATCCTTACAAGAACCCAGACACAAAAACTCACCAACTAATAGGTTTTTTAAAAACTGGGTATTTTTTTTCTACTATGATTTTCATTTCTGAACCACCCGGTACCTTCCGCCTGATCATTAATAATTTTATTTAACACTTTGGATATTAACGCAACAAGTGGAAATGCATAAAATAACATGTTACATTGCCAAAGCCTGCTGAAAGCATGAACACAACAAAAATCTGAATCTGATCTCCATGAAACATAATCTGCACATCTCGTATTTAGTTTTGTAGCATATACGTCCACTTGTAATACACAAAATTTGTTGCAACTAGCTTCAAAATAACTAATGGGTAACTCATCTTAGTGTAACTAGATCTAGACTCTATATATCCTATAATATTACCTTTCGAGTTTACATACGAGGGCAAACATGAGTATATTTCTCTTCACAGTAATTTCACCTTTTTATAAAGGTATTTGTATTTGATTTAACTTATTCGGCTTATACAGCTGCCCGCTGTATTGTTGTCAAATCTCATACTTATATCACTGAATACATACGTTTTATGGAACATCTCCAAGTGTTAAAGGGCGTTTTTTAACTCTGGATAATTTATATATTTATCCCCGTTCTAATAGGTCCTTACAAATTTCTCAAACTCTTTTATAGACAAGAAGAGCACTCCGGATATAAGCCGTCAAGATGCTTCGATATAGTCTCATACAAATCATTATTTTAAAAAAACGGCTTTCACTAAAAGAAATTAAAAACATGTTACAATATGGGATGATGGGAGAAAAAAAAGTATATATAAAAAATTTAATTTTTTCTTCTATTTTCGGTTTGAAAAAATAATTTCTATCATCCCACATAGGTATTATTAAAATAATCATTTTCCCTTTTGTAGAACTAACATAAAATGAGGCCTATATGTCCTCAGGAACAAATAGAGATTTAAAGATTAGGTATAATAAATTTGTACAATGTCATATTCAATTTCATCTATCTCTCTCGCTCTCTTTCCAAGCACACCGTACATTCGGCTGCGTTATTTTATTGACGTGAAGTCATTTACAATTAAAATTGGAAGCATCGATGACGAATACACTCCGGAGAGCTCTTTTACAGTTTTGTAAAAATGGCAGCTGTACACAACCAGCATGCAGTTCAATTAATATAAATTCACAAGAAAATTTATATAAAATATTTTCTAACAAGGCCAGCGCAGATTTTCGTTCTTGGGAAATAAAGGAAAATGGTACTCACGCTGTCAAACTAGTTTTATTAAATAACTTTTGAATTTGCTATTTTTACTTCCTCCTGATGTCAATTGAATAACTTATTTCTCGGCATGTGTTAGTTGCACTGTTTCTATTAATACTTCTTAATTTAGTTACAAACTCCTCCTGAACTGCATCCTGCAGCAACAAATCAACAATAATAGCTTCTTTGTTTATCATATACTCACTATAATAACTATAATGGTTATTATTACCGAGTCGAACTGAAACACGATTGTTGTCTCTTTATTTGGTTTCGCTGTGTGTTAACCCCAACCATTCAAAACCCATTTATTTTCTATAAATTGTGTCTGCTGGATGACTTATAAGGCAATATATTTTTTACAATTACCAGCAATCTAAATCAACGATCTGATGGCGGAAATGGTTAATCAGCACTATGCCGGACAGACTAACATGCGCGCAGAATTCCGTTTATTAAAGAACATTCGCAGGGAACGCGCTTCAAAAATAAACATATTACTCTTATTAACTATTAAACCGTGTTTTCTTTAAATAGTGGTTATAATTAACAGCGCACTTCCTTCAAATCTATTAGCTATCGTGTTTGTTACTATCCAAAAGAAACCAAATAGGAAACCGCATAATATTCCACTTGAGAGTAATAAACACGGAGCTCTCATTTTAAATAAAATATCTGCAAGTGTTAACTAGATGCACGTTCTCCACACCTAGACTTATTGGAGATATGCACAATAAGAGAACGAATCAATAAGTTTTAATTAGATAATTCTGTGCATATAATAATGAATTACGTCTTTCAGTCTAACAGCGCTGCAAATTGACACATGACTTAATGTGTACATACTACGAAATTAAATGTAGATACGTTTATGGATGTAGAAATAACAAAACCAACTGTTGGCGATAACGATGGATTATTAGAAAGATCTGTGACAATGGCGTTTCTCTTAAAGATTGGTTAAAGTAGGGAAGATTCATAATTTTTTTCATCTTAAATGTGTTGGATGCATCAACGTTTATGTGAAGATGATGCTGATCGAAGGCTAGATTGCCATAACTGGTGGTTGCTTCACAATTTTATCAAATGTATCTTTTTCTGTGATAATGAGTCGCGATACACGATGTTCAGTAGGCGGAATACTACATACTGTGCTCAAGAAAATCGATATCTAATGAGGCAGGGAACTTTGAGGACCTCTATTATGTAATTATTGAAGAGTATTCATCGTGCAAAGCGAGAGCTCCAATCATACGCATCTCACGCGATCGTCCTAGACTGCATTCCGTAAGTGCAGTGAATATTTGGTGAACGTGAAATGATTCAGCGAGAATAGCCAAATTTACAACCAATTAGGTTGGCGGAAAAGCATCAGCTGTTATTATTGTATTCTTTCATATAGACAAATTTGGATAGTATTTACTTTATGCTCTATGGTGATTCCTGAACGTCGTAGAGGGACTTGCATAAAAGGAGTTACCGCTACGATTATATCACCGGCAAGTTCTTTGCTAATCCTGAATCTCCTTATAAATGCTTAGTCGGGTAGTGCTGCAAAAGGGTTAATTTTCTGAAGAACTTGCCGTTCCTCTTCCAAATCTTCCTCGGCATCACAGAGATCTCGTAATAGCTAGAATTTATTTATTGACCAATAAAATTCCGTAAGGATATACCTTCGTTATTGGTAATATATATTTAAAAAAATATGACTGTAATAAACTAAAAGAGTAATTGTATTATTTGCTAAGAATTATATTATTATTATCTCATTGGCGATGATCAAATCCGCAATGTCCATTCTGATACACAGATTTAGCAACAATAATTTTTGGCCAATGCAACTGTCAAAAAAGTAAGGTTAGGATTGCGTTCTCTCGGGAAACTGACGGATTCCCTCACGATTTACCAGTAGAAGTAAGTTCCCGCATTTTTCGCGCGAGGTGATCACTCCCATAGTTATAGAATAGACTTTTATTCATTTTCAAGTGAACTCCGCGTACTTCTCAAGGGAATGTGCTTTCACGCTTTTGCAGAAAAGTCCAGGAAAGATTTGGAGTCATTGTGTGGGTACAAATAATTGTGAACAGGGTTATCGCAGCAATACTTTTTCAAGGGCGTCTGGGCGTCTAAATGGTAAACGATATTTAGATTTTCTGTAAAATAAGATTGAAGGCTTGGTAGAAGGATTACTCCTTGAGATCTTGAGAAGACTATATTTGGTTGAACGAGTTATTGCAACCAATGGTTATATGCGTTGGCCCCCACGTTCTTCGGACCTTACACCTCTCGATCTTCCTTTCTTTTTCAGCACTGTTGGCAATTTTGTAAAACAGAATATGTCAAGAGTTTGAAACAATTACGCCTATAATACAGTGAGGTCTGCACTTTGAAGGTGTGTTCCGTTGATAGTCAGCGAAATAGTTAATGTGTTTATAAAGTTTGTTTTTTATTTACTGTGATGCGTTTTTCTCCAACCCAGCGGATGACGATGAGAAAAGGACCACTCTTTGACACTCGAGCTTCGGAAACGGGTGTTCGGCTTTAAGTGTTAGGACAGCACTGCCCATAAGCCGGATACATGAAGCTGAGTAGCTCAAGTGGAGAAACGGTACTCCAGTTTGGAAATTAGACGTTCTCACACACACACAGCAATAAAACTCAAAATTTGATAAATAAGGTTAGTTTATTCAATTAAGCCTACTATATACAGAGCTAATTACTAATCACCCCAAACAACCTCTATATAGGCTACTAAATAATAGTTAATGGAGGCAGACTGTGCAACGAACGAAAGTAGTACCAGATGACTCAAATGACAAGCGGAAGCACAGGGCAAACGGTAAAGCGGTAACACGGAGCAGACGATAAAGCGAGAAAGCGAATGCAGCCAACGTACGGATATCAGGTATGCGACGCAAGACCACAAATAAAAATATGCAATGCGAAATTATAGAGAATTTATAACCAGAACTTGGCTAATACATCAGTTTACTTACTCCTCTATGGACTTACTTGCTTCCTGTGGTTACGGTCGTGCACGTCTACTGCGGTGGAGCGGGATGAAACTGGACGATCTTCCTAGAGAAGTCTCCAGACGGGTGCCCTGCTGATAGATGACGTAGTACGAACTTTTCCAAAATTCTGCTGCTCGGAAATGGTATACGGCAATAAAGGTACCTAGGTTCGGATCTCAGGAGCGGACACTTCTGCTGTAGACGAGTCGCTCTGGCTGACTGAAATATTCGCTGGTTTCAATTGCTTGTGCCCGCGTATATGTAAAATCTCCACTCGTCGTCGCCTCTTCGTCATTCGAGTACATCTGCACTACAACCGGCTAATTTATTCGATGCGTATAATTACATATAAATTAGCTAGTTATAGTGTATTTTTGTTTGAGTGTATTTTCTATTTCGTTTTTAAATATTTTCATATTATTTGTGTTTTAGATTATATTATAATCGATAAGATCACATAGTTAACTTAGGTCCCAAGTATCATTTTTCTGTTCTATTGTTTTCTTAGTTACAGGCTTTCTTGTGATTTTCAGTTTATGTCTAGTACGGTATAGTCGAGATCAACGCTTCCCGGCACTCAAAAAACGCAACAACGACTTCATTAAAATACCATTACTCTTTGTGCTACCTCGACCGCAAATCATCTCGCTTACCTTTATAGGTTTTTAATGTGCGTCGGCTTGTTTGATGACAGTGTGCCGCTTGGCTCAAGGGCAATAATAGTTATGTCGTAAAGATTTGTTACGTTTTTTGAGTGCCGGGAATAGATAAACTCGACTATACACGTGCTGATTATTTTGAGTATTTAATATTATGTTCAGTAGTGCAACGCAATATGGTTTCCCAAAGTAAGTCCAAAATTTTAAGTAATACTGCTTTATAAGTGTACTTCAGTTTCCTATAAAATACTCCCCTCCCAAGATACATTTTAAATATTTTTATTCCACTACGTTTAATTTATTATTTATAAGTTATTGTTAACCGTTACGTAGATTTCAGTTATGCTGCAAAAAATAGAGTAAAGTTATATTTTAACCATATAAACTGAAATAACAGATATTGAGAGGACGGTAATCCACTGATTAGCGCATCTAGCTTTCTCTTTGAGCCTACCTAGCGAAGTGGGTTCGAGCCCCACCTACTGCAAAGTAATTTTCTATCATAAACTACCCCTTAAAAAGTGGTCCGGATTCTACTATAAACTGCAGGGCCTCGTCTCCCTTATAAGCACAAGTCTATTCACGTGAACTGACGCTTAAAAAACAGTTAAAACATTTAAACATTTACCCATACACTTCACTGAATCAAGTGGCCTTAATGAGCGATATTCTCAAGTATTTTTCCATCTTAAAAAATTACGGAAGTAAATAAATATATTGGTATGAATATAAATTCACAAATTATATTTGTGTAAATTATTATTATATGATTTATGATGAAATTGAATAAGCGTCAATTTGGAGTGAGGTAGGTGTTATTTATTTGCTTACTTTTATTTACAACTCATATTAACATTAATTTAGTTGAGGGATTTATATTTTTGTGGGTATTTATTTACAAACACTGCTTGGCTTTAAATAGATATTGTCGTTAGTCATAATTCTTACCAAAATATCATCTTTACATTTTCGGAGTAATTTATTTTCATCATAAACTTATTAGGAGTTCTTTCTTTTACACCATCATCATCAACAATAGTTTTAAATATTGTATGCATTGATTACAGTTAACGTATTCAATATATTGATGAAAATATCTCTCTATTTGCACTAGTTTCAAGCCTGTTACAGAATTTATACCTTCTCCAGTGAATTGTCAACGATACTAGCGGCAATTAAACATATTTTTCTAAATCGGATCACCAGCATTTACCGTAAGTATTCCTTCGAATATTTATGCAGACATCTGATTTTATATTTTATAAGATTAAATCTAACCTTTTCACAATTTACTTATATGTTTAGCCTGGGTATGGGCAACGCAGTGTCTGGTTACAAACGACTAATCGAAACGTAATGGAAAGAATTACATTTAAGTTCATTTATCCGTTAGTAATGCGTATTATATTTAACTATTTAATCTGTATCAAGCTAAAATGAATAAAAATGCCTCAGAATTAGTAATTGTAAAAGAAAGCGCTATAGTATAAGGAGGCTTTGGTGTATAGATGTTTGTTAATAAATTTTTTTTTATAGATACGGAATTGAAAGTGTTGTTTTGAAATGGCTAGAAGACTATTTAAATGATGAGGTATCACAAGACAAAAGTCATGAACAAAATGTCAAGCAAAATTGCTAGTCCATACGGTGTCCCCCAAGGGAGTGTTTTGGAATCTCTTATTTTCATCATAAATTTGAGTGACATTCATTGTGTTTTATAAAATTCATATGTAAATTTGTTTGCTGATGACACTGTCATCATTGTATCTGGTAGAAATATATCCAACATCCTTAATAAGGGACTCGATATTTTGTATGACTGATGGTTATGTGGTAATAAGTTCTAAACTAAATTCTGATAAAATCAACTTGATGGTTTTAGGTTCTACATCTCTTTGTAATAAATTTTTAAGCAACAACTATACAATTAAAATCAATGAATGTACTAGCGAAAAAGTGGACCAAATTAAATTAAATCACCAGGTTGCAACTACTGCAAAATAAAGCAAAGAATTGTATTAAATTGTAATATTTATACTCTTATAAAGCTCATGTTAAGTACTTTTAGTTGATTATCTGTGGAGCAGCGTATAAAAAAGGCTAATTTAGTCCTAATATATAAAATAATTAATGGAAAAGTTCCCACACACAGATATTAAGATATAAATAATTATAATATAAAATCGAAAATAAACATGATATTGAATTTTTGCAAAAAGTCTTTTTTACGACTGGACGTGGAAGTAATTATCAAGCTAAATACAAACTACCACCATACACATCTATTTTTACTGCTGAAATGATAGCAATTAGAGAAGATATAAAATGCTGCTTAAATATATATGACAATAGCATTATTTTTGCTGACAGCAAAAGTGTCGTACAGGCTTTAAATAATAAAATAGCATGCAAGAACAACAACATACTGGTTAATATAAAAATGCATCAGGAAGAGTTTATATATAAAATAAAAATGAAGTTTTAGAAGTAATATATCGGCCTTATAAATAATGAAATGGTGGATAGACTGGCAAAAGATGCCTGTGAAAATGGCGACGTAATAATAAACTTAAAACTCAAGGATCAATGGCAACAGCAGTATTCAAATGAACCGACAGGAAAATTTTATAAAAGCCTACAATCAAAAATTCCTAGTAAACCCTGGTTTTGTGTATATATAAATCGAATGTACATAAAAACATTAAGTCGACTGAGAAGTGGACAGGCACTACATCAAGCATATCTGTACAAAATCGGATTAAAAGATTCACCAAATTGCATATGTGGAGAAATATGTGATACTACACAGGTAATTTTAGATTGTCCTCTAAATCACAGTGAAGTGAGTGCGTTGTATGATAAAATTAAGAAGGAAATACAATTCCCCATAAACATTTCACTTTTGTTGGGAAACAATAACATCAAGATATTTAATGGCCTATATAAATATTTAAGATAAATATGATTTAAAATCTAGTAACGCTCTCATGCCTCTACTGTTCAATCCTTACGTAGGCCCCTCCTCTTTGTCTAAACGGCCATGACAGCCTCCTCAGCACCTCCTTCTCCTTCTTGTATCACATGTGTTGTATGTTATACCACCAAAGTCATCCAATCATCCAACCATCCAACCAACCCCACAATATTTAAGATATTTGTATAGGAACCTGACTGTAGCGTGGAAATTCTTTAATTCGTAAAGACTCGCATTCGACAACGTCTGAATACACCAAATCCAACTAGTTTATTTGCTTGCGAATTTCAATTTACCTACGAAGACAATTCCCTCGACATGCATATAAGTCAGATCGAATTTGTTGAATTGGGAGTGGTAAACCAAGGAATGATAATGTCCTGTTGTGCCGCAGGAGCGTCTCTTGCACCGTTATCGGACGTAGGCGCCTCCGTACTTGTTTACGCGTCTACAAAACAATAATAAATATTGAACTGGTCGATATTTTAGAATAATAGATAGAATATACAACACGTCTTCGGCTGAGTTCTCCGTTGTTCTAGATAATGTTAGGATATTGTTTATTGGCATACATATTATCAATTGTGAAGTTGAGTGGGAATCTTGTTTTACAACGATTCCATAATGAATGCCCATATACTAAACTGAATAATATGCTTTAAAGTTGTACACAAATTTTGTTGTTTATATGGGGTGTTTATATTACCAATTCAAGGCAAATTATTAAATTATTAATAAAAACCGCTGCCCGAGGAAACACTACTTCCACATTCAGATTTTGTATCCATGGCTAATGCCAAGAAAATGTTAAGAGTCCCTTGGTTCTCGTATAAACACTAAATCCGAATTTAATTTTTTACGCCCTTCAATAATAGGGTGAGGGGTGGCAATGGGGATGGTAGAGGGGATGGCTAACGCCAAAAAAATTTTTTGAGACGTTTCGATCTTGTATACATGCTAAATCACATTTTATTTTTTTTACTCCCTTTCATAATAGTGTGGGGGCGGGATTGGGCGTGATAGTGGGGGTGGCTGATGCTAAAAAAAATTTTGAGACCTTGGCTTTTCGTACATGCCCCAAATTGCAATTTCATAGACTCTTACCTGCTTGCTTTGCCTATTTACCCTTATTTACCCCATTTACCCCCGAACCCTTCAACGGAATGAAATCAAAATATAATCTAGTTACAGATCTCGTCATAATACATAAGTGTACTCAATTTCAAGTCAATATCACAAACGGTTCCAGAGTAAACGCGCGCACAAAAAAGTTACAGACGTAGTAAACTGAAGCACCCAACAGTGTAACGTAATGTCATACCTAACGACTTATTTGCTTCCTCATCCAGAGGCGAAATAGATGGTTAAATTTTGTAACAATCAAATTAGGGGAAGAAAGAAATCCAGAAATATGCAGTGTTCTTCGAAAACATAGAAATCTTTTCATCGGGACAACAGCTGAAACAGATCTTCAGACACCTAGAAAAAAAGTGTAGTACATATGTTGAATATACATGTGTATATACATGGTTATATATGAGTTCACAGAATAATATTCACACGAGAAATAACAAACAGAATACCTAAACATAAAAAGAGGAACGCTGGCCCTTGACAAGCTTCCTTCGAAAAACCAACTGCTTGCTAATGGGGATATTTGAAAGAAACGCTGCACCTGGAAACGACAAATAAGCAATATATCCCACACCATTTGCAGACTGCAGTTCCGTTCAGTTCCACGATTATGCTACACACTGTGCCCTCATTATAGTTATAATCCACCGTTCCAATATCACATATTAAGGGGTAGTAATGACTCAATCTTCTTTATTTGCCTCTAGTATTTTATTGTGTACGTTTGTATTATTATAGAGATGGAGTTACATCTCTATCTTCAGAATAGAGCACAACCATACAAATACCTCAACTACTCACAAAGCAAATAAGGTTAAAGAAGCTAAAGCAAACGCCAACATTAATAGAACTGAAAACAATTATGGAATAATACAAACGTACACAATAAAATACTGGAGGCAAATAAAAAAAAATTGAGTTATTACTACAGGGTTATTACCCCTTAATATGTGATGCTGGAACGGTAGATTATAACTATAATGAGGGCACAGTGTGTAGCATAATCATGGAACGGCTAGCCAGAAGACAATATCCAGAAGTAATATCCAAAAGCGATAACCAACAGCATACCCAAAAGCGTAGGTGTTAACAGCGTGCCGTGAGCGGCTTAAAATAGCAAAAATCACATGTCAGGTGAAGTGGGACAATGAAGAAACATGCTTACCGTTTTGTCGCCTAAAATTCTACTAAATAGTGACAATTTTCCTTCAAAACTAATTAAGGGAAAATAAGGGAAAACTTCTGCTGATCGCCTCAATTCACAAATCCCACGAAGATGGCTAGAGATGAATATGACAATCCTCGACAAAACGACCGTGTGTCCTCTATGTTACCGATTTAGTATGTTATTTTATGTACATTATGAGGTACAGTGGGTTGTCTATGGTTGAGCCATTATATTCTGATGGGGCATGGCCAGTTTACCTTAGGTCTGCAACATACTGAGCAACAAACTAGAAATAGAGAGATACAGTACACGTAGATAGCAACAATTGAGAGGATCAACTAGAAAAGGACCAAGCACACTGGAAACCAAGAAGAAAAAAGAAAGCAATATCATAATGAAACAAACCCCAAATCCAGAGCCAAGGCTCTTTGGAAAGGGTTTATATATTTGAAAAACGCAGACAGCATTCATTACCAATCAACCAGTGCCGGTGCCGGAAATCGAACCCAGGACACAGCAGAGTCTGACCAAGCGAATTTGCTACACATCGCGCTCTAGACGACTAAGCTACCGTAAAACTTAAAATACACATATTTTTAATTACAAAAATAATAAACATGTAATGAAGTAGTTTCTTCCGGATCTTGCCGTTGTTGCGGACCTCTAGCGTATGCGACCCACCATACGCTTTAGCGTTTTGTGGGCCGCATAATAACAACTGCTACGTCTGTAGCACATTCGCTATTCTCCACGGGAGGGCGACACACTTGTGAGGCACGTGATCAGCAAAGAGTAACGGGAAGCAACCATTTTTGTTGGGAGGCAGCTAGTTGTTAATTCTGTGCACTTCGGTTAATCCAAGGCATCCTGGTGGATTTTAGAATTATCAACTCAAGAAAATTTCCTCAATCTGTTGTTGTTCCGTTTAGCGGAATATTTTGTGGTTGTGAGTAAATTTTATCCGCGGAAGCAGGATATTTAATTACACAAAGGCTCTCCTTTGAAAATACCGTGTAAACTTTAAAAGGCGGACTCGACCCCATTCATCCGACTGTGGCTTCCCGGAGTATTGGTGGATTGTTCCCTCATCAGTGAGGGTTCCACGGACGGGGCTTCTACACACGTCAGTGAGAGTTCCACGGACGAGGCATCCACGAACGAGGCATCCACGGACGAGGCATCCACACACAGTGGAAGGTTCCAGGGCTGGTGAGGCTACAATCAACCCCATCCTTGGGTCCATTTCTTGTGTCCCGAAGACATCTCCGTAGGGCTACAGTTCTTCCACGTCCGGGCTCGGTATCGTACCACCCTAAACAAGTGTGTTGTGTTGTTTATTTTTGTTTTACTTACCGGGGACCATCTTCAGTGGTTCAGCTGGATACTTTTGCATTTTTTAACTTGTACATATTTAAAGATTTTATGCATATATATATATATATATTTAAGGAGGTTCTTTAAATCAAACCTTTGTGGCAGAATTTATGACAATTTATGAGGACATTGTAAACCGATGTGTAGCTACACGAGGCATTTTATGAATGTTGTAACTGATTAATCGTGAAATTGGCCACAACTTTGAACATCGCCAGGTTACATACTAGAGAACCAATATCTGTAAATTGAATAATATAGTGCATTTCATTTTTAAAGAAAGTGTCATTATTTCGTCTGCAGCCACTACATATGGAAATCTCAGTGAGTTGTTAAGTAAGTAAACTAATAATTTATCATAGTTTATGTAAACTTGGGCTGAACGCCCTGAGATAGTCTGAGCTAGAGAAATTTTATCGTAGGCACGTACATCACTTTCCGGGTTAAGTTTGTGGCCTACAATATCTGCTATGCTACAGTAGCCCAAGTGATTTCGTTACGTAATATCTTATAATCATTAATATCCAACGTATTTATTTGTTTATGTACGTGTAAATCGTAGCACCGTGGTCGTCGAACTTGACTTGACGTTTCGCTGATCAACCTGTCAGCTTCTTCAGTAGGATTCTAAAGACGTCTTAAGAATCCTTCTGAAGAAGCTGACAGGATGATCAGCGAAACGTCAAGTCAAGTTCGACGACCACGGCAAGACCCGGAAGAAACTACTTCATTAGACAACGGCCGTGAAAACCTGTATTCTACTAATAAATGTGTAGTAAAGTAAAAATACCTACTGCAAAAGTCCAGTGTTCCACTGTTTCCACAACACTTCACTGTCCCTCTAGTCAACAGCCCCATCTGGTGGCGACTTATTGCTCCTTGATTGGTGGCAATGAATCGATTTCCTTTCATAGGAAACAATGGAATACTGGACTTTCGTAATAGGTATTTTTTCTTTACTACACATTTATTATTTTTGTAAGTAATAATTTATCCACTTTGCGTTGGCTTATATATTTTGTTAAATATTATTATACAGGAGTTGCAACTGAAATATTATGTTTCAATATTCTGCCCTCTAGAAGCACATTTGTACTATGCTAAGCCCAGTCAGGATATTTATTTTTCGATTGCAACAGACACTGGACCGCTAGGTGGCGCCTGCTGACTATTTTGCATGTCGCTATCCTAAAGATACCGAGATGTACCAAATAGTCAAAGGATCCTCGTGTCGGTTATCACATGCCTACCTTGCACTGACGAGAGCCAACACCTCGAAACTGCAGTCTGCAAGTGGTGTGGGACGACTGGCACGAGAGCTTCTTTAAGTAGGATCAGTCTTTCGGCTGGTGTTTGTTACAATCGAAGCATTAGCGTTCTGTCTCATTTTACCTCTAAATTTTTTGACAGTGCTTGGAAGTTGTATTTGCATATAGCGATAGTTTCAAAACATTGGCTTGGCAGCATAACAGGAAAGTCGACAGCACAAGTAATACGTTTAAAAACTGATATATAAAATATTTAAAACATTTTATTTTTAATAACATTTTCTTACATCAAGAAATACGATTTGGTTGGGACCTGTAGCCACTGCTGTCTAATGAATTCCTACGACTATTAATCTGCAATTCCCGCTGCAACTTATGTAACATCTTGGCACTACATAGAGGAGTGTCGTATGGTATAGTGACGTTAAAGGCCTTTCGGTTAACCACATATTCTGATTTACTCGAATTGTATTCTAGACATGGGCTAAAACGATATCCCCACATGATTTCTTTGCTTATATACGAAGTCTGTGTTCTTGTCAGTTGTCCCGTTTGAATAGAACATCCTTTTATCATGGTTACTATTTCGAATCTGGAAAGAATTGAACATTAATAAAATGTAGTTAAGGCTATAGTGCCTCATTAACTTAAGATACTGTGTTTGGCTAAAGAAGAGGAGGTTACGTGTTTACACCCTCCAGTAAACACCCTGTACGTAGGTTCAATTAATTGCAACAAGAGCTTTCACCGACCACTATTTATTAACCACTAAATTACAATAAACAATCCTTATTAACAATATCACATTAACTTTAAATTTTAACTACAATAATCTATTATAATAATTCATATTACTGTTCTTTATCTTATCTGATCTCCCATATCAGAACTGTACTCCCCGCGTGCGCCGGATTCACCGCTTATATACCGCGACGAAGGTACTCGAATTCTCTAGAATCATCCAGCATTGTTCGCGGCATTTCTGGCCATTCTCGTATATTCCATGGTAACGCCAGTTGGCCCAGAGATGACGTCACCCTACCGGTCGTCAACTAAACAGGTCTCCCTTTGCTCTGTACCAGGAACTAATTAAATCTCTCACTCAGAGGGCAGCACATAACAATATAAAAAATTACTTGCATTAAGCGGGACTTGAATTTACTTCACTAGGTATGTTCAGTTTGTAAACTAGATACCCTAAGAAATAAGTGACCATCGCATGTATACTAGTAGTTGGCACCAGTGTTATAGTGCAAAAGTTTTCTTATATAAAACATTAGACATGTAGATATTGAGAAGAAATATTACTATATATTTTCAATACAATAATAACATATAAATGGTAGCTCAGCGAGTCTAACTTTCTCTATGTGCATACCTAGCGAAGTGGGTTCGAGCCCCACCTACTGCGAAGTAATTTTCAAATACAAATTATCCCCAAGAAGCGGTTAGGATTCCACTTTAAACTGTAGGGCCCCGTCTCCAGAATCAGGCAAATCTAGATTTCCTAGACTTAAGAAAGTCACTCAGGTGATCTGGGAGGCGGTTGATAAATATTTATTAAACATTTATTTTTTATATTAAGGCAAAATATAATATGTACAAGTAATTGTTGATATCTCCCTTATTTTTAGGAATATTTTAAATTGGAAAAAACTGTGGCACTTAGAATGATATACCTAATTCTAAGAAACAATCAAACAAATATAGCCATTACATTTAAGAAAGAAGCTGATATCCCTTCCAGTTCAACCAGAAGTGCTATTTTCGTTCCTGTTATCTAAAAATAGCCCACTTTTCTCTAACAGGTTTTAAATTCAAAAACAACGAAAACTGGGGGCTTAGATTGATTCATAACTACCCGTGATTAGAGACCTAATTTATTAAATTTATAAAAGGCTTCTGTTCGTTTGGAAAAGAAAATTAATTTCGAACTATTTTAATTAACAAACTTACTTGGACGTCATGAGGTCTTTAGCGGAAATATTCCACAAGGGACTGGTAGCTGTAATTTCGTGAACGATCTCAACAGGCCAAAAAAGCATACCATAAGGTTTTAGATCTAGTTCTCTTATAAAATTCGGCAGTATCTCGCCTTCCTTGGACACAGTTCCTTTGATCATAAACATGTTTATTTTGTTATCTATCCAATGTTTCCTTAGACTGTCGTACACTCTTATCATAAGGCATAACTTTCCATTACGCAAACTAATCTAAAAATAAAAAAATATTTATTACCGCTGAAAGGTATCACTGAATTATTTATTTCCTCCATAAATTTGTTGCTTTGAAGATATCTACAGGGTGTCCGGAAAGTAAAGGGATCCAGCTTATCTGTAGCTTTCTGTGGTTGAATGAAGCCATTTAAACCAAACATACCTTAGTCCAAAAGTGCGTCCGTAGCAAAACGCGCGTCGCTTAATATATTCGAGTGTAGTGTTTAAATATTTTGGCGTTTTGTAAAAGTGGCTTTTAGACACCAAAGATATTGATTGTGAGAAGTAGCCCAGGACAGGACTTCTTATCATAAAAATTGAAAGATATTCTAAGATGCTCTTTGAAAAGTTTAGTAGCCCTTGGTCTAGTAAGAGGTTGTCGATAAAAAAAACCAATAAAATATATGAGCTGAAATTCTTCTGAATCGGACAAATTGCCATTAACATGATGTAATTAAGTCTTCCCGTTATTAAAAAACACGTTACACAAATTATAAATTCGTGTCTTGAACTTGGCTACTTTCTATCTATTTGAAAAATCTCTCTCTGTTCTATTTTAAAAATTGATAAATAAATTTTAGGACTTACGTCTAATCAGTTTGCTGCCTGTTTACAGCAAGGTCTTACAGTCTATATCTACCGTGTCAGTATGGTTTTAGAGCTGGAACTGCACTGTTAGATGCAAAAGAGATTGAATAATTATAACACTAAATAGGAAACAAGCAACCGCTTTAATTTTACTAGATATCCCTGGAGCTTCGACATTATTATGGGTTAAGTAACACTGCTCTACAATTTTTTCAATCATACTTAGATTACCGTTCTCAGTACGTTCGAAAATGAATAAATTCTCCGTAATAGGTAATGTAATAATATCTACAGTACCACAAGGAGTTGTGCTGAGCCCCTTGTTGTTTTTAATTTACACCAAAAAGTAAGATTTTCGTATGGCTCTAGGCATTTCCATCTAATAAAGTCAGCCAGCATGTTAAGTTAACGTCTCAATCATGATTTGGGCTTGATAAAAACGTATTGTAAAAGTCACAATTTAACGAATAACCTCCAAAGAAACAGTAATCATATTGCTCGAAGTCTAATATGCCGGATTAAAGAAAAGTATGGAAATATATACTGAAAGTCAATTCTTAACTTTACTACAAGTGCAAAGAATTTAGTTATGGTTTTTGATATATATCTCGGATTTCAACATCATGTTATCAACCTCCTAAAAAAATTCTACATAATTTTCTCTGTCCTAAATTTGAAAACTTGAAAAGGACTGTGAAAAGTCTTAGTACTGCCAGTCGTTTATTATTACTGAGACACAGTGTGTTTCCAATAGAACCGAGACATTGAGTTCAGAAGGCTCAAAACAATAATTATTGTAGACTTTTGTTTCCATTAAAGATGTTTGAACGCGCCTCGAGAAAATTGGCCCAATGTAAAAAATGCCGTTAACGAATAACAACCACTATTCACATTTGGAAGAAGTAAACACTATAAATATCACAAGCGTATCTCAACACGACACAATTTTTCAAATCATACTTAACCGAAAGAAAACTGTATGTTATGTACAATGGGTACAGGTTCACTGACACTATATATACAGGCTGTCCATTTTATCAGGGCCCTCGAGAATATCTCATTTAATATCGGCCGTACAAAAAAAAATATTTTTACGAAAATTGTGCAGATTTATATAACCTACAAAATGATTTAAAGATATTTGAAATCCATGGGCTACTTTAAGAGTTATGGCGGAAAATATGGAAAATGCGGAAAACATCTTGGCCAGATATCTCCGTTTTTTGAAGAGATACGAGAAAAATTCTAAGGCAAAAATTTTTTGCAAAGCAGAGTGTTTCAACGAGGTTTTATCTAATTTTTTTCAAAACAGCTGTATTTTGAGATTTACTCTTCAGGCTGTTAAAAATATTATTTTGAAACGGGCGGGAAATGGCGCCATTAAATAGAGTATTTTCCTCCCTTTTCAACGATATATCACATGCCATATTTATTCATTGGTACTACGTTAGTAATTATAAAAAAAAATTTTTTTTAATTAAACCTGCCGTGGAGAAGTATGATTAAATAAAACGATAAAATAATTCTATAAGTAGTTCAAATCTTTGCTATAATAAAACATTAACACAATTAAGAAGAATAAAGTAAATTCAGGTAACAAAAACAAAATAATAATCAAGAAAGCAACATGGAGCAATTATGGAAAGAGTATTCGCACTTTTGCCAATGTATAGAGGTCCTCCATAAAAGCGTCACCCCTTGCTCAGAAAGTTAAAATGTCTTTACCAATTAATTTAAGATAATAAAATAGTTGGATATGAATAAACCTGACAATTTAATTTTTTGACAGATCATCTCAGTTAATACTTAAACTCTCACTCAATCACACTCGTTTAAGAATTTAGAATTTTCAAAAATGATTTTCACTCACATTGATCGTTATAATACGGTCGTTACATATCGCCAATGCAATTTTAACTCTGGATTATCTCAAGTAGAATATAGAAACAGATTTCCACAAACACTACAGCCGAATAAAATTGTGTTCAGAAAATTAGCTACGAAACTGAAAAATAATGGTTCACTTTTAAAGAAGAAGACAAGGTTGAACAGTGTTACTGATAATGTAAATAAGGTAAACCGAGTTATTAATTATGTAAGAAATAAAAATACAGAAAATTTGGAAACATCATTAAGAGAAATTCAAATTGCTTGTCATATAAATAAAACAAGTGCTAGAAAAATTTTAAAGAAAAGTGGTTACCGGTGTTATAAAGCCAAAAAAGTTCACAATTTACAAGCGGGGGACAAACCAACGAGGACTTTTTGTAGGTGCCTGTTGGAAAAGAAGCGTGCCGATCCATTAATATGTAGTAAAATACTTTGGTCCGACGAGGCAAATTTTTCCAATAATGGATTTTTTAATCGCAATATTCATTACAAATGGACTTCTGAAAATACACACTGGCATAGACCGACTGGGTTTCAAAATCGTTTTTCAATAAATGTGTGGATAGGTATTTTAGGCACCAATTTAATAAGTCCTTATTTTTATGATGGTCACCTCAGTGGTCAAAGGTACCTAAACTTATTGAGAAATGAATTTAATGAATTCTTAGATGACCTACCTTTAGAGAATCGATACAACTTTCAATATTTTCAACAAAATGAAGTTCCTCCCCACAATTCACAGATTTGCCTAGATTATTTAGACGAAATTTTGCCTCAATATTGGATAGGTACCAATGGATTTATTCGATGGCCCCCTCATTCTCCAGATATAACCCCAATGGATTTTGTTCTATGGGGGTATATTAAAGATAAGGTGTTTTCGACGACACCGCAAAATGTAGAGGCCCTAAAAGCTCGAATTCAAGGCATGTATTACAGTTACCCCCGAAATGCTGAGTAATGTTTTAAATGCAGTGCCTTGCCGCGCTCGATTGTGCATAAGAAATACCGCGGTGGACACTTTGAACACTTGATATGATATCTTAAAAATTATTTTGAGGATCAGATAAATATTAATGTTCCATGTGCTATATTCTTTTTATAATTAATTTGATTTTGTTACCTGAATTTACTTTATTCTTCTTAATTGTGTTAATATTTTATTATAGCAAAGATTGGAACAACTTATTGAATTATTTATCGTTTTATGTAATCATACTTCTTCAGGGCCAGTATAATGCTTGTTAGAAAAAAATTTATTGGTTTTAAAAAAATGTTTTTATAATGCCTAACGTAGTACCAATGAATAAATATGGCATGTGATATATCGTTGAAATGGGAGGAAAATACTCTATTTAATGGCGCCATTTTCCTCCCGTTTCAAAATATTTTTTTTAATAGCCTGAAGAGTAAATCTCAAAAAAAATTAGATAAAACTTCGTTGAAACACTCTGTTTTGAAAAAAATTTCGCCTTAAAATTTTTCTCACATCTCTTCAAATAACGGAGATATTTGGCCTAGACGTTTTCCGCATTTTCGATATTTTTCACCATAACTCTTAGAGTAGGCCATGGATTTCAAATATCTATTTTGTAGATTATATAAATCGGCACAATTTTCGTAAAAATATTTTTTTTTGTAGGACCAATATTAAGTGAGATATTCTCGAGTGCCCTGATAAAATGGACAGCCTGTATATATATCCAAAGAAAGCTTTGAAAACGGAAAGAGACTACTTTCCGAAACGTCAGCAAAATACATTATTTCTGTGTTTATTCCGATTTATATTATTTGTAAAACATAACCTCTGACTATTCCTTTGACGTAAACGTCACGGGCGCAGAGGTTTTTTCCAATAATTCTATTATTTTGTAGATTCGGTGATTTGTTTTTGAAGAGGATAATAATACATGTGGTAGAAAACCCAAATAATAGGAAAGAATATGAACCAGGCCTATTCCGCCCGATAATGTCAGCCGCTACCGCGACTAACGCGGTGGTTGCATGGTCGGTCCCGGGATGGGTTCTGAGCAGGTACTGTTGTATTTTTAATTTATAATAAAGCCTTGTTGATTGATTAATTGGTTTATCTCCCTCATTTAAATGTTGAACTTTCCGCATTTTGTAGCATTGAAATCCGTTTTTTTTAAATACTTTTCTTGCACTGTCTTTTTTTATGCAACAGTTTCTCTGAATTTGTCTCAAAAAGGTTTCTTCATTTTACCGTACGTTTTTAAATTTTGAACCAACTTCCTAAACATAGTTCGATTTGGCTGCGGAGCATCTGGAAGTCTATCT
Organism: Leptura quadrifasciata; assembly: GCA_963675555.1. Taxonomy (NCBI): domain Eukaryota; kingdom Metazoa; phylum Arthropoda; class Insecta; order Coleoptera; family Cerambycidae; genus Leptura; species Leptura quadrifasciata. Next base: position 12,970,396 of record OY776674.1, read on the forward strand.
CCATAAACCATGACTGCCATCTCAGCGTCAATATTGCACGGACAATAAATGCTAATCATATCGAATTTCTTATTATTTCTGTATAACTGTAATTACTGATATAAAACTTGTCTTAGAACTCGAAAACACAACATACAACAGTGACAATCTGTCAAATTTGTTAATAGCCATATACATTGTTTTTTACTAATCATGGCATAGCTGATTTTTACGATTCAATGATATGAATTGTGGTTTTCGTAATATATTAAATATTGACATTATCAGTTACAATTTTTGTGACATGTTTTATATCTTTGGAAAGAGAAAAAATAAACGGAATTAATGGTGTCATGGCCTACTTTAAGATTTGTTCTTTTCACTTTTGCACAAGAGCGTATGTCAAAGCCAACTCCGTTTTTCGAATTTTTTGATACACACCATTATTCTTATTGCCGTTGCCTTCAACTTTCATCCCTTTAACTTTTTTCGTATTTTCTCAAATAAGGAAGCAGCTATAACCGTTTGTGGTTTTCCTATTTTTCAGGTTTTTGTAATTTATCTCATAAAGTAGGCTATGGATTTCAAATTTCTTGATGACTGTGTCTAAAACTTTATTCTTCTACAATAGATATTAAGCAAGATACTTGGTGTGGTCCTAGTAAAATAGATAGACGGTATGTGTTAATTTTCTGTTTATCATTGTGATTGTATCTTTCATCTAGAACCGGAAATTTTGAACCTCAGGGTGCCCAGAAAGCAGCAAATTTGTTTATTAAATTGAAAAACAAGTTATAAGAACAATGACTTACCACGGCTCTCTTACTGCAAATACTAGATTTATATGTCGGCCTTCCGAATTTGGCATACACCACCGATATGAAAGCTCCATCGATAAAAATTGTCACCATTGTACTACCTGTTAAAATTATAAAAACCAAGTAACAAAATTCAGTAGGACGGAAATATCCGTAACCTGTAGTCGTTATAGTCTCAATGCCTAACATGAAAAAACTCGTAAAATTATGCATTCCTTTTATACACGTTCTGTAGCTCGCATGGTCTTGAAAATCCCCGCTTAACCAGGCATCCAGTAAAAATAGCATTGCAAATATCAAGTAAGCAGCTAAATTAATTAAGGCTATAACCAATAGAAGCCATCTCCATCGCATATTAACTAACGTGTTCCAAAGGTCACTTACATAACGAATTGATTTTTCTGGTATTTTCGTTAGGTGAACATTAAGTCTTCCTCTTTTGCTCATGATCCTAAACTCACTATGAAGTGATGGTCGCTCTCCATTCCTGAAAAAAACACAACAATATTTAGCGAAATATTTTCTCCTTCATTATCTCAACCCTTGACATTAGCATTATGCGTACCTGTTACACATACTTATACTATTTCATATGTAAATTGGTATTTACATATTAACTGTCTAATATATATAGATTTTTAAATTGTACTAATTTTTAGGTAACAATATGAATTAACAGTCAGTATTAGTAATTCTTTTTTATATACTGAACAATGCTTGCATAGAAATGTCGGATGAAAAATTTTATCCTTACCTTCTGTAACTCTTCTTTTTTATAATCAATGGAAACTCACTTACACGAATATTTAATAACTCATTTTTGTTATTCATGTTAAAGAGTTACTCTCTAGGCATTTATAAAATGTAATATTTAGTATTACTTCTTTTGAACAATTAATTTATTACTGATAAGATAATACTATTTTGTAGCGCGAAGAAAATGTACATGTACCTACGCGTATGAATGGCAAATATGTATTTAAATAAATCAAATATTTATTAGAATACAAAGAAATTTACAAACTGCAACTCTATAATTAGCTTTTCACGTAAGTATCTCATTGCGTGTTTATTTTAATTCTTTTTTCAGATATGTATGTGTATGCATCAGCCATTTTAGTAACGATAGGATCTACAAAGGTAATTGAAGGAAATGGGTCTCAAAGTGAAAAATCAGGCTCGACTAAGAGATAGACAGAGCTGGGTAAACTACTCTGATGAAGTGCTTCAATTACCAAGCACTTAGCTAGAGAGCTTTAAAGCATGAAATATCAAGCACTTTTATTTACAAAAGTGCTTCAATTACAAGTGCAGTACTTGAAAAAGTAAAGCAATAAGTACCAAGCTCTCAGAGACATAAATGTCAAGTACAAAGTACAGTACTTGAAGCCTTTAAAGAACTTCAAGTACTATCAAAGGTAAGAATATTTAAGTAACAACTACAATCTGGGGGCGAGCGTAGGTGCGTCTTTACTATGTACATACTTCGGTATGCGATGTAAAGCAACGACACGCGCAGTTAGTAGTTGGATGGGTGACTATTCCAACGGGAACCGCGTCCTCGCCTCACACATCTTCCAGCGGCTTGTATATCAGTGTATGCGCGGAAGCTATACAACCTTAGGCGAGGGTTGTATAGGAGATATACCATCCTGCGGAGGGGATGTAAAGCCGTCGGTCCCTTGTCTATTAAAAGTTAGGCAAGTAAAATATCCCTACTCTTCTTAAGGGAAGAGGTTCGGCAAAATTCCTGGTTGGTTGTAGCTCGTCTACAGGCGTCGGCGTTAGGCCTCAGTAGCGGAAATAGGCCGACGTTAAATAAATGTATATAAAAAAAAACTTCAATCTGTTTATTATCCAATTTGCAAAAGTTCGTTTATTGAAATGAGGAATATATTACCTGTGAATCAGTGGTAATATAAGATTTAAAAACAAAGGCAATATTATTTTCACACCCACACCATTCACACCATTATGATATGATCATGAAAAATTTAGGGAAAATAAACGCTCTAAAAGAACAGTATTTAAGCATTTATTACTTAGAATACTGAGTAGTGTAAGTACATAATAATATACATAGTACTTACATATTAAAATTAAAATAAACATTTCATATAAAAAAATATCTAAAAACGTAAAACCTATGCTATCCTAACTAATAAGGGAGTGTGGAGTAAAAATATAAAAAGTGTTTGGGGAGGACACACGTTACATGAAAAAAAAACGATGTCCGTCAAATTAGCCGAGTTTTTGGTAGTTCAAATCATTCTGAATATAACGTTTCTTTGGCAAAACTTCAAATTATGGACTGTTTTGCCGCTAGACTCAATCTATCCCTCGATACTGTATCAATGATTTCTCAAAACGTAATGATAATTTATGATGGGACTTGCCTAGAAGGGCTTTGAATGAATTACAAAAAAAGCTTGCAAGTACTTCAGAAATACTTCAGGCACTTCAAAAAGACTTCAATTGCTTTTCAAAGTAATTGAAACGCTAAAAAGGACTTCAATTACTTTAAAAGTAATTGAAACACTTTCGAAAGTAATTGAAGCCCTCTGAAACTTATGTAAAGTAATTCAAATGTCAAGTACCAAATACTCTCTCTTAAAAGTAATTGAAGCACAGTGCTTGAAGTCCTAAAAGTGCTTCAAGTACTACTCAAAGCTCTTTACCAGAGTACTTTACCCAGCTCTGGAAATAGGAAACATAATTTAATGAACAATCATTAACGAGGCAAATATTTTTATGTTAATCACCGAAATCGATTTTTTTCGTCCACACAGATCCATATAGGTTATGATTGGAGAAGCTGACTGATGGATACTGCGATCTCCTCTGACTGACTGAAAATATTAAAGCACGAACAAACAACAATGAATAGCAACACTTCAACAAAGATCTATGATTTTAGTTTAATTCATGAAAATATGCAATGCATGAAAAATAAAGTCTAACATCTAGAAATATTTCTTGCTGATGGTGGTGTATTAATATTAGCCAAAAACCGTTAAAAGTTAAAACTATTTTAAGCGTAGAGAAAATACTTCAGGATATAAGTATTGACTTTAATAATCAGGTCAACGATTTCTGCATTTTCATACACTTATAGAATAGCAAACAATGATGTATGTTTTTACACAAATTTCAGGAATATCTGAATTTTTTTTTTTTTTGAGAAATATCCATTTTAGAAATTTACAACTTTGTATGTATAATTTTTTGGGATATATGTTTTTTTATTTACTTTTAGTAACTTTTCTTCTTTTTCTTTTATTGTCGCTCTCAAATATGGTTTCTCTTAGAACGTATTATCCAGCTTCACCCTTTGTATTAGACTCTCTATTTTGTAAGCAGTCCCCTAATGAGTTATTAGCTGTAGTATTAATTTCTGCATATCTGTCGTAATTAGATAGATAGACTTTAGATTTTTTCTTGTTACTTTGATCATTAATAGCAAGCATGCAGTTTAATATTCTTCTTGTTAGTCATCGTCTTCTTCTTCTGGTCGCTCAACTTGAATTTCCAATTTATTATCTTCATCCTCGTTGTATGTTACATTTGGCTCTATGTTACATGGCCTATGCCCATTTAACAGTTTAATTTAAAAACTAGTGTTTTGTGGATAGTTAGCACGACCTGTATATTTTTTTGATTCAGTTTTTGCAGGTGAAACTGTTTTCAACTAACAGAATTTTACATGTATAACTGCTAACACTGTTTTATGTACTTAATTTTATATCTTAGGAACTTTATCCTGTTTTTCTATTAACACTATTATGTATCTCATATCCGTTGTAATACAGCATTATTATCCCAGGAAACAATTTATCTACAAAATTTAGTTACATCAGATATCTATTTTTCAATTTTTATATTTTTGTTTACTATGGAGTACATATGGTTATTTTCCTTACCTTCTCTCATTCTATATATAGTAAATCCTATAACATGTAATATGTTACTGATTTATCAATAATATCAATACGTTTTACTACTTATTTACATCTGTTAATATTTGTTGTTATGTATAAAATAGAAATTGCAAAGGCAAATCAGCTGGCATGGAAAATAAACTATTATTATAGATTCCTTTTATCGATTATATGCCACTACTTTAGTTGAGTATGGGAATCTACAAAGCAAGTTGGTGCGCTTAACTTAACCACTGACAGATGGCCATACTTGTACGATTTCTATATTTTGATAGCTTTCAATTTAAATAGGGAATTAGATTTCTCACATTTTTTTGGTGGCGTTGTTTTCCAGTAAACAGGACAAAAAGTTTACCTTATCAGTAAAACTCACCAGGAAGTCATTTGCTTGCAGCCTTTGTACTGATTCAAACATTATAATTTTTAACTGTGGACTTCAGTAATTGATATTACAATTTTTATATCCCAGTTACAAAGTGTTGAACATACAGGTAATTTCATTTCATTATACTCATTAAAATATTTTAATTAATCTTCAAATTTTGCCTTTGATATAATTTCAATTATTTTTAAAATAAATTTTGAATTCAAAGTCAATTCTTTTTAATTTAATAAGTAGTTAAAATGCTATATGTACCACATGGTTTTAAAAATATTTTTCTCTTTCCTTTTAATTTTTTTGGCAATTTATAGTCTAAGAAATCAGCTTACTCGTGCATAGCTAATAATTACTATTGCATAGCTAAAATTACTTTTGTACTGCTAATCAGCTTACTTTTGTATAGCTTAAATTAATTTCCTGCAGCTTTTGTATAGCTAGCTTAATATTTCGTGCAGCTAATTTAAATATATTTTGTACAGCTAACTAGCTTATATTTGCATAGCTAACATTGCTTAAATTTTGCATAACTAACTTGCATAAATTTTGAATGTGATTATATTTGGTTAAATTTCCTACAATTTTCACCCCATTCATTGAGAGACGTAAATTGCCAAGGAAAATTTAGAATTCTTGCAACGAGAGACAATTGTGGGCCTGGATTGCTGTCCCAGAACCAGCCACCTGAACCATAAATCATCTAGGATACTGGTATCAATTTGTCTTATATATATATATATATATATTTTTCACATTTCAATTTGTCTCAAAACCGATTTGTCTAATTTTCTTTCATGTAATATATTTTGTCATTCATTTTAAACTATCTTTTTATTTCTCTTACCAACAATTTCAGCCTGATCTATAGCAGACTGGTTATTCGAGAAAAAGAGACAATTTTGCTTATTTTACTATAGATGGTGCCCAATTTAACATCAATTTTTCTTTGTCTCCTTTTCTCGAAATAAACAGAAATCTGTCGCTTATACTGTACATGTCAGAAAGGGTAAGTTTCTCCACTCTTACGAATGCTCTGGACCCACGGCTCTCTGCTCCGGCTTAAACCAGCTAGTCGTCCGCACATGTTGCCTCAATTCTTTCTCAAAAATAAATAATAAGAGAAAGGAGGTAACATCTAAAGTTTCAAGGACTTCAGGTACATATTCACTTTCCTCAATCAGACCATTTGGATATGATGAAGCGTTAAGGCATGCATGTCCGTTATACTGACCGCAAACTGAGGAGCATTGCAACCCTATTTTTCTACATCCGCAATTCGAACCACAGCCTTTTTTGCAATTGCAGAATATCGTATTGAACAGTTCTTCCGGTGGCGGTAATAATAATATTGTTGTCGGTTCAAGGATTTTATTTTGCAACACCCATCCCCAATCCTAGGATTCTAAATCATTCCCTAACCAATTGGATCTGGTAGTAAACACGATTGATACTGTCGAGCTGCTGCTCTTGCAGATGGAACTGTAATGGATTGTTGAGTCTTGTCGAATGGGGATGGGTATTGCAAAATGAAGCCCTATTCTTCTCATGAAATAAACCCTTTTGACATTTTATTTAATAAAATATATAGTCACAATATTTTGTAAACTTTAAGATCTCATCTGTTATAATACCCAGGTATTTAATTTCTTTAACTTGTTTGTACAATTATAAGCTTGAGCTATATACAAATTTGTTACATTTAAAGTATTTTCTCTCTACCATTTATTTAATATAGCTAATTCCTTATTTATAGTGTGATGTGCCGTCTTTTGCTGTTTTCCGCAAGTTAATAATAGTAGATCAATTTACCAATCTATAGTAATAAATTGCACTCTTACCGATAGTTGGCACGCCACTTGAATTACCACCTAAATTAGGCTTTCTACCAACAGATGGCTCCCACTAGGTAAATATACCAATTCATTAAAATAATCGTGTATGTCACTGAAATCTAAAATATAAACTGTTACTATAATTAGCGTATAAAAATTGTCTACAAAATGATAGTGTAAAGATAGTTCCTTCAGAATTTTTTAAAATTATTTTGGTAGGATAGTAATCGACTTAGTTTTTAACATTTCTCAAGTTGGTACTCTGACAGCCGAATTGTCGAACTGTCAGTTTAAGTCCTTTCCTCTTGTTTCTGTGAGTTACAATGATTATAAATATTACCCAAGTACCTTAAAACTTCCTTTTTCGATCATTAACTATCTTTACACTATCTAAAAATTACGATACTATCTTTACACTATCATTTTTTTTTTATACATTTATTTAACGTCGGCCTATTTCCGCTACTGAGGCCTAACACCGATGCCTGTAGACGAGCTACCCCCAACCAGGAATTTTGCCGGACCTCTTCCCTTAAGAAGAGTAGAGATCTTTTACTTGCCTAACATTTAATAGACAAGGGACCGACGGTTTTACATCCCCTCCGAAGGATGGTATATCTCCTACACAACCCTCGCCTAAGGTTGTATAGCTTCCGCGCATACACTGATATACAAGCCGCTGGAAGATGTGTGAGGCGAGGACGCGGTTTCCGTTGGAATGGTCACCCATCCAAGTACTAACTGCGCCTGTCGTTGCTTTACATCGCATACCGAAGTATGTACATAGTAAAGACGCACCTACGCTCGCCCCCAACACTATCATGTTTTTGGTTAAACCTTTTTATTTTGGATCGAGGATTCTTCAGAGTTATGAACAGTTATTAATGAAACACCCCTGTACATTTATATTTAAAGGGAGGAAAGTGTAACGTTTCATCCCACGATCCCACTGATGTATTTTACTACCCGATGAGAGGCTTATCTGCTAAATACCCAAATAATTTTTTAATATTTTACAAACATTCTATTAGGTTCGGTATGTTGAAATAAATATATAAACTCTGATTTGTTTCAGGTCACGACGTTGGCAAGAATCTCTGGGAATGAAATTCCAGGGATGTATGTCTGGACATAAAAGGGTGTACAATAAACATTTTAAAGATGCGTGTTTTAAACGATCAACAAAAATTTTGGCTCCTCATGATGATGCTATATACCAACTTTATTTCCTGCGGTACAGCCTGTACAAATAGGTACCTATAAAGGAAGGGAGGGGGGTTGCACATTTGAAAAATCATACAATATCCATTACCTACCAACATTGCCCGTGTCAGAGCTGGGAATCGAATCCAGAACACTGTAGACAGTCTAACCAAGCGTGCGCACCACATAACAAGCTATAGCAGATACTAAACACTAGCCAAGTTTCCGGTCTGTCTTATAATCCGCTTTTAACACTGTAAATAATTCTGCTTGTTTCGCATTTTCTGGTATCTGCTTAATAACCATTTTATTATAAACTCGCTAATTTTACCGCTTATACGCTTTTGCAGCTAATATCACCATATTGCTTGCTACTCTCCCTCTACCGCCTAAACATGTATATAAACTTGTGTTAATTTTGCTTTCTGTTTAGGATTGTTACCAATAGGATTACAGTAATGTACTTAAATATTATTGGATTTCTACGTTTTACTGTTCTGTTTGTGAAAGTTTAATTTCCCTTTGGCCCACTGGAATCGACCGATTCTTCACTGAGCTGCTTAGTCTCGCTTATCGACTTTTGGGTAGTGTTGTTCAATCACTCGCCGCTTGAACTGGCGCCCGAGTAACAAATAAGAAAGCTCGAGCGTCAAAGTGACAGTCTTATTTCTCTCACTGAACGAGAGAAAGAGCGTCACATTATATACAATATTGTGTCATCTGCATACATGGACATTTTACAGTTACTTGCACACTTAATAATATCATTTATGTAAAGAGTAATAGAATAGGACTAAGAATAGTTCTCTGAGGGACGCCATATTCTATCTATAGTTAACTTAGTAGAATGCAGGTTTTCACGGCCGTTGTCTAATGAAGTAGATTCTTCCGGGTCTTGCCGTGGTCGTCGAACTTGACTTGACGTTTCGCTGATCATCCTGTCCTTCTGAAGAAGCTGACAGGATGATCAGCGAAACGTCAAGTCAAGTTCGACGACCACGGCAAGACCCGGAAGAATCTACTTCATATAGTCAACTTGTTACTGAGTTTTTATATTTAATTCTTTGCAATCTATTGCTTAGGTAACTTTTAAACCAATTTAACACGTTATTTCTGTGCCCTATTTCCTCTAGCTTAGATATTAACAACTCCCTACTTATCGTTTCAAATGCCCTTTTCAAGCCAAGAAATATAACTAAAATCACTTGATTACCTTCTAAACATTTAAACCGTTCATCACATACATTTATAATATCAGAATCACAGAAATAATGTTGAACGGTTACTTCATTATCATCACAAAAATTAATAAGGCTGTCGCATCACCGTCGATAGTTAGGGTCCTCTAGATGGTTACCTGAGGATTTACAAACGGAAGCGTTTAAAATAGAGGATTTATTATTTCATGTCTAAAACCCATCTTTAGGAGATTGGTCCTCATTGGAACATAAAAATAATTCTTGCTAAAATGTAAGGTGACGTAGATCTAAATTTATTTAAATATTTTCTTTCAGAAGTTGTTTTATTATTATTATTAATAAACCTCTCCCATAGTTTTTGCAAATCTGAATACAATAGATGTAAATAGATAGTGTGCACGGATATTAAACGGATGTTTATTAAAGTATTACGCTTTTGACGGTAACATTTGTTATACTTCATTTTTTATTTGTATTTGCACTACATTAAAAGTTTCATTGTTCCTTTGTAAGTTTAGGGAAAATTTTTTCTTCAGATATTTCGTATTACATATTAATTAGTCTTTTAATGCGAACGATTTAATACTATTTGTCATATATATCAGATTTTTCTTTTTAATACACTTGTGACAGGGAGTGCAATATTTTCAGAAAAATGTATTCAAAAGTAAAAAATACATAAATATAAAGAGTTTGATCATAGTTATTTCTAAAATTAATACTAGAAGTAATTTCCTCGATACTTCTGAGGAAGAATACATTAAACTTATTATTAAAGACGAGCTTTTGAATACAATTAAGTCGCTAAAAAACAAGATATCTACGGGTATCGACAGTAAACGTATACAAATAATTAAGGAAATAGCTAATCTTATCATAAATCCATTAACCTATGTCATAAACTTAATATTTGATACCAGCACTGTTCCTTCTATTTTTAAGTCGTCAGTTATTAAACCAATATACAAAAAAAGGAGATAAATCATCATGTCAGAACTACAGACCAATATCCATAATTACAAATTTCGCATAAATCTTTGAAAAAATACTAAAAACTCGTCTAGACAGTTATATTAATAAATATCAAATAATATGTTCTAAGCAATATGGTTTTACCTCCCAGATAATATACACCGTACAATGGATTACCGTCGCTAGCTATATTCCTGGACCTGGCTTTGCCTTTGATACCTACCGTTAGTTTTCCACTGTTACTAAACACTTTGGAAAATATAGGTATTAGAGACAAATCACTAAGTTTACTGAGCTATATATTGTCCATAGAAAACAATGCGTAGAGATTAATGGAATAAAAAGTAATTTTCAAACAGTAAAGTACGGAATTCCGCAAGGAACAGTGTTGAGACCTCTGCCTTTTGTATCATATATAAACGATTTGTTTTTTATCGAATCTTATGGAGATATTCTCGCTTTCGCAGATGACACAGTCATTTATGTTGACCGCTTGACTATTTAGTACATTTCGGTATCTTTGGGATATCGACATGTAAAATAATCAGCAGGCACCATCTAGCGGTCCAGTGTCTGTCGCAATCAAAAAATAAATAGCCTGACTGGGCTTAGCATAGTTCATATGTGCTTTTAGAGGGCGGAATATTAAAACATAATATTTTTAGTCGCAAACTCCTCTATAAAATGCTTATTTTACTATGAGGAATGTAACCAGACTGAAACCAACAGCTACTCTCCGGGATATGTGCCCCGCCGAGCGCTGACTTACAAGTCACAAGCCTGGGGCGTTAAGTGTAATAATTGCATATTACCATCAAAACGCTAATGCTTCGAATGCAATAAACACCAGCCGAAAGACTGATCCTACTTAAAGGAGCTCTCGTGCCAGTCGTCACACACCACCTGCAGACTGCAGTTTCGAGCTGTTGGCTTTCAATAAACCTCAGTTCAGGCAGCCTTTCGCAGCCCTGCAGTACCTCATTTCGATTAAGGTTCCCCATTTTAGATTTGGGTACCTCTGTCAGCATCAAAATATTAGTTCAGTGCAGTGAGACAGCTTCGAGTTTGTTTGGTTTTTAAGCTATGTTAAATTTTATTTTTAAAATGTATTTAATTATATTGTCCTTTTTAATTTGTTTTTAACAAAAGGAGTCAGGACTTCTCCCCCCCCCCCCCATTGAACAGAGCGCGGTGTTTGCTCAGTCGGTCGCAAGGTAGTCTCCGGGAGGCAATATTATGTATTAATTTTAATAAAATTTTGTTTGATTTGATGTGATTAGCGTTATGACAGTAGTATGTTGGGTTGTCTAAGGCGTGACGTCACACTAATTGAGTCCATATGAAATTGTAACATATCTTACTAAGAAAGGCGTGCATGAAGGATGTTGTGTTTGGCCAACAAAAATTGCATTATCAAGAGATGATTAGAAGTACAACTGTAGCAATTATCCCTTAAACACCTACTTTGAAAAATTCCGAGGAGTATCCTACGGAATATTCAACTGTTCATGGGACAAAGAAAATGATATTTTATCTATATCATTAATATTTTTTATAAAGAATTAATATTAATAATTATAAAGTACACTGTTTTCCGTTTGTATTATTATTAGCATTGTTAATAGTATTTTGAAGTATCTAATTTAATTTTTGAATCTCCAGACTTTTAAGTTTATTACACGTTAGCAATCTAATTTTTTAGATTTTGTGTTTGATTTATCATGTGTTACGTTATTGCATACATATGTTGAATTAGTCCAATCTCTATTTCATATTCCAAAAATAAATATGCATATCGTACTTAAATGAAACAAATACTACTGAGAATTAAATGCTAGGGAAATATTTCAGTCTGTTAGAAAGGTCAGCCACCTAGGCGTTAAAAAATAACTATTTTTCAGCGTCGTAAATATGACTAGGTGTCCATAGAATGGAGGTATCTCCTTACAGAATCCATGTTCTGCGTTTACAAGGAGAGTTGCAAATTATTTTATAATGCATTACCATTGCATTAAGCATGTTCAAAGGAATCGAATAAATAGCAAAGCTTATTAGAATTTTTCGTAATAACAGATTCACGTGAATCTCGACTTCAGCAAATATCTTGATATATATTTCTAGCTGTATCATGATCACTACAAAACATCTCCGCGAAATAACTTACTGAGTACGCAGACTTCGACAAAGCAAAAATATGAATAGGAGTCTCTTTAATATATTTACAAGTATAATACCTTCATACATTTACATATCACACTGGGCAAGAATGATAAATGGTATGCAATGGAATTAAAAATAAACTCGGAAATTTATGGTAATGAACGTGATTATAACCTATATATTCGCTTTTAAATTTACCAACGCAATTATTCGGAATTCTTTGAAATTAATTTCTTTGTACAGACCATACGCGATATATCATGGGAGATATGTTCAGTCTGAAGGTAAAATATGAACAATGACTAAAATTCAGCTACTTATTTATAATAGTGCACATTGAAATAAAGTACGGATAGGATATATTTGCATAACGTTGACGTTTATGCTTTTTTTAATTGTGTCTGTTAATCTTCTGAAACCATTTGATATACAAGGTTGGATATAATAATTCGGAAGATTTATAATTACTATAATTTTTCAGTATTTTTTCCTATGAATGTACAAATTAGACCCATAATGTGAAATTAATGTGTTAATACCGTTATGTGCACGCCTACCCCACTGCCTCATAGAAAATATTGGAAGGACTGGAAAGAACTCGAATGAGCACTGGAATATTCTAGAATAATCGAGTACATTTTATTAGACGAGCAAGTGAGCAGATGGAAAAAGAACAGTAATGAGTTGTGAATTATAGTAGCGAGACTATAGTATATGGAAATTGTAATTAGTGTATACTAATGTATAAAAGGACTTAATTATTGTAATTAAGTCATTAGTAAATCAGTGGTTTATGAAAGTTCTTATTACAATTTATTGAACCATGCAAAGTGTTTACTGGAGATTTTTTTTTTTATACATTTATTTAACGTCGGCCTATTTCCGCTACTGAGGCCTAACACCGACGCCTGTAGACGAGCTACCCCCAACCAGGAATTTTGCCGAACCTCTTCCCTTAAGAAGAGTAGGGATCTTTTACTTGCCTAACATTTAATAGACAAGGGACCGACGGCTTTACATCCCCTCCGAAGGATGGTATATCTCCTATACAACCCTCGCCTAAGGTTGTATAGCTTCCGCGCATACACTGATATACAAGCCGCTGGAAGATGTGTGAGCCGAGGACGCGGTTTCCGTTGGAATGGTAACCCATCCAAGTACTAACTGCGCCTGTCGTTGCTTTACATCGCATACCGAAGTATGTACATAGTAAAGACGCACCTACGCTCGCCCCCTACTGGAGATTTAAACACGTAACAATTGGCGTCAGAAGCGGTATTGCAACATTATTTCTGAAGAATTCGAGGAAGTTCTAGAATGTTCTATTTGGAAACCACTGCAAATATTGAAGTGCTTTGAACTGGAACGTGATATAGACATTAGACAAAACTTATTTCTGACATTATAAGAAAATTTCCAGAAACTTCTACTTGGAAACTAGTGCAGTTAGCTAAATTATGTCAATTGGAAAGATATAGACATCAAATAAGACCTATTTGTGATATTTCGATAAAACTTCTAGAACATTCTATTCCGGGATTTGTGGAAATATTTGACTTTTTTGGATGGAAACAAGAAGCATGGATGCCGAAAAACAAACACAGGGCTTACTTGCAGAACTAAGAATGACGTTAGATCAGGAAAAGAAACACCAAAATGAAAAACAAGAACAACAAAAGAAACGTCGAGAAGAAAAATGATGCTAGATCAGGAAAAAAGATGTCAGGAAGAAAAAAAGAAGAAAGACGTGAGGAAGAAAAAAAGAAGAAAGACGTGAGGAAGAAAAAAGAAGAAAACGTCAAGATGAGAAGAAGAACAAGAAAAAAATGTCTAGAAGAAACAGAAGAACGAGAGAGACGTAAGGAACAAAAAGAAAGGAAACGTCAAGAAGAAAAAGAAGAGCAAGAGCAACGACGTCAAGAAGAATTAAAGACAATTATACAGGTGCAACAGGATACTATCCTTTTAGCTACTGAAGGAATAAAAAATGAAATAAAAGAGGACATAGGCGTTGTAAAGGCTGAAGAGAGTAACATTAATGGAAAAGTTGTCTGGCGTTGAAGAGAAGGTTACAGATATGGAGAGAAAATTTCATACAGTCGAAGAAGAAGTAAGCGAGGCCAAACAAACAGCTACTGACGCCGAAGGAAAAATGTGCGATATTAAAGGAAAATTTCGGGTAGTTGAAGTAGAAATGGAACGACAGTTGAGAGAAAACGGAGGCCAGCTAGTTATCGGTTACAACCGCCCTCCGTTGATAGACAAACTTCTTGGTTAACCTACAAAAGACAATTTGCAGCGGCTGCTTGTGCTAGCAATTGGGATAATGAAGATAAGGCCATGGCACTAGTTTTAGCATTAAGGCGATTCCTGTGGCGCAAAAACAACAACATTTTAAAGTTTTAGAGGCTGCATTTGATCTAAGATATGGTGACCAACACCTCGCCCAACTATATCGAATTTAGCTGAAATCACGTAAGTTCTCATTTGACGCGTTTATTGATAAAAAGAAAAGACGAAGAGATCAGGCGGGTCCTTGGACTATCTCGGCATAAGACTAGTATCGAAGCATTGATCCATGCTCTTGAGATAGACGCAGCATATATGAATTCCTCGAGGCACAGAGTACGAGCTTCTGTGAAAGAAGCCCAATCAGTGGAAACGAATTTAGACATTAAACTCAAGGATTTACACAAGATGTTTGCTCAGTTAATGACCAAGACAAGTTTCCTAGAAAAACAGGAAAATCGACAAGGAGGTGTAAAGCCTAGTGGAGGTATCCGATGTTACCGTTGCAGCAAGCCAGGGCATATGATACGAGATTGTCAACAATGAAACCTTGAGGAAGGAAACGCCGCAAGGAAAGAGGATGTCAGCTCCGAAAGGAGGCTATGCTTTAAAGGACATACAGGGAATGGTCGTACAAGTACTGAACGAATTGGGTTCGCGACCGGACCCGAAACAGGAACCGCAACCGCCGAAAAAAGAGCCTGAGCAGCAATGAAGCAGTGAAAGGCTTACAAAAGGAATCCGCTGTTATAATTGTGGCAAATTGGGGCATGTCAAAAAGTACTGCCGCCACGATTAAGATAGAGATTCCGAAGGACTGGACAAAGAAAGTTGTAAGGAAGGAACAACTGAGCGAAGGCGGAATTGGACCTATACTGAAGGAAGGATGTGTCGAATAAAGGTGTCGAGTTGAAGGTTTTGTAGGCGCAATGGGATTCCTTAAGGCTTGAAGATGGACTATTACGGAGAACACGAGGGGGCCCAGATAGGAAAGAAGTTACCATGCGGTTGCTGATACCCAGGAGCCGAGTACCAAAAGTACTTTGGGAAGTGCGGAGAACATTTTGACACAAATAAGGTCTTGGCTAGAGCACGGGAACGATTCTACTCGATAAATAACCGTCAGGACGTAGAGGCTTGGTGTCGCAGTTGCAATGTTTGTGCGGATGGGGCCTGCCAAAGGTTCACCTACAGAGAATGGTGACGGAATGAAGGCTCAATATGACCATAACGTCAGTTCAGCGGGATTCAAGGTGGGGGACTTGGTTCGACTGTACAACCCACAGTGGAGTGAAGAAGGATTCTCTAAGCTTCACCCACCTTAGGAAAGGCCGTAAACTGTTCCTCCGGGGTCTATTCTGAAGCCGCTATTATTTGTCTTATATACCAACGACTTATAGAAAGTGTTAAAAATAAATTATTTATTTCAATAGGCTGATGACAATTCATGTGTGGTATTAATCCTACGTTAACAGGCAGAGTAAGCAAACTTGCGAATCATGTTTTGAGATCCTTTCGTAAACTTGTTTTATTTTGTTTAAAGGAATCTCAGTGTTCTTGTAAGAAACGGAATACGACTACCAATCTATCATCACATTTTTTTACGAAAAAGGACCATATTCTTAAATCCTTCAACGCTCTGCCAGAATATCTAAAAGCGACAACAAATTAATTTATTTAAAAAACCATCTGTCTTATTTAATTGAAAACGTGTTTTATTCTTGGGTATCGGTTCAATATCCGAGATTATTTTAATCCATAGTTGCACAGTAGCCATCTACTCAATGAAACGCAAACCTTATATTTTCTTCCACCACCTAATATCAAACCTGAAGAACTTCGAATACAATCTAATATATTTCTGAGACCGCCTGTTCCGTATTTACAATAGATATACTTTTCAGCTAGATGATTATCAAATCCATATACCCACCACTACTAGTATTTATGTGTCAGAATATAGGGATAAGCGAAACTGCATATTTATCATTATCCTAGGTATATATGAAATAAAGCAAAAGTCAAGTTGAAGATTTTATGAGTTGTCTTTTCTGAAGCTACTTTATGATGCAGATAGCTTTTTTTAGAAATTTATTATAGCATTTTTTCTGACAACTTGTTAACAAATATTTAGCGATAATCAACATTCTCAGAAACTCCTTCGTTATATACAGGTCAAGGTTTCAAGTAATTTGTTGATCAAATTTATTAGTTGGCCATTACACTAATTTTGTTGTTATTTAATACACCAAACAACCAAGTATAAGGTTGTTAAATCCAGCGGACTTTTTACTGTCCGTTGTTGAATTTATAAAATAAATAAATAAATCTTCATATTTCTTACACTCTGTTAATAATAAATAATTTTTCACCGAGCAACAAATCGCTATACCTACCTAATAACGTTCTACATGATCGTACCATTAACTTTCAAGTAAGCATTATAAAATTAATTATTTGCAACCACTTTTATAAACTAATATTAATGGAAGATCCTTCATATGAATCGTGAATAAAATTCTCACGTGTTTACCGAGAATAAATCAGATGATTTTTGTGCTATCTATAAAATCTAGTAATTTATTGTAACGCATTTCAACATTCTTGCTGCAGTGACTGTTTTATTTTAAATTGTTTCCTTGCCAACAAAGAGGTAGTTATTTGATTTGAAGATAATTTTCGTAACTATTGACATTAATAAAATTGTTGTAAAAAATTATATATGTATTATTTGTATATTTCTGTACTCTTTATTTAGATATATTATAAACTATATACAGGCTATCCATTTTATCAGGGCACTCGAGAATATCTCACTTAATATCGGTCGTACAAAAAAAAATATTTTTATGAAAATTGTGCCGATTTACATAACCTACAAAATGGTTTAAAGACATTTGAAATCCATGGCCTACTTTAAGAGTTATGGCGGAAAATATCGAAAATGCGGAAAACGTCTAGGCCAAATATCTCCGTTATTTGAAGAGATGCGAGAAAAATTCTAAGGCGAAAATTTTTTGCAAAACAGAGTGTTTCAACGAAGTTTTATCTAATTTTTTTTCAAAACCGCTGTATTTTGAGATTTAAACGGGCGGGAAATGGCGCCATTAAACAGAGTATTTTCCTCCCTTTTCAACGATATATCACATGCCATATTTATTCATTGGTACTATGTTAGTAATTATAAAAACATTTTTTTAAAACCAATAATTTTTTTTTTAACAAGCATTATACTGGTCTTTTAGAAGTATGATTAAATAAAACAATAAAGTAATTCAATAAGTTGTTCAAATCTTTGCTATAATAAAACATTAACATAATTAAGAAGAATAAAGTAAATTCAGGTAACAAAAACAAATTAATAATAAAAAGAATATAGGACACAGAACATTAATATTTATCTAATACAATCAAATAACAACATAAATTGTCCAAGCAAAATATTCGTATACGTTCCACGAGATGAAAGCAAACGAAAATCATGGTTTAAAAGTGCCAAAGTTGAGAAGAAGTTGACCAAAACCAGGAACCCCACCACAGAACATAACCACAAAACTAAACGTAAACATGCATCAGCTGTGGTATGATGTCAGTGGCTATTAGGTTTCCTGGCAAATGCTGCTAATATAATTCCGGACGTGCGACGTCACTCAGCCCAAGGTCAAATGCGTATTCAAATTGCCGTAATAATTGTCTATTTTTTTATTAAACACTGAGATTTATATTCCAAACAGAGTTGCGCAAGGTGAATATCTATCAGTTAGCTTTCGAATAAACATTTTTGTTTTGAGGTTTAAGAATTTAGTGAAAAGGCCCATTAAGGACATAAAATTGTGATTTGCTGGTTCAATTTAACAACTGTTGAACAGCTAAGCGACCTTGTGAGAAATGTCAAAAATTGATTTTTTTTTCTGGCAGTATATTGACATTTTTCTCATATGTTAACTATTAATGAGAATCATGAATTCGGTACCTTCTGTGACTTGGGAAGAAGCCCCTCGTAATCGTAAACGAATTGGTAAGTGTTTAAAAAAAAATTTCTTATATATTAAAATATATGCAGGTTTACCTGCAACAAACACATTTTGCTGAAATATCACAAGCAACCGTACGCATAAAATTAAAAATGATGCAGAATTGAATGCCTAGGTGAGATTTATTTTTATAAGGTCTTATAACGGACATATATATAGTCATAAAACTTACCTTAACATTAACAAATTACCTATAATACAGTAGGAAATACACCAACATGTTGAAAATGTCATAACTATGACGACTTCTTGACTTCATTCTTTGAGCATCAAAGACTTCATTCATGACAGACCATAAATTGAGGTTACTTACAGTAGCATTGATGCCAAAACATGTCATTTGGATATTATTAAAATGATTATTGAACCTCATCCAAATTCTTCTTCATTTCTAATTTATAGGTAAATATTTAAAAAAGTGAAGCTGCAGATTATTTGTCCAAATTTCATTAAATATAAATGTCAATCGTCAGTTGAGGAATATGCGTAAATTCTGCAACGTGGTTACGACTGACCAAAGTTTATGACACCATACTACTTCCGCATGAACAGAGCATAGGTACGTACTTTCGTTCGTCTTGAACAAACTGGACACAATCACTAAACAGCCAATTTAATTGAGACATTTTTCAAATTCCTGATTTCTATTGGTTGCTTACTAATCACAATCACTTTGTTCAATACGAACGAAAGCAGCTCATGTTGGGATTTTCTATCTCTTTTAACATAAGAATAGTTTTCGCTAATGTAATAGCAGTTTACCTACTAGCACTACCCAAGTAGTAGCCCTTCCACCGATTATTTTACTATCCGCACTACTAGTCTATCAATCAATCCAATGTAAACGCTCACTACTCGTTAACTCACTACTGAAGTGACAGCGGTACTGTTTAGGAGGTTGTTGATGGTGAAATGAAGTGATCCGAGGGAGATACTGTAAAGTATGGAAAACTCTATTGTGTTTTTGGGACCTAAGCAAAGCAAGTTACCGAAAAATCAAATGAGAATGGGAACTCTAGAAAAAATTGTACAAGAAATGGGGCTGGAAGATTTTAATATTGCTGACACAATAGAAACACTTATTTTCAGTTTCAAAGAACAAACACAGAATACTTTTATGTGTAAACACCAACTTGCATGCACACACTATCCTGGCTAGTTACTTGTACTAGTAGCTGGTACAAGTAACTATACTAATGTAAATCTGCCTTTAGAATTTAAAAAAATTATAGGAAGTCCTGGTAACAGTTTAAAAATAGAGACCCTATGTGTAGTACAATCAAATTGTACTTTGAACTGGAAAAAATTTCACCCTCGAATATGTCATGCTCAACGTTATCAGGACCACTTAGAAGGTCTAAAACACTCCTCGTAATAGGTCAGAGCTGAGCGCTGACCAATCAGAGAGAACCTCGGCATTCTACGGCAACGATTGGATACGAGGATGCCCAACCACCAACGAGAAGTCACTTGGAGCGTGACGTTTCAGCGAGGCCGCTTGTCGGGTTGGCTCAGCCGCCCGCTACGCCTCCCACAAGTAGTAGGGGACCAGTGACACGTAGCCAGTCGCGCAGGCGCGCCCTTGACCACAGCCTATATAAGGAGCCGCACAACGCGGAAAACGTCAGTTCAGTTCGAGCAACGAAGAGCAGCAATAGGTAGCTTTCAGTGAGAACCTGAAGATAGCAGATGAGATTCTGCCGAAACGTCGTTCAGACAACCGTAACTCCTGGAGGAGTCGACTACCGACGCAGGAGAGCACCCGGAAGTACAATAACACTTCATTTAACACCCGCGAAACCCTAAAAAACAACATATATATAAATTGCATAACATACATGTTTGAAAAGGTGACAGACTACAGAATTAAAAACAAAAATAAAAGCCCTAAAATTCATTATACGAGAAGTATTCTTCCAGAGAATAAAAACAATTTTCTTTTAAGAATTTATGAATATTTAATTTATATTATTTGAAGCTGCCTTGGTGTTTGTACCGCGCAGGAAGGTGGTTTATATAATTTTAGAGACATCGTGTAAGGGCCCTTTTTTACCTGTGTTGTTCGATACGCTGGTATCGAGAAGTTATCAGCATTTCGCGTATTGTGAGAGTGGATTTCATTTACCATAGTGGAAGATTCAATGTTTTTCCCAATGTGGCACAGACACTGATAAATATACATATTATAGGTGGTAAGTATACCCTGTTCCTTAAAATAGGATCTGCATGATGTATCGTCTGTTAAACCAAGCATACTTCTATAATGTTAGATTAACTCGCCGTTTATCTAAGTTTAAACTTAAGATTAAACCATGATTTAAACTTTACTTTACAAACTTAAATTTATACAGTTGGCACTACTGTTCAATGGAAATTGCAACTTCACGTAGTTTGATTCTAACCTATTTCGACATTTTGACATGACGTTTCAAGTTATTTTTGTAAAAAAATGGAGGGAAATAGAACGACAAATTCGCTGAACTAATTTTATTAGTGAAACATTTTTAATTATACAAGAGGCAGTTGATTTGTGTAGGCTTCTAAAGTTTCTGGCAACAATAAGCATTTAATATATGCATATAGGTGTGAGGAGATCAAACATAGATCTTTACCTTTCTGTCATATGTAATAATAAATGTTCAATTAGCTCCAATAAAATAATAACTAGCCCAACAGCTTATACATTTTTCTGATTACATTCTTCCTTGTAACTATAGGTCTGATTCTAAAATTTCCAGAACTTTGAGAGTATTAATAATAATTTTCTGTCATCATCAGAGTAAATAATCACATATTTCGAATACATCCATCAAATATTACACCGAATTTTATTAATTCTGACGTTATGAACATTCTGACATCTGATAATCCAGAGTTTAAACCATCCCCATCCACCGTTTGAAGTTTAACTTTACTGTGATGTAATTAATCTGCAAACTAAAGATTACTGACATTATAAAACAGACTTTTTTTGAGATCTGTAGTTTAATCTGTGCTCTGCAGTTTAATCCGATATTATAAAACTGGTCCTAAGAATTCTTTTTTGTACGGTAAATATTTTTGTATTTCCTCAATATATTAGGCCATATGCGAACTGAATAAATTGATGTGTAATAAAAAGTTTTTAAGGTTTCAATAGTGACACTATTTCGTAATCGTAAGATTATATAATTTTTTGTTGCCAAGGTCTTCAAAAGAGCATTTATATGACTAACCCCTGATAAATTACTGTCTAACCATACTCCCTGAAATTTAACTTAATTTTACTGTTCTAAACTTTTACTATTTGTTTTTACTAGGAGGCTGTAATCAATTTTTTTGTTAATCGGGGAAAAAGACATTTAGGGCCGGTTTTATAATGTAGATTAACTCCGCATTTATTTTAAGTTTAAACTTAAGATTAAACCATGATTTAAACTTTACTTTACAAACTCCTGTTTTATAAATTAATCTTAAATTTATACAGTTGGCACTACTGTTCAACAGAAATTGCAATTTCACGTAGTTTGATTCTAACCTATTTTGACGTGACATTTCAAGTTATTTTTGTAAAAAATTGAGGGAATAGAACAACAATAAGCATATAATATATGCATATAGGTGTGAGGCGATCAAACATAAATCTTTACCTTTCTGTCAGATGTAATAATAAATTTTGAATTAGCTCCAATAAAATAATAACTGGCCCAATCTAAACAGCTTATACATTTTTCTGATTACTTTCTTCCTTGTAACTATGATTCTATGAACTAGGTCTGATTCTAAAATTTCCAGAACTTTCAGCGTATTAATAATAATTTTCTGTCATCGTCAGATTGTAAATAATCACATATTCCGAATACATCATCAAATATTACACAGAATTTTATTAATTCTGAGGTTATGAACATTCTGACAATCCGGAGTTTAAACCATCCCCATCCACCGTTTGAAGTTTAACTTTACTGTGACGTAATTAATCTGCAAACTAATGATTACTGACATTATAAAACAGACTTTTTTTGAGATCTGTAGTTTAATCTGTGCTCTGCAGTTTAATCCGATATTATAAAACCTGCTCTAAGTTTGTTTTACTTACATTGAATACTAGGCCATTTTGTGTATGCCAGTTAGACATGGTTTGTAAACACACGTTTGCTTCAAACAAACTGTCAGCCCTATCAATAGAGTTAAGGTTTTTTTCTTTAAACTTTACCTATAAACATTTCGTTAAGGCATTATTGGCTGGATCTTAATATTTCGACTCCTACTCCTACTATCTACAGTTAAGTGTTGTACCATTACATATGAATCACCCTGTATACAGTAAATGTTGATTATTATTCCTACACCACATAGTCAAGAAATATACAGGGTGTTCTATTTGAAAGAATTGAGAAGATTCAATTCAAAAAGTTCTAAATTGACAAATTATTTTTTCTACCCTGTATACCTATTTTTAGGAAGTGAAAATAATTCAAAAACATGCCACAGATGTCTTGTCACTGGTATTTACAAATTTTTTTTTTAAACCATAATAGTGGCTGATGATGTGATTTTTTCAAAATTGAGAGATAGTGAATAATAATACCTATAGGAGAGTCTAGAAAGAGGCTTATTCTATATGTAATGATAATTATTTACATAGCATTCCGTTTTAAAAAATGGCACTTGGTCCTGTACATGTGTCTTGGTTCACCCTGTATATTGCAAAATAATTTCCAGGTATGGACTTTTTATGTAGTTGGTATTTTTACCTGTATTTTTTAAAAAATTTCTAGCTATCGTAACGTAACGGATTTTAATGTCTCAAAAAGGATTTGAAAATTTGAGTACTCTTTTATATGTCAAAAAATGTTCAACTTTCTAAATGCTTTAGCTTAGCCTCAGTAACATTTTGAAAATTTGCAAATTTTTTTGCGAAGTGGATTGCAAAATTATTATACAAAAACTAAAAGTCCGATCTTGATGAAATTTGGTGGGAAGATTTATTATATTAAAAATTTTTCTCTAGCCAAGTGTGAAGGTCCTACGTGTAATATAAGTATTTGAAAAAAAATCCACAAATAATCTGCTATTTCAAAATTTTTTGCGATTTTTACTACTTTTGAAATAGTAAAAATGAATTTCTGGATTCGCAGCCAACTGCATCTTACTTAAAATTTAATTACAAAACTTTCACATTTCTATAAAATTTCTCTAAAAGCAATAGTTACTGAGATATATGAGAAAATAGGAAGAAAAAAAATGGATTTTTTAAGATTTTTTTCACATTTTGTTTAATACAAAATTACGCCCACATTTTCAAACTAGCGCACAAAATTATCATTTCTTATGATTTTTAGTAGCGATTAAGCCGATAATTTTTCGACGAAATAGAAATGCAATAAAATCCGTCCATTTCTAGTCACATGTCAAAATTCATCCAATTATTAATAGTCCCCAGTACAGCGCCCTTTTTTGAAAATTATTACAAAAGTGGTAAAAATGGTCTTAGCGGCGTCATTTTAACGAGTCTATCACACTGTAAAATTTTCAGAATACAAAATGGGCGCTTTTCCGCACGCGCACCACCTAAACCTGTCGTTCCAGCGGGGTTACGATTTTTTATTACAAAACTCAAATTTGTTATTTTTATTGAAAGATTATGCGTCAAATCAAAAGAGGATTTTTTTGACCGGAAAAAAAAGAGGGCACGATTGTCGAGTCCGACACCTGCAACATGTCATTCTGGCGCGGTATCATTTTGTTATTGCACAACACCTAATTTTCAATTGCAATTACTCATAATTGCCTAAAAAAGATAGTCCATAACTTGCCCGGCAAATTTTCGACCTCGTTTTTTTCAGTCCGACGACCTGAATATGTCAGTTATGGCAGGTTACGTTTTGCGATTACAAAAGTTATAATCTCAATTTTTTTCACTTTCAAATAAAATATGTATATTAAAAAAAAAGGTGTCCGACAAAAAATGACGTAAGCTTATAAAAACTAATTTAAAAAATTATTTTAATTTTGAAAGTAGTGCCAAAGCGCGAGCACTAAACTGTGTTAAAGGGTGTGCGCGGAAAGAGCAGCTGATGAATTCATCGCTTCATGGTCCGCCAGGCTCCATTTATATAATGCATAATATATATGCCTTGCTTGCCGGCTTCGTTCACTGTATTTATTTTTTTTAATTATGGAGTGCTGCTTGTGTAAAAGTGAAAGATGAAAATTTCCGTCCGAAACGAGAGAACATTAAAAAGTTTGATACAAAAATTTTGGAACTTTGTACAATTTTTTTGGATGCAAGAAAACATCATGGCCCTTTCATCAACGTCTTTTTACACGATTCCCCGAATGATTATTGGGGGTATCATTCCTCCGATGATGAAGGCGATTCGAGTAATGAAACTGACAACGATGAAGAATACGATAATGAAACTGACGATAATTCGCGTGGTGATGATTCAGAATAGTCTTAGTTTTGATGGTGTTGACATTTTCAATAAATTAATTTATATACCGCATTAAATAACAAAAGTTATTAAGAACGAAATATGGTTTGATTGTATTTCATAATTTTTTAAATAAAAATAACGAAAATTAACCGATACATAATAAGTATTAAGTATTTATTCATTTATTAGCATTTATTTACTACAGTTTTGGTCTATAAAGGGATGCATTAAATAAAATTGTGATGAACAAAATTTGGCCTGATTACTTTTCATAATTTTTTTCACAAAGTAAACTAAAATTTAATTGAACTGAAAATCAGAGCTTTTTTAATATTTATTCATTCTTTAATTACTATTTATTTATTAAATTGCACAATTATCTTCTCTAAAGGTATGAATTTAATAAAATATAAAAGTTGTTATTATCAAAATTTGGCCTGATTAATTTTCATAATTTTTTCACAAAGAAAACTAAAACTTACTTGAACTGAAAGTCAGAGCTTTTTTAATATTTATTCATTCATTAATTAGTATTTATTTATTAAGTTGCATAATTATCTTCTCTAAAGATATGGATTTAATAAAAGATAAAAGTTGTTATGAACAAAAACAGGTCTGATCATTTTTCATAATTTTTTTCACAAAAAACCTAATTTTATTTATTAATTAATTTATTAGTACTTATTTATCTACAATACATTGCACAATTATCCTCTATCAGAGTATAAATTAAATAAAATCATAATGCAACATATCAACATTAATTTACATAATATTTGCAGCTAATTATACACTAAAATAAAAATTCCATAAGGACGCATCATATTAACCTCTTTTTTTTGTCGGACTGGTAATATGATCGACTATTTTTGTCGGACACTGCTATATTTAGTTCAAAAACGTACCAATCTATCACGTGTGATTTTTGTCCGGAATTTTGCAATCGCAAAATATAACCTGTGCCATAACTGACATATTCAGGTTGTCGTCGGGCTGAAAAAACGAGGCTGAAAATTTGTCGCACAAGTTATGGACTATTTTTTTTAGTCAATTATGAGCAATTGCAATTGAAAATTAGGTGTAGTGCAATAACAAAACGGTACCGTGCAAGAGTAACATGTTGCAGGTGTCGGACTCGACAATCGCGCCCTCTATTTTTTCAGACAAAAAAAATATTTTCTTTTGATTTGACGCATAATCTTTCAATTAAAATTAAAAAATTGAGTTTTGTAATAAAAAATCGTAACTGCGCTAGAGCGACAGGTTAGGTGCTGCGCGTGCGGAAAAGCGCCCATCCTGTACTCTGAAAATTTTACAGTGTGGTAGACTCGTTAAAATGAAGCCGCTAAGACCATTTTTACCACTTTTGTAATAATTTTTAAAAAAGGACGCTGTACTGGAGACTATAAAGGATTACACTGATAATCTCCATAGGGAGATTATCACTTTTATTGCTATGCAACGAAAAATTATTGACAGTTTTATAATTTAATTAAAATATCACACACGATTTGGCATATTGGTAGAATTTTAAAAAATTATCTCACCGAATTTACCGCGTGCACTGATAAATACTTATAATTTTCTCTAATAATGACCCTCAAGCTTGTTGCTTTAAGTAATTACCCGACGCTGTAAGGCAACAAGCTTTCGGTTCATTATTAGAGAAAATTATCGCGTGATTATCAGCGCCCTTGGTAAATTACAGCTGAAAATTTTCCATGCTACCCGATTTATCCAAACATACCTAGATGATTTTAAGCAGATACCGCCTGGGTTAATTGTCGTACTCTGTATATTGTCTTGGTAGCTATTTTCTTTATATTACTTATATACAATACATATTTAAAATTTACATGTGATTATTTTTTATTTCAATATAATTGAAATATATTCGGGTCCGTTTTTTTTATACTTTATCCAGATTCGATTCGGCTTATAGCATGTATGCTTCTGTATCTGTATTGAAACAAGTTTTACAGAGGTCCTGTGGCGCAACGGATAACGCGTCTGACTACGGATCAGAAGATTCCAGGTTCGAATCCTGGCAGGATCGCGTGTTTTTTTGTTCTTTCGAATTGAAACAAAATGAAATTAATTTATACGTATTACAAATTTTGATTGAAAGAATAGGTAGGTATTAATTAATTTCTTAATTATTTTCCACTTCAGTTTTAAAATAACAAATAAAGATGCATTAGTCTGTATCAACGAAAAATTTAGTTAAAAGGCCAAACATGCGCAAGCTAAAATTGCCTAATCCCGCCGTAACCTACATTTCGGAGGTAGTGTAATGTGGCCGGCGTCAAGACGTCGACGCTTTGGCGTCCTGGCGTCGTGTTTACTAGTAATATGAAAGAATGTAGAAAATGTGATTTCGGTTAATCTCATCACGAGACGCATTTATTGAGTTGTCATAAGTGCTTCTATTAGATAATAGGTACCATATAATTACTATCTGTATACATCAATAATAAATCCCTTGTTAATGATATCGAATTATACATACTACACCTACTAATTAAATTAGAAAAAGCAGGAGAAATATAATTAGATAAGATTGTTGTTTTCCACTGTGTACCTACAACTACCAAGTCCAGTTGTTAATTATCCATGAAGAGAAATTCTATTCTTGTTCTTATTCTTCTAAATTCCCGTTGCAGTAGCTATTAAACTCAGTTCAGTACCACAGTGAAATGTGTCTCTTACAAGCCGGTTAAAAACTTTACAAAACATTCGAATTTTAATTGACTATAGGTAGTTAGTAATTTTCAAGAAATTAATTATGTCAATTGTAAAGTGTTGCTTTGATACTCCAGAAGTTGCAGATATTGTCGAAACCTTCGTACGGAAATGTACCGACCCAGGATGTAAGTAATTTTGCTATTTGTACATGTAGTTTTTTTTAGTATTAAATTTTTTAATTCTACCACAGCTTTATTTTTATAATGAATGTTATTTAGTTTGCGGATAGTCCCTTCATCTACCGAATGCTGCATGAACTACAATATCGATTAATCACTGTATACGTTAATAGATGTCGCAAGAAGTAACATCGCTTCTTTGTCTCGAAGATGCATAGTAACAAAAGTTTTATACCAATGTATAAATACCTAGATATAGTTCAAATATGGGCCAATATGCATTAATCTAGGGATCCAATTAATTAAAAAATTTAGACATCTTTTAATTGAATTAAATTTTATTTTTATAAAAATATTTTCTATTTTGATCTATATTTTGCTCCATTTGCAGAAACCAAAATCTTCATGTCCATGTAAAACTACTCTTGAAAAGTTTTACTAAAATCCCGTGATTAACAAAGGTCTGTGTTTAATTACTGCGGGCAAAGTATTCGCTTTTACTCGTACTTATAATTCTTTAAATCAGTTGTTCGTTAATCCGCTTTTAGGTAAAGCAATTAAGCATACTTAGTTGCTGTTTGACTCTAACAGTAAAATTACTAGTAATAATCAGATATATTATTTGAGCTTTGTTTTTTTGGAGCTTTTCATTATTTTTTTCTCTCCCAGTTAATCCGGCCACGTTGCCACGAATATACCGCATTGCGGTTTCTATACAATGACAATTCGTTCCCCCGCACGCACTGCAGACAAGAACTGTCAGTGCTGTCACATCGATGCAATCATCAGCTGTCACCCGGTGGCTGCTGGAAGTATTTTAGATTGTAGTTTAGCTTCATAAATAATTGTAAGATACCGACTGGTTAAATAGTAGTGTGTAAGATGTGTAACGGTAATTCCTTAATGTATTTTTGTATAAAAGCTTTTGTTGACTTGGTGCTACTTAATCTATTGAAGTTTACGCCCTTGTTAGATGAATCAATTTTGTAGGTTGTTGCGGCTGTTGTAGTGCATTCAGGCCAAGATATAAAAGACTCGTCGATAATATATTTCCTGTTTATCCTCAAGATGGATTGGTCAAATCTAATATGGAAAAACTCACATTTTACTCGCTTAGTTCGCCAGAGAAGTTGGATCGTATAGGAGAATATCTGTATCAAAAGGCAGCAAGAGATATTTACCGCAAAAAGTATGGGTAAGTAGGCACAATTTTTTTTGTTATTAATGATTGGCTATGCTAAGTACCCGATTATAACAATTACATAGCATGTACTTGTAATTAGGTATTCATATCAGTTCAGAGTTCAATGTTGTAGAAAATTTATGTTATTTTGTAAATGTTTACCTAGTAATTATTTATGATAAAGTATTAGAAACATCAAAGTCCATGCTTATTTGTAAAACTGGCATTTTTTTAAATTATAAGTAACTGCTCGCTTCTCTAATATCAGAAACCTTTTGGAAAGAACACTTTCTTAGGGCCAAGATAGATTTTATTGCACAGTTGAACAACATTTTTGTGCCATTTTAGACTTTTGTCAATAATGATACCCAACAGTTTAACATTGTCAGCCATCCTTCTGTACCAGCACGGTAGTTCACACGGCTAGGGCACGTTGTGTCTCGAATTCACTCGGTCAGACTCTGCTGTGTTCTGGGTTTGATCCCCGGTAACGACATGGCGATTTTGGTGGGTAATGAATGTTGTCTGCGTTTTTTTCAAATTTGTAACCCTCTTTCGGACAGCCTTGACTTTGGAATAGGAATATCTACCATACGTGGTGTGTTTATTTATTTATTTATGGGCCTAAGCTCATTTCTAAAATACAATTTAAAAAAGAAAATATACAATTTGAAATCCACAATACTGCATATAACATATATAATCACTGTAGTTGTTGGCTAGAGGACCTTGCAACAAGTGAGTTGAACCCGTAGTTGGTTCGATGAACTGGTTCGTGAAACATAATAGCTAAACGGGTAGTTCTTGATGGAACATAAATGCCAAATCTTTCCAGTAAGTATGGACAGGAAACATTAGAATTCATCATGTTAAATAGTGATTTAAGATCTCCGTGTTTCTGGCGAACTCTAAGAGAATTGATATGAAGATCATTTTCAGGACTTGCATAATCAAGATTTTTATTCGATTTAAAAGCGATGTAGCATAAAAATTTATGTTGTACCTGTTCTAAATTCTGGATGTGTATATTATAGTATGGAGTCCAAACACATGAAGCATATTCTAAGTGTGGCCTTACAAGTCGAGTAGCTTAATAGAAGTAATAATAGTAAGTTGTATTAATTCGTTTAATGAAACCTAACATTTTTGGTACCATGATTTGGTAACGATTTGAGAAATGTGAGATGTGAAGGTTAATGATGGGTCGAGTATTACACCGGTCTTTAATAACAGAAACATTATCAAGGAATGTATTATTAATGTAATAGTTATATTGAAGAGATCCCTGTTGCGATAGAACGACATAGTGTAGCACTTGCTTGCATTAAGTTCTATACCATTACGGTGACGCCCTGCGATTATTCTATTCAAGTCTGTTTGTAATTTATTGCAATCTTCGGTGGTGGTTATTTTAGAAAACAATTTAAGATCATCGGCAAATAAAAGGGAGGAAACTATCATTAGTAAAACACTCGTGAATGTCATTTATGAATAAATTAAACAGCCCAGCGAGAACCTTGTGGTACGCCTGCCGTGACTTAAATTTCGTTTGATCTGAAATTGTTTGCACAAATGATCTGTGTACGGTTCAGTAGGTAGATTTCGAACCATTTCAAAAAGGAACCATTTATACCTACCAAATTCAAATTGCTCATTAAAAATCGGTGGTGAACCTTATCGAAGGCCTTTGCAAAGTCTGTATAGATGGCATAAACCTGATACCCATTCTCAAGAGCAAGTGAAGTCAGTGTGCGTAAATTTAATTCTGTGGATCTTTCTGAACGAAAGCCAAATTGATTGTCGAAGATGGTAATGTCAATTTGTGGTGTCAAAAAGT
The DNA here is from genome assembly GCA_963675555.1 of Leptura quadrifasciata. Taxonomy (NCBI): domain Eukaryota; kingdom Metazoa; phylum Arthropoda; class Insecta; order Coleoptera; family Cerambycidae; genus Leptura; species Leptura quadrifasciata. The sequence continues at coordinate 13,001,505 of OY776674.1, forward strand.
CAGTAACAAGACTTTCCAATAGTTTTGGAGTAGCACTCAAAATGCAGATGGGTCTGTAATTAGTTACGTCTCTTTTATCTCCAGATTTGTGAATAGGCGTAATAAAGCTGATTTTCCAGAATTCTGGAAATTCACATATTTCCTTCTCTTCATATTATATGTAATGAAGATACCGTTAAGCGAGTATAATCATTGTAACAATTTACAGTCAACCTTTCACAAGTTGATCGTAAATTAACAACAACATTGTAGTCTTCAATGGAACGAGTTATTTTATATGGCTTGTGTGCATTTCGTTTAGCTAGAATATGACTTTTAGACTCAGTACTATACCAATGAGTGAGGAAACTTTTTTGATGATTTTCTCTTAAGTGGACCAAATAAATCAAATGCAGTGTATATTATTTCTTAGAATATATCAATCATTTCATTAAAGGATTTATTGCAAAATAACTCGTCCCAGGAAAACTGGCTTAAATAATCATTAATTGCATTGAAATCGGTTGATTTAAAATCACTATAAAAACCATCAGCGAGAGTATCATTCTCATCAGAATCATTTAGGTGCTTGAGGACAACGTACAGTGGAGGATGATAAACATCTGGAGGTATTAAGACTTCATCAGATAAATGAATTGTTGTTGATTCATCTTGAGAGAGAACTAATCAAGGATAACATTTTTCTCATTACAGATGTTGTTAACTTGAAAAAGATTCAGGAAGGCACAACGATTAGATAAAATTTCTGTTGTTTCGACTTCGTTGTAGGGAATATTTGATGCCGACGTCGCGGAGGAGCTCTAATTATCACTGATCCATATAGCATTAAGAAGATTGATTTTACGTTTTGTTTTTTTTTTTTTGTTTTACTATGACTTAAATATAATTTGTTGGTTGAGAGCCATGTTTCATGCAGTATTTTAATAATAAAAGAAATCCCAACAGATCCTTGATGTACCCCAGTTAAAAAATGCTTTCATAACTAAAACTAATATTGTTTGCTGATATGTAGTGAAACGTATAAATAAGACCTGTCAGATCTGTTGGATCTGACACCCAGTCAAAAGCCCTGCTAAGGTCGCATAAAATAATAGTGATTCCTTTTTCAAGGCTATGGATGGCCAATGATTCCGGGAACACCTTGAGTTGTCGAGTGATTAACTCTGAAACCAAATCATCCCTTAATTAGTGCATTGTGAACGGCAAACTATCATGACCCTCCGAATTGTCATTAGCTCCAAGTCTATGAGTTTCTATAAATTATTAAGAAAATAAATCAGATCAACTGGTTATTACATATTACAACTTTACTACGTATTGCGATTTTTTTAAGTTTATTTAAAAGAATGTCCAATGCAGTTGAAATGCTAAAAAATAATTAAGTTACATAATAATATTTATTTATTTATTTATTTATTTGGATACTACCACCCAACAGGTAACCATTTACAAGGTGGGAACATTACAATGAAGAATATGTAAATATTATAATAAACAGGATATTAAAAAAATCACCACCATTACAATTATGGGTTTTAAGAAAAACTTATGTGAATACCAGACGAGACATCTAAAGCTAAAATCCATAAAGATATAAGAGTATGTAAACCCATAACAGAATTAGGAATAAACTTATTTTACAACTATATATCTGGAGCTACTTGGGAATTTCCAGTCAATGCAACCTTAGATGTAAATAGCAAATTTAATAATTTCCTAAATATAATACTCATGGCTTATCATAAAGCATTTCCACCTAGGAAAATATGTTTTAAAAATAACTCCCCACAGGCAACTTGGTTTACAGATGAACTTAAACATATGCGTGAACATCTTCAACTACTTAATGAATATTGTAAAATAAATAACACAGAACAAAATAAACTTGTAAAAAACAATTTTAGGCTCCAATATAAATCTGCATTAAAAGAGGCCAAAATTAACTATAATGATAAAAAAAATACAACAATCAAGTAATCCAGTGAAAACAATGTGGGGAATCATAAATTCCCAAAAAAGTGAGCAAAAAACCCTCAGTACGTTTAAAAAACCGAATATTGACCCCATGGAATTAAATGAGTTTTTCACCAGTGTCGCCAATGAGCTCATAGGAAATCTTCCTAAAACAAATTCCGACCCACTTGATTATCTCAACTCCCGTACAAACATACCAGAATTTCGTTTCCATGAGGTCACATATGTTGAGGTGAGAGATATAATAAACTCTCTAAGAAATAGTCAGAGCAAAGACATTTACGGCTTAAACATCACTCTAATAAAAACCATCAAAGACTTAATAATAATTCCTCTTACCAAACTAATAAATGAATGTTTAAACACTGGTATATTTCCAGATGCCCTTAAAATAGCTTCTGTCGTGCCAATCTTCAAAAAAGGAGAATTGGATGACGTTAGCATTTATAGACCTATATCATTACTACCTATAATATCAAAGATTCTCGAAAAAGTAATAAAAAATCAAACAGTTGAATATCTCGAAAGCTATAATTTGTTTAACAAAACCCAATTTGGTTTTAGAACGAAATTATCAACGACAGATGCTATTTTAAATTACACTACGTATACACTAAACTGTTTTGAGAGAGGTATGTACTCCGCCTCAATATTATGCGATCTGAGTAAAGCCTTTGACTGTGTTTCACACGAATTATTATTAAGAAAATGCACCAAATATAATTTCAGCCAAGAATCCATACACTTACTTAAATCCTACCTGAATAACAGACAGCAAATAGTCTGCTTTCATAATCAAAATTCTGAAATGCTAAATGTAAGAACAGGTGTACCACAGGGTTCCATTTTGGGCCCGATGTTATTTTTAATCTATATAAACGATCTACCAAATGCGGTAAACAACGTCAATTGCTTGTTTTATGCAGATGATACAACACTCTCCGTATCAGCCGAAAATACTGATGAATTAAAGATAAAACTCGCTGAAACACAATCGAATGCAGAAAAATGGTTCTCAACAAATATGTTAACTTTAAATAAAAATAAAACCGTAATAATGACATCTTCATTAAAACGCGATACTGGTACTCTGGAGGAAAATCCCAAGTTTGTGAAATTTCTAGGAGTATACCTAGACCCAGTTCTTAAATGGGATGAACATACAAATTATATTACCAATATAATAACTAGAAATATTTATGTACTTAGACAAATGTCTTCAAATCTATCAAAAAACGTACTAAAAACAGCATATTATGCACTTGTTCAATCACGCTTGTCTTATGCTATTTTAGCTTGGGGACATGCCGCGGGAAGGCACAGGCTATTTGGCCTTCAAAGAAAAGCAGTTAGAATAGTAGGCAATGTAGGTTACAGAGACGAAACAAGTCTCATTTTTCAAAACTGTAAAATCCTCACATTACCATGCATTTTTGCATTAGAATGCATTACTTACGTCAAAAATAACATGCCGCTATACAACAGAAACAAGGATTTTCACAATCATTTAACTAGATACAATGATGACCTTAGAATCAATAATATCAGACTTAGTAGAGCTCAAACCGGCATTAACTCTTATGGAATAAAATTATTCAATTCGCTACCTAATGCAATAAAAAGCCAGCCTCCAACTAAATTCAGATCGACTATTAAACAATATTTAATCAAATATGCTTTCTTTACACTTGAAGATATCGAACATGGATTTAAAAATTTTTCTGTAGTGTAATGTTACTTATTGATTCTTTTTTAATCCTCTCAATGTTTTAATCTTTTACACTAATTGTTTTTTATCATTATTAATTACAATATATATTACATTTTTCCTTGTGTAATGTATAATGGTTTTTATGAATTTTGTCTTGTGTTAGACTATATATATATAGAAATATTTTAATTGATTTTAATCACTATACTTAAGAAAAACTATTTTTTGACGTTGTAAAATATGTAATATGATTACAATAAAGTTATATTCTATTCTATTCTATTCTATTCTTAATGAATGTTTTTTAATCATTTTCATTTCCTAAAAATGTACAGGGTGGCCAAAAATTATTTTTCAATTTAGAACATTTTAAATTGAATTTTCTCGATTTTTTCAAATGTATATTTTTCGACGATGTGATGTGGAAATGAAAAACGAACATTTTTTGTAAATACTTCCCTATGGCTAATTGCAACTATTTTCGTTTTATCAATAAATGTTTATTTTTCAATTAAGAACTTTTTAAATTGAATTTTCTCAATTTTTTCAAATGGAACACCCTGTATATTTTTGGACTATGTGATGTAGAAATGAAAGACGAACATTTTTTGTAAGTACTTCTCTAGGACTAATTGCAACCAATTTCGTTTTATTGAGCAATAATTACAAAATTCAAAAATAAACTTGAAAAAAGAGGTTTCTTCAAATAACTCAGTAGAAAAAATTATAATAAATGTCCCACATGTTGCCCATTTTGATTGACACGCATCTCTATGTGCTTTTGAAATGAGGTTTCCACTGTTCCTAAAACTGCCGGTGTGATAGATGTAAAGGCAGTTATTATTCACTTCTTCATATTTTGTTGTTAGTGTGTCTCTATAAACAATATCCCCATAAAAAGAAATCCATTTTTGTAAGATCTGCGGATCTAGCAGGCCATTTAGTGGATCCATTTCTTCCAATCCATTGATGAGGGTAGATATTATTTAAGTGGTCTCTAACTGCATTTAAATAATGTGGTGGAGCACCATCTTGCTGAAACCACATCCTATTTCGAATCCTTTTAGGGAGATTTACCAATAATTGTTGCAGATAGTTTTCCGAAAAATGAAGATAAATAGCTAAAATTTAGATAATTTCGAGGATTACCTTAATATCTATACCGATGGGTCAAAAAGTCCCCAGGGAAGCGGCTGCGCTTTCTTCATTCCCTTATTAAATTATGATGAAAAAATTAAACTTGACAAAAACTCCTCAATTTTCTCTGCCGAGGCTTATGCTATATTAGAAGCCATGAAGTATGTGTTAAATAATAACGTAAATAAAGCACTAATTCTAACAGACTCAAAATCCGTCGTAGAAGCTTTAAATAATCTGCACAACATCAAATCACCCATTATTATTGAAATTCTTAACAGATATCAGCAGACACTAAACTCACACCTTAATATAAAAATTATGTGGGTAAAGGCTCACTGTGGTTTGGCAAATAACGAACACGTGGATCATCTGGCTAAGGAATCTATTATGAATAGCACAAGAGAAATTGGTGAAATTCCCTATAGCGACATAATCCCAGTATACAAACTAAAGGCGAGAAAGGAATGGGAGCAAATATATAAAAAAACCTACGCTGACAAACTACAAATTATTTTCTCCTGTATCCTAAAGTTCCCAATAAACACTGGTACAATAATTTGCATATATCTAGACATTTTTGCACAACGATTGCAAGACTCAAATTCAATCATGGCCGATTTGCGTCACATCTATTTAAAATAAAAATTCGTACTGACAATCTTTGCACATGTGGACAAGTTGCCGATTTAAACCATATAGTCTTTGGGTGTCTGCTTAACCACGATCAAACTAATTTTTTAACGGATAAACTTATAGAAATTAATTTCCATCCTCCATTTAGTATTAATAATATTCTCGCATCTGAAAATCTGGATGCCTTTGAAGCATTATTTAATTTCTTTAAATCAATAAATTTAAGTTTATAGCATAAGGAATAAATAAATGTGTATGTGCGCATATATGTAAGTATATATGTGTATGTATACATATTTGTAGAGTTGTTTGTATCCTATTATATCCATGCCTATGTCGATACAAAACCCATATTTTACCGTGGTCCATTACCTATGTCTACGTATTATTAAAGTCGTCAAGATAGACCCCTTGACGTGAAGTGAGTGTCCCTGTGTTCATCCTGGCGTTAGAGAGGATATGTGTGTACGTATACATGTAAATAGCTTCGTTTAGGTTAGGTTGATAATAACAGCATAAATAGGATGGGTTTAGATAACATTAAACTAGTTTTGTTTGCAAACGTTAGTTTTTATTTTATAAAACAAGGGGTAATGGCTGATGGGTCATCCAAAGCCAACAAGCGAGGAAAAAAAATAAATAAATAAATAGCTCCAGTCAATGTACCATCAAAGAAATGTGGCCCTATTGCATGTTTTCCAATAATTCCTCCCTAAATGTTTATAGACCATCTGTGTTGGTTATCAAGTTGTATAAAAAAGTGAGGATTTTCCGAAGTATAATAATGGAAATTGTGCCTATTAACAAATCCATTTTTATGAAAAGTTGCCTCATCACTTAATAAAACAGTATTGAAGAAGTTGACATCATGTTGCATTTTACCTCTGGCCCAATTACAAAATTGTAGGCGCTTTTGAAAATCGTCATCATATAATTCCTAGTGCACTTGAATATGATATGCATGCAACTTATTTGTTTTTAAGATTCAACCCACAGACCGTCTACTTATTCCTACTAATGAGCTCACTTCTCTTTAAGTAACACGGGGATTCTCAACTGTTGCCAGCACCACAGAAAACTAATTTTCTTCGTTCACAACACGTTTTAGTCTCTCACTTTTTTCATATTCGTCATTTCCAATTTCCAGAAATCTATCGAGAAGGTTTTGGAAGCTGCTAACATCAGGAATCCTTCTTTCAGGGTAACGTTGGTAATAACTTCTATGGACAAGTAAACAATTTCTGTCTGACTCGCCCAAAACAAAAGCCGTGTCAAGTTTCGCATTATTAAAATTCATATTGTAAAGTTCCAAATATTTTAAATTCAATACAAATTGTAACGACCGATAAGTGTGATAAATGCTCCTTTGTACACTACAATTTATACCAAACTGAGGTTTTATTGCTTGTCGAATAACGAAAACAGCAAAAAAAATGTACAAAAAACATTACAGTAAAGGACTGGTTAAATACTATTTACTCATTTCAATGGATTGGAAGAAATGGTCCCACTAAATGGCCTCATTTCAAAATTGCATAAAGACGTGTGTCAATCAAAATGGACAACACATCGAACACCTGTTATAAATTTTCCTAATGAATAGGGAATAGGAAGTACTTAGAAAAAATGTTCGTTTTTCATTTCTACATCACATCGTCGAAAAATATACAGGGTGTTCCGTTTGAAAAAATTGAGAAAATTCAATTTTAAATGTTCTTAATTGAAAAATAATTTTTGGCCACCTTGTACATTTTTAGGAAATGAAAATGATTCAAAAACATTAATTAAATGTCTCGTAACTGGTATTCACATAAGTTTTTCTTAAAACCCATAATTGTGACTGTGGTGATTTTTTTAATATCCATCTGCAGATTGCATTATTTCAACAACAAAAATTCGTTACATCCAAGTGGTTGGGAGCAGAGCTGGGTAGGATTCGAATCCTTTTTGAGTATTCGAAAGCGGTATTCAAATACTTTCATATAAAACGATTCCTGATCCGGATTCGTAAGACAAATGAAAAAGGATTCGAATCCTGGATTCGAATACTTTTTTGTGGTTCCAATATTTTTTACGCAAGCATTGTGCATTATGTTATTAAGTACAGGGAGCGTGAAGACACATGTAGTCAAGTAGGTAAGAACTTATTGTAACATATTGACAGGCAAATGGCATGCATTTTGGTAGGTACTTGTCAGTGTTGCGGTGGACAACAGTCCGATTTGCGGGTTTTTTAGGTGGTGCGGACATTTTTCGGACTAAAATATTTCTGACAATTACGGATATTTTGTCTGTTTTTAAAAAAATAAAGCGATTACTTTCTCTATACATTATATTATTTTTCAATGTTTAAAAAGTCAACGTTTTCGTTGTTATTTTAAGATGTCCTCAAGTCTATTTAATTTTAGGTTTTCCTTGTAAAACTTGGTTTTAAAAGTTGTAAGAAATATGGAACAATATGGAAATGGAACGCTTATAAGGCAGACGTATTTTAGCTCGTATTTTAGGCATTCAACGTTCACTAGAATCTAATACATATTGATTAAAGTCTAGCCGATATTGAAGGTTTAATGCCTAAAATACTGCTGACTTCTATATGTTTTATTTATGATACAAATTTTAAAATTAAGTCTTACAAGAAAAACATAAATTAGATAGTCCTGAGCATGTCTTAATATAAAAACGCAACATCAACTTTATAAAAATTGATTTTATCGATCTTTTTACCACGCCCCAACTAATTCAATGACGTGAGCTTAACGTTAAAATCAATTTTCAGAAGATTCGACACAGCTCTGGTTGGGAGATATTCAATGCTAATATAGGAATGAATAAAGCATAGAAAGAGGCTTAAAAAAATGTACTGATATACATAGCATTCCATTTAAAAAAAAAGGCACTTGGTCCTGTAATTTCGTCTTGGCTCACCCTGTATGTTCGAAAATAATTTCCAGTTATAGACTTCTTTATCTAGTTTACTTGCAATTTTTTAAAAAATTTCTAGCTATCGTGGAACTCGAAATATCGAGGTCCGACGCACTATTGTCCCTCCTGTATATTTTTATAAAATCCTATCAGCTCATTTGTAAAAAATCTTTTCAATAATTTGGGAGGAAAAATGATATACACCTACAGTTTTCAATATTATTAGTTTTATTGATAATTATTATTTTTATTAACCTGGTGGGTATTTTATGAGACTGATAATAAATAAACTTACATTATAATAATTAATTATATTGTAATGTTGTTCATGTATTAAGTTTAATTGATAAATAATGCATAAGTTACCTAAATGGTCAAACCTATGTACACAATCCATTCAATTATTTGTTCTAATTAATAATTGTTGAGTCATGTAACCAACTAGTTGTATTGATTTCTCAGGTTTTTCCATTTTCGTAGAGATTTTACAATCATACTACATCAAGAATAATTTAACACTGTTGCACGTATAGAACAAATCAATAATGGGTTGATGAACTTAAGCCTGTCTTTTGTAGCTTCGTCATTATTGCTATGGAGGCTATGGATCAACTGTTGCTGGCGTGCCATGCTCCCACTCTGAACTTGTTTGTTGAAAGTTTTTTGAAAATGGTCCAGAAACTGCTCGAGTCAACGGAGCCAGAATTGCAAATTCTGGCTACACAGTCTGTAAGTAACCACTGTTAATATTCCCAACAAATATTTAAAAATAATTTAATTGATTTATTAAGAATCTTTCAGTATAAAGGTAAATGTAAATGATAACTTAAAGCTATTGAACAAAAATGACATTTGCAAACAAATAATCAGCATGACCACTAATAAAAATAAACATAAGAACTTAATGTTTATAAATACAGATAGCAATCAATCTGTGCATAATATCTTAGAGTCTAGTAGAAGGCAGGGCAACAGTGTGACGGTGATTGAAGAAACCTTAAATGCCTCTGATACAATTACTAGTGAAACACATTCCCATTTTTTAGATCCCAATGTATCTCAGATGGTACAATAACAAACAGTGATGCTCTTAAAATAGTACATGTAAATGTGCAATGTATAACAAATAAATTAAATGAAATTGAAATGTTTGTAGAAGAAAATAACATAGACATACTGTGTATTACAGAACACCGGATAGTGGGTAACAACACTGGCAATATATTCTTGCCCAATTATGTTTTACTATCGCACTTCTCCCGTACGGACCATATTCACGGTGGCGCCTTAATACTGGTTAAAAACTGTTTCCGCTCGTGACATTTACAAAATCAATGAACTATCTATCGAATGCCACATAGAAATGTGTGTTATATCTATCAATATCTCTGATAAAAAAATTATAATAATTAATGTATACTTATAGACCCACAAATAGTAATCTAAATTTTTTCTTAAAAAATTTAAATGAAGCTCTAAAACTGGCATCCAGAATATGTCCAAATATTGTTCTTTGTGGCGATTTTAATATTGATTATTTATCTGATCATGATGAGAAAAAGAAACTATTATGTGACTTACTCGAGGCTTTTGAATTAATTCAAACTGTAAACGAACCAACCAGGGTATTTAAAGATATAAGGGGGCACATTAGCTCAACATGTATTGATTATATGATAACTAATTTACCCCTTCGTACATATAACGTTAGTGTTGTAAACCCTGCGCTTGGAGATCACTATGCCCTCATACTAACATACACATTTACAGCTACAAATGGTAATATGGACACTAATATACCGACATATCATAGACGCACCATAAATGAAAATAATTTAAGAGAACTAAAATACCACTTAACCTCCACAAATTGGAATGATATATATTATTTAGAAATAAATACAGCCTTTGATCTCTTTATCGAGATATTAACTTGGAGCTTTAATGTTAGCTGCCCTTATAAACTCGTAAAAAATAAAACAAATAAATGGGACAAAGGCTGGTTAACACAAGAACTAATGGCTGAGGGCACGGCTCTGAAAATCTTGTTCTCAGAAATGATACATTCAAATGCTCCTGATTCGGTTAAAATATACACAAACAGAAAAAAAGAATATAAAAGTAACATTAAAATTGCAAAGAAAAATTATTACAGTAACAAAATTAGTTCTGCCGAAAGCAAATCTAAAGAGATCTGGAAGATTATCAATAATAATTTAGGTAGAAATAAAAATAATCAAAATAAAGAAGTAACTCTAAATATTAATAATAATATAATATCTGGAATGCTGCTAACTACTTTGCGGAGCATTTTGCGTTTGTTGCCAGTGAGAAAATAAATGAATACTTTGGTTATAATATGTCCCTGCCTTGCACAGTTGCTAACTATACAGAGGAGTCAATATTTATTCCTCCAGTCACTGTAAATGAGTTATTAGATACTATTACTAACCTAAAAATCATCCGGTTTTGATGAGCTAACTACCCATGTCCTTAAAAATATTATTGATGTAGTAGCTGATCCCTTATTATACCTAATTAATTTATCGTTGGAACAAGGAGTGTTCCCTAATATATTAAAAAAGGCTTGTGTCATACCGATTCATAAAAAAGGCAGTTTAAATGATATTGACAATTACAGACAGATTTCTCTCCTAAGTTCAATATCTAAATTAATTGAAAAAATTGTATCGGTTAGAATAGTGTCTTTTGTTGAGAAGACAAATATACTGTCAACATATCAGCATGGTTTCAGGACAGGAAAATCTTGTCAATTTTTAAATTATGTTTACCAGAAGTTAGATGAAGGCAAATATGTTGTGTCTATATTTTTTGACCTAACAAAGGCATTCGATACTGTTGACAAAGATACACTCTCAATCAAACTATCCAATATTGGTATAAGGGGAAATCTATCGAAATGGATAAAATCATATATGGAGGGGCAGAAACTTGTAGTTAAATGTAACAATACACTGTCAGAAACATACGATGTAAATTTAGGAGTCCCCCAAGGCTCAATATTAGGTCCACTGTTATATATATTATATTAATGACTTGCCAGTACACTTAAGAGACAGTTTCATTATAATGTATGCCGACGATACAACAATAACTGTATCTGCTATGTCAATGAATGAACTAGAAAGAAAAGTAGACTCTGTGATTGATAGTATGAAGGCATGGTGTGATCGAAATAAATTCATGTTAAATGATACCAAGACAGTGTTTATAAACTCTAATATGAGAAGATCTATGGCCTTAAAAAGTAACCCACTTTCAGAGATCACTACATTTCTAGGGACCTACGTTAACAACAAATTAACTTGGGTATTCCAGGTTGAACATGTATGTAAACTGTTAAATAAATGTTATTATGCACTGTTACAAATGAAAGGTACCCTCAATGAATCTGGTCTGTTAGATATATATTATGCTATGGCTTTCTCGCATATCTCTTTTAATATACAAGCATGGGGGAAGCATTGTAGTAGAGTTTTTATTATACAAAAAAGAATACTGCGGTTATTATTTAACATGAACTATAGAGAGAGCTGTCGAAATATTTTCATTGAAAAGAAGATTCTCACCACCCCTTGTATTTATATATATAAATGCTTGTTATTTGTTAAAAATAATCCCCAAAATTTCACTAATCTAAATAGTGGACACTTATATAATACAAGACAAGGTAATGCACTGCTGATCCCTAGCCATAAAACGATAACGTTTAAAGATTCCCCTTATTACAACTGCGAAATATTATTCAACAGTCTGCCACATAGCATACGGGACCTCCCACCAAACACATTTAAGAAGGAAATAAGGGCAATCTTACTAAGAAATGGTTTCTATTCAATGAAAGAATTTTTAGACAAGCAAAACAATCGCTAGACTTGTTTTTATTAAGTGGTTTTTCTGATTTCCCCTCTTCCTTATTTAAGGATATGTATAACTGATTAGGAATTATTTCATACACATTGTATTTCATATATTTATTTCACTGACTATGTTAATTTTCTAATTGCCTACTTCTGACATTGCTCCTATAATGGACATTTCATAAATATAATATTGTCGCTGTTCTTCTTTTTTATGTACTTATGGTATTATTATTTATTTATACATTTATATGTGTGTGTTTGTTTTTTTTATATGTATATACATTGCTCCCTTGTTTGTTGTTTATATTGACATGCCAAATGTACAAAATGTACCTATTATTGGTGAATAAATGTCTATCTGTCTATCTATCTATAGTGTAGTATGAATGGCGTTTTTGACAATAACTTTTCAGAGATTTTATTGTTGATTTTCATGTAATTTGACCTGCTGATTACGAAAAGAAAGAGAATTCTCCAAAAAGTGAGCGGAAGTTCAAAAGTTATATGCACTTTCACCAATTTTCTACTTATTTGTGTAATATATAGCATTGTAGCAATTGAATCGAATCAAATAGATCAATCAAAAATGACGGAAGAAGTATAATTTTGAACACTTTGACAAGTATCCAGGAAATGAATATATAGTCATCTGTTGCTAAAAGGAGTAACTATACATATTTTAAATGGGTTTTGATAGTATCGGTCAATCGGAGGCGACACCTGTTGGGCAACAGCATAACTTAGCAATGCCTTAAAGTTTAAATAATAATAAAATTAAGAGAGTAATCCTAATTATTAGTTACTTGACTTTTTTAACCTTTCCCAATAACTCAACATAAAAAATACTCAGATTTGTTTTAAACCATTGATAACGTCATAACTTTTTAAAAAATCGGTCCGTGACAACTCGGACAAACTTTCCCATTTAGGAGTAGACCGAACTAATGTATCCTGGTCCGGCCATCGAATCTTTTCATCGTCAAATCTCTATTTCTTCTTAACCAATCTTGTTGAAATTTAAAATATTTTGTTTTAACTCCTTGCCCCCGCAATCTCCGTCCCTGCATTTCTTAGGTACAACCGGTAATGTTATCTTATGCTACTACTAAGTCAGTATACATTTGTTAATTTTGATTAAAATTGTTAGATCCGTTTTAGAGAAAAAAAATATGAAATTATTTAAAACTCCCCCCCCCCCCCCCACAGCTTCCCTCCTTCCTTTTTCTAGGAGCAACTGGTCATATTATTTCATATCGGTACTAGGGGAGAGTCCATGTACCAAATTTAATCAGAATCGTTAGAGCCGTTTTAGACAAAAAAATTATTTCCTATTTTTTTGGTTTACTTCCCCCACATTTGAGCTAGATTTTGCGATTTCGCCCCGAGGTGTGGCCGTCTTGAATACACATGTAAAATTTGAACAAAATTGCTCCAGTAGTTTGGGCTCTAGGTGCGACAACAGACGGCAAAGAGACATTTTTTAAAAACCTCTTTTTTGGGTTCAGGGGACTTTAAAACGTATAAATCCTTCAAGAACCCAAAATCGAATTTTTTCACGATCACCATACTTTCCTTATATACTACATATATGGAGAAGTAAAAATGGAGCGCAAAAATAACGCACTGAAATTGAAATCTCTACATTCCCGAAAACAATCATTATTAATGGATGTACTAAAATTATCCGTGACTTAATTTCCATACTGTATAAGAAGCAAAATTAAATTAGGTATTTGTACCTATTGGAGATGATGTAAATGTAGGTATCTACTTACCTTTTTTTCAGGTGCTGATATTTGCAAAAGAATTAAGCACTACAATGCAACAAATAATAACACTTTTTCTCAGAGTTGAGGAATTAATTTAGGCTGTTTCAACTAAAAAAATTATAAAAATCCACTATGATTGCTTATCTCATCCTTTTCGGAATTTTACTTGCAATATCTGTCAAAGATGCGCCAAATCCATTGATTCTTTTATTAAGGCAAAGCTGTTAATCGCTTACGTGTATGTGGTATGAAAACAGTGTTTCATGTTAAATAATTGATGTACATTTTACTGATAAAGAAAACATTGGTACAGCATGTACGCTTTTTTGAAAGCGGATGTATTTTTTTTAATGTTAAGCGGCCCTTATGCAGCATCGCAGAATACAAAATATAGTATAGTATATAGTACAAATATAGTAGAATACAAATATATATCGTGTTTTAGTTACTTAAATTGCCCTAGCATGTCTGTAACACAACTACCTAACGCACCACCTGCAGCACCTAATGTCATACCACCAGCTCCCCCAGAAGATCCAGCAATACCTCCACCTAAAGCACCACCTGCAGCAGATGCAGGTTTGCATTTTTTTACAGCATTAATAGGATTTGGTTCGTATTTCCTATCAAAAGTACCATAAAATGAAAATGGATCGTCTAATTGTCTTTTCCGTCTGCTTAAATTTTCTAAATTGTTTGCGTAATTTTTTATATTTCTATAGAGCTTACTACCTTTGTAACCCTCTCCAGTAGGTTTCTCCGCCATTTCCTTTAAGTATTTTCCAGTTTTCCCGAAAAATCCAATAACATGAGCCGTTTCATCGGTATCTGTGTTGTGCCAAACCTAAAAGAGTTCTTTTACTTAAAAACCACATTAAATTAAGTTTTAATAAATGCTAACCTTGTCAGTTACCTCTGGTATTTTTTTGGTACTATCATCACAATTAACAGTGGCGAAAAACAGTAAAGCTAAGAATGTAAGACCCATTAATATTTTCATGTTTCCGATTGTCCAATTCTCCTTTTGTAAGTGATGCGTTGATCTCTGATGAAGTAATGAGATATAAGTATTAAAATTTTAATTTTCGGATATATCAGGCCTTCAGAATCTTATTGAATTAATCACAAACCACAAGTGCCATAATATCGAGCCACAGAATGTCCAGCAGGACAAACATAGATAATGGGAAATACCGGACATTTAGAGAGATATAAGTTGACCTCAACTTATGAAAGAATAACAAATAATTATTTAAAACACACTGTAGCTACTTGTGTGTAACAAGGATAATCTTGAGACCAATAATAAGGACAATAGTGAAGAAGAAGGAAAATCTTTTGATAACAGCAACAATTATAGGCGTAAAATGATAAAAAGGTTAAAATTCAAGAATAAAGTATATTAATAGATGCTATTTAATTAGAATTTTTATAAAAGAAGTTATAGAATAAAATTGGACATATTAAAATATGTAGATTCCAATAGTCAAATGATTCTTGAACAATGTGTTATAGTCCACATTTTTTGAGTCAAAAAGGAAATGAACATTTGGTTTGTTTGGGTATTAATTAAACTAAAAAATAATGAGGATATTTTTCATAATACAGTAATATAATCACACAAAAATTAACATATTGTTAAATGAATCTGGTCAGATACAGGCTGTCCATTTTATCAGGGCCCTCGAGAATATCTCACTTAATATCGGTCGTACAAAAAAAAATATTTTTACGAAAATTATGCCGATTTATATAACCTACAAAATGGTTTAAAGACATTTGAAATCCATGGCTTACTTTAAGAGTTATGGCGGAAAATATCGAAAATGCGGAAAACGTCTAGGCCAAATATCTCCGTTATTTGAAGAAATACTAGAAAAATTCTAAGGCGAAAATTTTTTGCAAAACAGAGTGTTTCAACGAGGTTTTATATAATTTTTTTTCAAAACCGCTGTATTTAGAGATTTACTCTACAGGCTGTTAAAAAAATTATTTTGAAACGGGCAGGAAATGGCGCCATTAAATAGAGTATTTTCCTCCCTTTTCAACGATATACTACATGCATATTTATTCTTTGGTATTACGTTAGTAATTATAAAAACATTTTTTAAAACCAATAAATTTTTTTTTAACAAGCATTATACTTGCCATGGAGAAGTATGATTAAATAAAACGATAAAATAATTGAATAAGTTGTTCAAATCTTTGCTATAATAAAACATTAACACAATTAAGAAGAATAAAATTATTTCAGGTAACAGAAACAAAATAATAATCAAGAAAGCAACATGGAGCAATTATGGAAAGAGTATTCGCAGTTATGCCAATGTATAGAGGTCCTCCATAAAAGCATCATTCCTTACTCAGAAAGTTAAAATATCTTTACCAATTAATTTAAGTAAAATATCCATTTGTTTGTATTTCATGATTTCACTATTATTTCAATTATTTTAAAATAGTTGGCTATGAACAAACTTGACAATTTAATTTTTTGACAGATCATCTCAGTTAATACTTAAACTCTCACTCAATCACACTCGTTTAAGAATTTTGAATTTTCAAAAATGATTTTCACACATTGATTGTTATAATATGTTCGTTACATATTGCCAATGCAATTTTAACTTTGGATTAGCACAAGTAGAATATAGAAACAGATTTCCACAAGCACTACAGCCGAATAAAACTCTGTTCAGAAAATTAGCTACGAAACTGAAAAATAATGGTTCATTTATAAAGAAGAAGACAAGGTTGAACAGTGTTACTGATAATGTAAATAAGGTAAACTGAGTTATTAATTAAGAAATAAAAATACAGAAAATTTGGAAACATCATTAAGAGAAATTCAAATTGCTTGTCATATAAATAAACCAAGTGCTAGAAAATTTTTAATGAAAAATGGTTACCGGTGTTATAAAACCAAAAAAGTTCACAATTTACAAGCGGGTAACAAACCAAGGGACGACTTTTTGTAGGTGGCTGCTGGAAAAGAAGCGTGCCGACCCATTAATATGTAGTAAAATAGTTTGGTCCGACGAGGCAAATTTTTCCAATAATGGATTTTTTAATCGCAATATTCATTACAAATGGACTTCTGAAAATACACACTGGGTTTCAAAATCGTTCTTCAATAAATGTGTGGGTAGGTATTTTAGGCACCAATTTAATAGGTCCTTATTTTTATGGACACCTCAGTGGTCAAAGGTACCCAAACTTTTTGAGAATTTAATGAATTCTTAGATGACCTACCTTTAGAGAATCGACACAACTTTCAATATTTTCAACAAGATGGAGCTCCTCCCCACAATTCTCAGATTTTCCTAGACTATTTAGACGAAATTTTGCCTCAACATTGGATAGGTACCAATGGATTTATTCGATGGCTCCCTCGTTCTCCAGATATAACCCCATGGATGTTTTCTACGGGGGTATATTAAAGATAAGGTGTCTTCGATGACACCGCAAAATGTAGAGGACCTAAAAGCTCAAATTCAACAGGCATGTATGACAGTTACCCCCGAAATGCGAGTAATGTTTTAAATGCACTGCCTCGCCGCGCTCGATTCATAAAAAATCGTGGTGGACACTTTGAACACTTGATATGATATCTTAAAAAATTATTTTGAGGATTAAATAAATATTAATGTTCTGTGTGCTATATTCTTTTTATTATTAATTTGTTTTTGTTACCTGAATTTACTTTATTCTTCTTAATTGTGTTAATGTTTTATTATAGCAAAGATTTGAGCAACTTATTGAATTATTTTATCGTTTTATTTAATCACATTTCTCCACGGCAAGTATAATGCTTGTTAAAAAAAATTTATTGGTTTTAAAAAAATGTTTTTATAATTACTTACGTAGTACCAATGAATAAATATGGCACGTGATATATTTTGTTATATAAATCGGCACAATTTTCATAAAAATATTTTTTTTTTGTACGACCGATATTAAGTGAGATATTCTCAAGTGCCCTGATAAGATGGACAGCCCGTATATTAAATAATGTAGAAGAATTTTGCAGCATTAAGTTTTAACAATTTCAAAATGTTTACTCTGAACTATTTTTCTCTTATAATTTACATCTTTATTGAATATATGTCTGAATGATTGAATACATTTTATAGCTGTATAAAATTTAATATTAGGGAAATAAATCTAAATTGTGAATCTATTTGTAATAGTTCACTCACTATATTTTGGACTTTTACTTGCTCTGTATGGCCAATAGCCATAATCGATAAGCTATCGGAATGTTATGTTTCAATCTTATACTGTTATACTTGTAGTAATATGATCTGGTGTTTTCTTTCAGTATAAAATAAACAACTCTTGTAATTGCCTAATCAAAAACTTGTCCAGTCCAGGCACATAAATTTCTATACTTTCGTCATTCCTTAATAGTCAACAACTTTGGAATATTGGATAGATCATAGTGTAGTTCAATACCTGCTTTGCATTTTTCAATACGCACTCATTTTTTGTTAATATCATAACCCAGCTAATAATTTTGTCTAAACCCTCCAGTACTAGATCACTTGTTACGATTGTGAAGGTAATTTCAATAGTAAACAGTATCATTTGGCATAAAGAGCTATTAAATCACATATGCCAATAGTCAAAGCAGTCTGAGATTCAAACCACAACAAAACACCTGCAATGGCCTTGGGCACTATGCCAAGTCTCTCGATGACGATGTTGCTTATGATTAATAAATCAATTCTACTATTGATGAGATACGTATGAGATTGGTCAATTCTTGTGCAACAAGGCAGCTATGGGTGATGTAGCTAGGTCACATCCTCTGTGTAATGTTACTTAATTAGATTTTTTGTTTTTATACCAACAATCATTCAGCTTTTACACTCATCAAAATGACGCTAACTCTTCCGATTAGCTGGCTCGTGGTTTAGTCCAGTATGTATTGTCTCAGGGTCAAATCCTGCTAAGCGGAATTACATAAGTGGTGAAGTTGACACTTGTGCGATAGTTTCATCCACTACATTCAACATGGACATTAACTTTGTCGCCATCTTTGTATGGCATGGCGTGTTAATTCTGTTAATTGTTACTGTTCGGCTGCTACTAAGGCTATTAAAGTGTCTTCCTACTTCAGCTTATAATATAATATTTTCCACATTACACCATAAGCTTTCCATACTAACAAAACTCGTCACTATAAATCTGATTTTTACTTCACTTCTGATGTTAGTTTTGGCAGGGGTTTCTGTCCCAAATTAAACTAAAAACACCCTTTAGTACAAGTTTATTGCCATGCGTTACTTAATTGACCAAAGTATATAACATGGAGTTTATAGAGAAACTGGTTTCTGCCACGCATCAAGGCTGATGCAACTGGTTTGGTAACCTTCAGGTTATGCACCAGCATCCAGCACATTCTTAATAAAATTGAGAGCTGCAAAAGTCTCCTAAGGGTGAAGGGATGTTAACATATATTAATACAGATATATTTTAAAGAATATTTAAATGTTGACATTTTAAGTGGAGGAATTCTTAATAGTTGGCGTGTCTTTCGTATAGATAGATAGATATGTCTTTATTAGTTCATGTAAAAGAAATTACAAAAAAAACCCAGAGGGTGTAGAACATGTCACAAGATAAAAAAAAAAGATAAATACAAATATTAATCATGTATAAAAAATGGTCATTTATATAAAAAAAATAGTAATAACAAATAGTTAAAATAAAGTATAACAAAGACACAGGAACATTAAGTATATATTAAAAAATAACAATTAAAATTATTATAAATACATAAAAAGGATTTAAAGTGTATCACCAAAATACTCATCTAGCGTATAGTATGCTTTTACCAGAAGAGCGGCTCGTAACTTTGCTTTTAGATGTTTTAGGGATAGGTTTTTATATGTGTCTGGAAGTTTATTATAGACTTTTATTATGGAAAACGGTATGTTTCTTTGTACATATGTAAAGTTTGCTTTAATATTTAGCAAATCATCTTTATTTCTAGTGTTATATAAATGAACTCTATCATGGTCTGAAAACAAAGACATATTTTTTACTACAAATATTATAGTATATATGTGTATCAGATGCTTGCTAAAAATACTTATATTTAGGCAAAGATTTTCTTGTTTTAATTTGTTTATGTCATACCAAGCATTTAAGATTTATGACTTGGCCAGTTCTCATCTTTACTTCATCAGTATCCTCTACCAAAACTAAAATAGTTGCTTCATCAGCATACATAGCCATGCGGTCATCTGTATAATGTGGAAGATCATTTATGTATAACATAAACAGCAGCAAGCCCAAGACAGAGCCTTGGGGGATACCAGGTTTAACATTTCAAAATGTTGGAGTTATGGTATTATAATGTAATGTAACTGGCAATATCGTCTGGACAAACCTTTTGTTCTAGCGAAGAGAGAGATAACCGCTTAATTATAATTTTCTATCTGTATTATACTTGCTATTATTAACCAATCAAAATATAAATGTTATAGAAAGTTATATGTTTGATATTTGCAGTTTGTGAAATTCGCGAACATAGAAGAGGATACACCATCGTACCACAGAAGATATGATTTCTTTGTGAGTAAATTTTCCGCTATGTGCCACAGTGGCGATCAAGAAGATATTAGAGATAAAATTAGGACAGCAGGAATTAAAGGCCTACAGGCGGTGGTGCGAAAGACTGTGTCAGATGATTTGGTGGAAAATATTTGGGAACCTGTACACATGGACAAGATTGTGCCCAGCCTTCTATTTAATATGCAGGTAGGTAAATACACATTGAAATAATTCATGATACAATTTTACAATCACGACAATAAATGTAATAATTTACTATAACGTATGGATTGGGATTAAAGCATTCAAGGTCTTTTTGAAGGTTGTAGATGTGATAAAAGTAGATGCTGTAAGACAGTGGTGAAAGTGGGGGGCCTTGTGGAGGTCCTTGTTGTGTTTTAAATAATTTTTAGTAACTTCTTTCCATTACGTAATTAGAAAAATAATTGTGAAACATTCTTTGTACTAATTTCTTTCTAATTTATCTGTCTTGGATATGAGATAACACAGTTTATTTTTTTAAAAGAATGGTGCTGATTTATTAATTTTTAGGATTCAGGTTTCCATAAGAAGGAAGCTGGAAGTGTAGAAGTTGCTCCAGAAGATAACTTGGACCCTCCTATGTTAGCCGAGACTTGTATGCGAGAATTAGTTGGTAGGGCGTCATTTGGACATATTAGGGCTGTTCTTAGGCCAGTTTTTAAGTAAGTTTTCCTTAAGCGAACTGTATACGTTTTAGTAATGTATGTAAGTGCAATGTGCATGCACTACTCGTAATAACTAGTATTGCCCCAGTCACGGCTTCGATGGGAAAAAAATTTTAATAACATGTTTATTCTTTCAGGCATTTTGATCTTCACAAGTTGTGGGTCCCTAATCAGTTTGCCATTCATACATTCCGAATAATTATGTTTTCAATACAGGTATTTTAGATACATTGGCTAAAGAAAAATACTTGTAATCTGCGTTGTGAAATGTTCTTCTTGAGTCACAGAAACCTATATAATTGAATATCTAGTGTATTTTTTTTGTGTAGATAACCAAAGGAAAACTACCTGAAAAATTAACAAATGCTACTTAATTTCTTATAATATTGATGTTTTCTTTATGGAAACTTGTGCAAACAGAACATGTTCATAAATATAAATTTTTAGTTGAGTGGTAGAATAACCATGGTGCTAGAGCATTAGTATAAATACGTCAGAAAAACAAGAATTACAAGTATTTTTCTGTAATCTTGCTTCACAAATACAATTTTAGAGTGTTTTATATAGGTGAACAATTAAACTTTTAGGCACAATACTCTTACACGGTTGTCGAAACGTTGATGGCTCACTTAGACGAGAATTCCAAATCCAGTGCTACAATTCGAACCAGTATTGCTGGTGTATTAGCAAAAATCATTGCTATAGCAGCAGGCGAGAGTGTTGGTAAGTATTTCATTCTAGGACAGAATTTTTATGATACTTAATTCGAATTACTTCTTATTTTAGGTCCTTCAGTGTTGGAAATAATAAACTCATTATTGAGTCATTTAAGAGATTCTGTTAAGAATGAAGCTAGCCAGACTGAAGAAAAGGAATACCAGGAGGCGCTCATTAATGCGTTAGGAGAATTTGCCAATCATCTTCCTGATTATCAGAAGATTGAAATAATGATGTTTATAATGAGCAAAATACCTTTTCCCCTGGTGGACAATCAAACTCCAGCTGATAATTTATTGCAGAGTATTCTGTTGAAGAGTTTGTTAAAGGTATTGTAATTTTTTCCTTTCACATTTATAAATTACATGTGAGGTTATACAGGAGAAAAATTGAGAAATAAAGACTATCCACTACAACTGTTTGTGAGGAAACTATGAGAAAAATAACAATGTTACATAATTCATAAGATCTCTTACTGGTAGATTGATAAGTAACATTGTCCAGAATGTGGCCTGACAAATCTGCAGACATGACCCCAACAGATTATTTGAGAGCATTTGAAAGGGTGTCGACTACTATAGCTTTATTTTTTTTAATTTATATATTTAACAATTTACGGGACAGGTTATTCCTTCCTTTACTTATGCTTACAGAAGTTGCCCAAGGTTTCTAAGAGAAAGAAATTGTCCTCCTTAATATTCAACATTTGTAATAGTGTTGTACAATTTGAAAATTTCAAGTATTCGAATATACCGTTGATTGTTCCTTTTCCAGAAACAAATTCCAGTGCAAATATTTGAAAAGGATACTATCAGTTGTAACACACAGTATACATATTTTTCTTATTTAACAGGTTGGTACGAAATACCAGACGATCCACTTGAACACAACATTCCCCGTGTCATTCTTGGAACCTCTTTTGAGAATGTCACTAGCACCAGACCCCGATATGCGACTCCTAGTGCAGAAAATCTTACATACTCTTATTGATAGGCATCACAACCTAGATAAGCTCTCAAAACCTACGTAAGTTTAAAAATACTCTACTTTTTCCACATGATAATAATTGCCTTTTTTTTAGTGTTAATGTTGTAGAATTAGATCTAGTATTAGAGAAGTCATCCAGGCCTGACTTGATATTCATAAATAAGCATGGGCCAATGATTTATGACGCTCTTTATACAAGTTTGCAGATGGAAACGAATACTCCCGAGAATATCGAAGCAGTTTACACAACTTTAGCACTGCTTTGTGTAGAACTAGCGAGTGCTGAAACAGTGATTGACTTATTACAACTGTTGCTTGGGTAAGTCGATTTTTTTTAATTAAGAATAGTCACTTCCCATGTGAATCATCAGTGACTCTGCTACAGTGTCCATTGTAATATCAACTTACCACATTTTTCTCTTAATTTTGCGCATGTTGTGTCCTTTTTCTAATTTTTGGCAGAAACATTTCCAATAGCTTGCTGAAGGTAAAGATCTTTATTTTTAAATATGATATTATTTCTGGTGATTTCTCCTTTTATTTGGCTGCATATTAATTCAATAGGATTGAATTCACAATGATATGGAGGCAATCGCAAAATGGTGTAACCTTGTTCTTTTGCCATTTGATCTACCACATATTTTGGGACGACAGATTGTTTGCCAAGATGCAGGAGTTCAGCTCTCACCATATCTCCTTCGTAAATAATCAACTTATTTGGTCAACCAGGCTGTTTTTTTCATGCCAGAAGTTCTCCATAAGAATTATAAACTAATAATACATCTAATACTATAGAATTTCTAGGGGATTGCTTAGACTCACTACTGAGGTGGGAAAAACATTTATTTATGCCGCCCAAAACTTTTATCCGCTTTATCAAAAATTTGGCAAATTCATTATCATAAAGAACATTACTAAGTGCCTATCGTCATTTTTTTCATTTAATTGTTATTTATGCCATACTCTACGGTGAGAACTGAATGTCTTCTTTACATTAGAGAAAATCCAAATCTGTATGTGACCCACAGAAAAATACTCGACGAGAAAGATTAAATTAAACAAACATTTTTGTGACTCACAAGAAGCAGAAATGGCACTAGTAGTGTAGAAAAATTAGCTTTTTTAGAAGAAAAAGTTTATAAAGTTTTTAAATTTTGGTTATGAACTCTCAGTAGGAACCCAAATACAGATCCGAAGAGTTCCCACCTCTCCAGTGGGAGCTGCATCCCCTTTTGCCCAAAAAATCACCCCCAATCGTGTCCTCGCGATCTTTTTCGGCGTTTTGATCGTAAACCGCAACTTCTACGAAAAAATGTTATAGGACTTTTTATATTCTCCTTGAAATTCTCTATAAAAATGTTTCTTACTGTTTTTTGCGTATCTCCCACCCAACGCTCGTAAATGACCTTGGAAAATAAGCATAGTTCCCAGCGCGAAGAGAAAAATGAGTCCAGCGCCGCTTTTTGAGACGATTATTTTGAAAAGTGTTAGTCTGAGCAAAAAAATGTATAGAATCGAAATTAAAGAGCAGCTTTTTCTCTACAAGGTGCATATAAATAAGATATTTATGAACAAGTATTAGTGTTCATATGATGATTTTTTTTATATTTGTGCATTCTGTACTTTGAGCCCATTTCCACACCACCTTTGAGGTAGAGCTCTCGGCGCGATTTTTTTACGTGGTTTCCCCCTTAGGCCTACTCCACTAATAAAATATATCTATCATTAATTTTCCTCTGCAAAGTCGCCCTCCTCGTCCGAATTGAAACAACTTTGCCCATGACAACTAGAGCACATTGGGGAGCAGCGCAAACCAACTTTTACACAGCTACATCGCTTTCCACACCCCTTTTTGCAGCCGCAGGATATAAGCTGAAGAATTGAAGTTGGAGCTGGCGCTTCAGTCATAACCACTGGCATTAGAATGTCTTTAATTTTTCTCCAGCCCCATTCAGTTGTAGTTCAAGTTTTTCCTCGCCACGTATGAATTTGATGAAAAACCCGATATGAATGTTGTGCTAATGCAGCAGATGTAGGCGGTAGTCTGGGCAAAATTACTGCGTGACTGGATTAGCCAACTGACTTATTAAATTAAATGAACCAGTAATGATTCAAAGATGTCTCATTTCGGGGTGCCTTGTATAAGGCAAGCGTAAATTTCTCACCAGCTCTTGCTATATCATCTTTCGCCGATGAAGGATTATTGAATATTTCAATCACTTCTTGTAAATCCTTTCTTGAATTTATTAAGTTTATAGTCTGCCATTTTCCTTTCCCAAAAAAGGCAGAAGTGGTGTCGCAGCCACTAAACGCATGGGCAAATAAAATATTATCTTTGCAACCCTTTAAAACTTCCGAAATTTGTAGGTCATGGGAACTATACGCCCTTTTCTTAATATTTCCTTGAGCATCTCTCAAAAAGCGAATGTCTTTGTCCGATGGAGAAAGAGCGATGAGGAGTGTTAGCAAATCAATATCTTGCCCAACAACAGGTTTTTCATAATTGTTGGCTGCGTATAGTTCCCATGCGGTTGTAAAAAGGGGTGTGGAAAGCGATGTAGCTGTGTAAACGTTGATTTGCGCTGGTCCCCAATGTGCTCTAGTTGTCATGGGCAAAGTTGTTTCAGTTGTTTCAATTCGGACGAGGAGGGCGACTTTGCAGAGGAAAATTAATGATAGATATATTTTATTAGTGGAATAGGCCTAAGGAGGAAACCACGTAAAAAATAATGTGCCGAGAGCTCTGCCTCAAAGGTGGTGTGGAAATGGGCTCAAAGTACAGAATGCACAAATATAAAAAAATCATCATATGAACACTAACAACACTTGTTCATAAATATCTTATTTTATATGCACCTTGTAGAGAAAAAACTGCTCTTCAATTTCGATTCTATAAATTTTTTGCTCAGACTAACACTTTTCAAAATAATCGCATCAAAAAACGGCGCTGGGCTCATTTTTCTCTTCGCACTGAGAACTATGCTTATTTTCCAAGGTCATTTACGAGCGTTGGGTGGGAGATACGCAAAAAACAGTAAGAGACATTTTTATAGAGAATTTCATGGAGAATATAAAAAGTCCTATAACATTTTTTCGTAGAAGTTGCGGTTTACGATCAAAACGCCGAAAAAGATCGCGAGGTCACGATTGGGGATGGTTTTTTGGGCAAAAGGGGATGAAGCTCCCACCGGAGAGGTGGGAACTCTTTGGTACTCTCTGTATTTGGGTCCCTACTGAGAGTTCATAACCAAAATTTAAAAACTTTATAAATTTTTTCTTTTATTCCTTGTTTTTCTAACTAACTTGCTTACACTATAGATGTTACTATGAAACATTTTAATATTCCTTCCAAAAGTATTATAAAGTCTTAAATATTATGGAATTTACAATGGTGCAACCTTACTCTCTCTGTGACAATTTTAGGGTTCTGGATTCCTTAATCCTGAAGTGCTGGAAAAAGTTGAAACCTTTAATTGCTTTGAACTTAGTTTCCACAAACATTTGAGCACTACACTTACTACCACTAACCAAAAACTTTGTTAGGTTTACTTTAATTTTTATACTTTTAATCATGTCTCGATGATGCAACCTTTATTAGCAAAATATTCGTTGATTAGCACATTCAAGTATGGTATTAAGAAAGCGTTTTGGTGTTTTGGAGAAACTATGCCAGAGGCGGTCTCTGCAACATATAAAAATATGTTTAACGATAATAAATAACTGTACTGACTTTCAATTTTATTTCAGAATTCAAAGTCTCGCATTGAATAGTACAACACTTTCGAATGCTCAGAGGTTCAACCTGCATGCCATAGTTATAAGTCTCCTTGTACTAATTCCAAATGTAGTCACCATTAAACCATTGGCAGATTATGCTAATCAAATCATCGAGCAAAGAAAGCAAGATGCTCCGCATTTATTACCAGATTTGTACACACATTACCCTACTGATAGTGAGTTAGCCAACAAACTTCCACATTTACTAGTTGATCAGGTGAGATCATTTCTTAAATTATATAATTTCTGGGTAGGGATAATCTCCCATTCTGAGATGATGAATTTCTGAATTTGTCATTTTTTAGTTGGCAGTTTGCGAGTATGTAAAAATCGGCGGGCTGGATCCTTCGAGGCTTCAACAAACCTCTCCCTATGGCGCCGGAGGACCGGGTATAATGTTGGGTTCGCAACGTAACAGCTGGATTGAAAGTGGGGCACGTGGAAGCATTATAGAATTACCTGTTCAAGAAGGTGACAGCGCCACTAGCTCTCCCGGAGTTATGAGGGTAGGATTTTTGTGATTTTTTGAGTATCAGCAGAACGATTTTTTTTTTTTTTTTTTTAGAAATATCCAGAAGAAGAATTGACCTTCGAAAGCATGAAGAAGATATTGACTGAGCCTCCAGAAGTGCGAAAAGAGGCGGAAGCTGAGAGGAGAAAACAACTAAGTCACACGTTCCGGACAGCCACCTTTTCAGAGTTAGTACGAAGGACGCAACCTAAGGTAGTAGAATTTTATGAATTTACATGTATTGAAATATATGACGTGTTTGTTCTAGCATGACGTTTTGCAGAATAAGTTAAATGAAATATTTAAATCCCTAAGTACTGAAAGCAGAAGCCCAAGTGAAGAAACTAAGAAATCAAATAATATACCAACGTACGAACAAAATTTTCCTGAGCTATTCTATTATTGAGAATTATGTTGGGTTCTTGATATATTAACAGTTTCACTGTAAAAAATGCACAATTGGTAATAATTGCTTTGGTTCCCTTAAAGCTGGAGTTTAAACATGTGGTTTTTGTTCTCTGATGATGTTAAACAGGGTGATCAACGTAAGTGAGTGCTGGATTTTCCGGCTTTATTGAGATTACAAGAGCTGTAAAAGTGCCTGTTTGGGATCACATACAGATTTGGCAAAAGTAGTTGTGCGTACTCTGAAGTAAACGAGTTCGAGAAAGAAAACAAAAATTAGGAACAGAAAGCGATATGCTAAACACACTCCACATTTTGTGAAATCTTATTTTTATCAACTTGTGTATACAGTGTACACAGGGCATCGGTATTATTGCAGCAAACAGTATAATAGAATGCGATCGTGGTGAAATGGGAGGTCGAGAAACTTTCATCGGTACATTAATGATATAACTATCATCTGTCTTGCTTTCACGTAACCGATTTTTATTTTTTTTTTAGCACTTGTTTACTTCAGGATATATAGAACTACTTTTGCCGAATCTGTATACGTATTTATATTTCTTTGCTTTGCTTTTGCTGGTTATAGCGGAGTTGTTTTGTAACATTCGATTATGTGAAATTTAGGATTTCTGGTGGGGAAGTACAAGTTTGTGTTATTGGTTTTACTCAAAATAATAAATAATAATAATAATAAATAAACACCACAGAAATTAGACAACTTCCAATCCCAGAAGCCAGAGGGTCACACATTGAAAAAACGTGGACATATAACCATTTCCTCTGACAGTGCCAGAGCCGAGATTCGAACCCGGTGGCGCGATACTCGTGTGATTAATCGCGATTGCCACCTCGCACCTTAACCAACACGGCTAACGGCCAGACAAATAGAGAATTATCTGCAAATTAGTTGCATCATATCAACTGTAAGGCGTTTTTTTTTGGTTAGTAAACGCAGGTCTTTGCTGGGAAGTGACAAAGAGAACCCAACTTAAACATCGAGAACCGCAAGTTAATGTGAAAAATGGGAAGCTCGTATTTGCGAAAGGCTGAAAATCGCGTTCTGAGAGACCACACATAGAAAAATAATGCTGATCTGAAAGTGTTGAAAACTAATATAAAGTTTTTACCTGTAGGTTTCAAATCCGATGAAAATAACTTGGTTCTTCTATCGGGCCGTGCAAAATAAGCTTAAACTTTTTAAGAAATTATGTTTCCTGAAGTTTGAGGAATATTTCTTTCTTATACTAACAGAATAAATCAATGGTCGTTTATATCTCAGAAATTAACAAAAATAACCACTCGGTTTGTTAAAGCATCTGGCTAGCAAACTGAGTTGCCTAGCGAAGTGGGTTCGATTCCTGCAAGGCAAAATAATTTTTCATTAAAAAAAATTGCCCCAAGAGTGGTTCGGAGTCCACATTAAACTGTAGGGCCTTGTCTCTCTTTACCTAGCACAAGATCCTTGAGATCTTCCAGGGGGTTACTTCGGTAACTTGAGAGACGGTTAAGAAAACATTCAAGAAGAAACATTCAATGTTGTATATCTGAAGAAACTATCAACAAATTTGACGTTACAGAAATTCAATCAATTGGCATCATTTCGTCTTAACCGGGAAGTTGATCGTGTACCCGTATGTGTTCTACGAAGTATTATAAATTTGCTCATGACATACTGGGTGTTTAAATGTTTAGCAATTACTTTTTTACCTCATAAATAGGGTGTTACTGAAATATATTCAATGTATTTTAATCTGTGAATCCTTATGTAATGTGAAGGTCAATGCCACTTTTTAAATTTAAAAATGCATATAAGTATGGTTTTGCTTACTTGATTTTGCTAATATTAATTTCCATAACTGAAGTTATTCACTTTTATTTATTACAGCTTTGCCAAGTCTACACAAAATGATAAATAGAACTGAAAGTGAACACATAAAGTTAATATTTTATTTAGTTAAAGTACTTGATGTGCAATCCATTATTACTAGTACATGCTTGAACCCATTTTAGCATGGAATCACACTTTTGAAGATGCATTTTATTACTAAAAATGCATAGTATTATTATTAATTTATATTTTAACTTTGAATTATTCAGAACTAGTACCAAACTTTCATGTTCAAGAGATCTTATGTATGTGGTTTGTAAAAATGGCTTTGATATTGGAACTCTTTCTTTTCATATTTTTCTATAAGCCAGCGCAACACATTTTGATAGATATACTTAGTTTACAAGCTAGATCAACAATATTTCATGGTGGGAAAGAAATACAAACTTATTCTTTATGTAATATTTTAAAATATACTTAACGTTATTTTTAAATTCTGCATGTACATAATTCTCTATATAAGATTTCGGGACTACATTGTTGAAATGGAAAAGCTCTTCCTCAGAAGTTGTGGGTTCGATTCCCGGGTGTATTTTTTTTTGCATAAGAGGAATTAATCTAAGTTGCCTATGAGTGTATTTTGGTTGTATTTAAAGTCCTTTAGACAGTTAATTTAGCAGTCCATATAATCTCTTAAATCTTGCATAACTGGCCCAAGCAAATGCAGAAGACTGATAAACAATGGTTGTCCACTAAAATGCGCCATTGTTAAAGCGTGAAAACACGATAATTCGCATAGACAAATATACGTATAACGGCCAGCCCAACACTAGCTACTGTTCAGTTGTTTACCTGTTGCGCACTGGCATCTAGGAATTATTGTTAGCATTATCAGGGGATGATTGAAACAGAAAACTAGTCTTATTCTTCTCCTCATGATGTTGACATGATTAGGGAAACTCGCGTGAGTGTAGTATTCAAATGTTTTGGCGTTTTGTAAATGTGGTTTTTAAACACCAAAAATATTGATTTGTGAAAGAACACTACGCAAAAATTAAAGAGGTTCTAAGACCCTTATTGAAAAATCCAGTAGCTCTTGAACTATTAATTTTATATGTTTTTTTATATTTGTTTATCGCAGTAATGCATTCCTTACGTGGGTCACCCTGTACTATTTATTTTATATTTATATCTGTTAGTGAGGACACTTTACGATTATATATGCACATAACTGGAAATAGGTTTAAATTTATCTCTTATCTGCAACATATTTCTCAAAGTAAACCCTCCAATAGGCAATGGAATTCGTTTCTAAGTTACTGGACAATATGGAGATGATCTGAATATTATTGTTTTGACCAAATTAGAGTTAATATGTTGGTCCTCTATATAAGGTGCGCTCTTGAATTATTAACTCCTGAAACCCAAGACATAATTTGACTGATGGCAATGAGGAAGTTGCATGATTTTTTTAATAATGAAGCACCAAAAAACTTATGAAAATAAATATAACTTAGTCCGAGTTTGTCGCCAATTTGATTGCAATAAGTCGTCACCAGGTGGAGCTGTTTGCAAGTTGCAGACACCTCGTGGAATACTACCTACCGTAGTAGGTATATTTTTACTTTACTACACTTTTATTATTTTTGTTATTTATAAAAATGTAAAAATTCACAAAAATTTTAATAAAACGATAAATATTTTCTTAGGCAACAACTTTGAATTTTGCGAATCAGCAGTTATTTAGTTTACTAGGTCAATCCATTTCAATTTCTTGTTTGTTATTATTTGGTTAATGAGCTAATATAGTCAAGGCAAGAATTCAAGCGATGTACGTCACAGATCGATTCTATAAATAAGACAATACTGCTAAGAATCATGAAGCCCCATTAAACTGTACCTATTTCTGAAAAAAGCTTAATAACTGGGTGTCAAGAATTACTCTTTTTAACGTAATTAATGATTAAAAATTATGTTAGTATTAAAATTTCTTTAATGAGATCACTCGTGACGTGCATCGCTTGAATTCTTGCCTCGACTTTAACATGATTATGAGGTACAAATATTGTATTGTGCCTGAATGTAAAAGCACCACGATAGAACTACCAATAAATCATTCTTCAGTGTTCCAAGACATTCCAAATATAGACAAAAGTGCACTGCTATGAGCTGCGACACTAAAAAAAACCGCCAATTATCAGAGAAACATACCTACAAGTCACCAACCACATTGCGACATATGCAACTGATCACTGGTCAAAGTTCTTTGTAGAACGGTGGGATTGGAAAGTACGTAGGTGTCACAGCGCTAAAACTGCTCGAATATCGAACTGGCGAGTGGACGAGTAAGATAATAGGTGCTTCCCTTTTGCACAAAACTGAGTCTGAGTCAAATGTGAAGTGAGTATGCTAATCTCAGTGAATAAGTTACTGCTCAATTGTACAAAAGAAACGATCTACACATTTAACCTATATGTCTGTTAAAGGTGGTAATATTGTGTGACTTTAAAAAAATCTTTGTGTTCTACTAAAAGCTGCTGTAGATTCTTTCATTTTTACAAATAATCACTCACTGATGTACAAAAATATAAATTATTTTCCTGATTTGACTCAAAAACAAATAAAATGACATCTTCAACTGAGTACAAAGTGATCTTGCTTCTGAGCTGGTGCAGTTGGGTTAGAAGTGGGGGTAGAAAATCTCACTTGCAGGGACTAAAAGAAACATACCAACGCCAGAGTAATGGGGAACATTCTCTTTTATTTTATCTGCCACAGTGCACCAGCTGTGCTCGGTTGTTTGTCCGTCAAATGTCAATACGAAAAAATATGTCCTTGTCACTCTTTAGGATGAAAAATGAAAACTTATTGCTGTGTACCAAAGTGCTCTAACACAGTAGGACATTTATTTCCTAAAAATGACTGTTTCCGACAAACTATTTAAATATTATATATGATACAAGTTGAGAATGACAATAATGACATTAAACCGAGTACGCATGGCGTCATCTATCGGATATATTAGGAACTGGCTTGGATTGTTCCTCATTCTTTTTATCAATTTGGCTCATTTCTACGAATAAGAGATTGGGAAATCTTCAGAAATCGGGAAATTTAAACGATTTAAAAGTTATAATATAAAATTCTCCAAAATTGTTATAATTTTTTTTGTTTATGAAGTTTACTTCCCCTTTTCCAAACTAACCTCTTGTTTTCTAGTGCACTCTAGTAATTTCTCTAATTTTGCTGACGCTTCCTCTTCACAGACCTTTTCAAAAATGTTGTTTTTCTATATACCCCTTACTAATCTGAAGGTACGGAATGCCTCGAGGTTTTGGTTGAAATTACAATTTACCACGATGCCTCTAAATCTAGAGTACCACCTGATTAGTCTCATACTCTTCTTCTTTGGCCTCGTTGAATTGATTTCTATATGCTGACATGGATGATGATTTCTCAGTTCGTCATTTATCTCTTGGAACGTTTTGGTGTTAGGATGCACTGGGAAACGTAAGTCTTATCAATTTAAATGTCTCCATTCCTAAACTGCTTAACAGCACTGATACTTTCAGCTTACACATGAAATGTTCATTAAGCATTTCAGAAAATAAAGCATAGTCCATCGTAGATGGGTCGTATTTAAACTTTTTCGCACAGACTGCCATCTTGTCTTCTTAACTCTTACCGACCATGTGTTTTCAAACTTTATTTCGCCTTTATTGTTTTTAATCGCTCATCGCAATTGGTGTCTGAGGGTTCTAATTGACAGAGACATGAAACACAAGGTATAAAACGTTTATTACAAATATATAACACTACATGTTATACGAGTGGATACAGATATACATTGTACACTCGACCGGCTCATGGGCTGATGACCCGAAGACAATGCTTCTCCTTCACCAAGTGGCCTCTAGATGTTGCCTTAGGCTGACCAATACATAATAATAATTAGTCCTTGGATAAGTAATAAACATACTTTTATGCACTTTTATCATGGTATATTGTGCTTTAATAATACCGGCTCTATTGATATCGCCTGTATTTTATGACTGATGGCGTCACATCAATAAAAAACCCGTTTTCAGTCAGTGGTTTTGTTTAGATAAAAAGTCGAAATTTTTTAAACGACTTTATTTTATCATATTCCCTTATATAGTACATATTATGGAAAAATAATAAATTTGAGCATTTTCAAAACCCGTGCATGTTCCTCATTGCCAACATTAATAATACTGCAGGCCGTTGCTGTTCCTTTCACCGTGCTTAGAATTTGAGTGACTTTATAAGTGCTAGCTGATATGATGGGAATTAATCTGCAGTTGAATTAGCACAGTGAATAATTTTCCATAATTATAATACATACATTTTATTTATGAACTTAGTTTATTCTGATCTCTGATGGTAATGAGCTGTATTTGCATTACATAGAGCTAGAGAGAATCCGATACTTTCTACAGTAATGATACAGTGGCGGTCGTAAAATTTTGGTAATATATAACTTACTAATGTAGTCTGGGACCCATGCCAAAGTTTAAGGGATGACTACCAAGAGAAGAAGACGTTTTGTGGAAGAAAATATTTTATTGTAATTTACGAAATTTGTTTTCAAAAAGTGCATGTAGGAAAGTGCTTGTAAAATATTTGCAGTGTGTGTAGGAAGAAAATATAAGGATAGGTTTTTAATATTATCAAAAAATATTGATTTTTTATAAAGTTACACCATTTTGTACTTTTATTTTACACTGATTTTCTATTTACAAACTTTCAAAATTGATTTTTTAATAAAATGGAAAACCTATCCATATATTTTCTTCCTTATTCTGGAAAAAAAAAAACGTTTGCAAATATTTTGCAAGTACTTTCCTACATCCTAGGGTGGGCCATGCAAATTTTTTACTAGGCGGCGACAGCCCATTATGTCTATTATTTCTCTAAGTAATAATTACTTGGCCAGTATTAAACTAATGATAACAAAAGTACTATATTGAAGTGGAAAATAATATTACAAAAAGTGATTGATCCAGGTGATTTAGATTTAGGTGACTACATGAAGATTGTAATTTTTAAAAGTAAACTGCCATCTTTATTTTGAATTGCAATGTTTCCTTCTATAATCTATCGATTAGCAGCATACTGACAATCCTGTAGTTTTCAAATTTGATCTGATGGGTTTTCTGTATGTTCTGATTAATAACATGAATAAAATCCACTACAGTAAGAATCGCTGGCGACAAATATAGTTGTCAGAAGCACCCTTAGGTTTAGTAATGCCTTAACAGGTGCTCATTATATATTGCATATGGGGAGTTCCTGTATAAGAGATCAAATTGATATTTTCACTTAGCCGTGATCGATAGTCACAATTGTTAAAAAAAAATTACGAACATGTTTTGATGCCGCCAATTAAGAACCAAGCAATTCAAAATACTGGTGGGTAAAACTTGAATGAATTGTATTAACTATAATGCTAAAAATACTATTGCCTATTAGAGGGCCGAGGAGCGTAAGAAAGAATATTGAAATTTTTATAATTTCAGGGAGAGACAATAATGTGGTTTGGAACCTGTAGGTGTAACAAAAATTCGTTTCTGACTAATAAATGTAACAAAAATGTGATTTTTTTAAATTCTCGAAACATGACGAAACAAGATGACTGTTTAGGTGTTACTTACATATTTTTGTAGACTATTGTGCAGCCTACCTGATATTTTATTGTGTTGTTTTTAAAATAAATTATATTCCTGTTAAAAGTATCCTGTGTTTTTATTTACATAATCATAAATATACAGGGTGGGGCAATAGTGGGGCGGACCTCGATATCTCGAGTTCTACGATAGATAGAATTTTTTTAAAAAATTGCAAGTGAACTAGACAAAAAAGTCTATAACTGGAAATTATTTTCGAACATACAGGGTGAGCCAAGACGAAATTACAGGACCAAGTGCCTTTTTTTAAATGGAATGCTATGTATATCAGTACATTTTTTTAAGCCTCTTTCTAGGTTCTATTCATTCCTATATTACATTGAATATTTCCCAACCACTTGGATGTAATGAATTTTTTTGTTGATTTCAACATCTGCAGATTGCATTATTTAATGCAATCTGCAGATGGATATTTAAAAAATCACCACAGTCACAATTATGGATTTTAAGAAAAATTTATGACATTTAATTAATGTTTTTGAATCGTTTTCTTTTCCTAAAAATGTACAGGGTGGTCAAAAATTATTTTTCAATTAAGAATATTTTAAATTGAATTTTCTCAATTTTTTCAAATGGAACACCCTGTATATTTCGTATTTCGAATTCCTTCAGGGAGATTTACCAATAATTATGGCAGATAGTTTTCCAAAAAATGAAGATAAATAGTTCTAGTCAATGTACCATCAAAGAAATGTGGCCCTATTACATGTTCTCCAATAATTCCTCCCCAAAACGTTTATAGACCATCTGTGTTGGTTATTAATTGGCTATTAACAAACCTATTTTTATGGAAAGTTGCCTCGTCACTGAATAAAACAGTATTGAAGAAGTTGATGTCATGTTGCATTTTACCTCTGGCCCAATTACAAAATTGTAGGCGCTTTTGAAAATCGTCATCAGAAAATTTCTGGTGCATTTTAATGTGATATGCATGCAACTTATTTGTTTTTAAGATTTGACCCACAGACTGTCTACTTACTCCTACTAATGAGCTCACTTCTCTTTGACTAACGTGGAGATTCTCAACCGTAGCCAGCACCCACAGAAAACTCATTTTCTTCGTTCACAACACATTTTATTCTTTCACTTTTTTATATTCGACATTTCCAGTTTCCAGAAATCTATAGAGAAGGTTTTGGAAGCTGCTAAGATCAGGAATCCTTCTTTCAGGATAATGTTGGTCATAAATTCTATTGACAAGTAAACAATTTCTGTCTGACTCGCCCAAAACAAAAGTCAAGTTTACAAGTTCCGCTTTATTAAAATTTATATTGTAAAATTCCAAATATTTTAAATTCAATACAAATTGTAACGACCGATAAGTGTGATAAATGCTCCTTTGTACCCGACAATTTATACCAAACTGAGGTTTTATTGCTTGTTGAATAACAAAAACAGCAAAAAAATTTACAAAAAAACATTACAGTAAAGGACCGGTTAAATACTATTTACTCATTTCAATGGATTGGAAGAAATGGTCCCACTAAATGGTCTCATTTCAAAATTGCATAAAGACGTGTCAATCAAAATGGGCAACACTTCGAACACCTATTATAAATTTTTCTAATGAATTGTTTGAAGGAACCTCTTTTTTAAGTTTATTCTTTAATTTGATACTTATTTATTTACAAAACGAAAATGGTTGCAATTAGCCATATGGAAGTACTTACAAAAAATGTTCGTTTTTCAACGCATAAAAGGCAGCCATATTTTAGGCATTCAACTTCCAACATTGACTAGAATTTAATACTTATTGATTACATTCTAGCCAGTATTGAAGGTTTAATGCCTAAACTACTTCTATGCGTTTTATTTATGTTACAAATTTTAAAATTAAGTTTTACAAGAAAAACATAAATTAGATAGTTCTGAGGATATCTTAAAATAAAAACGCAACATCGACTTTTTAAAAATTGATTTTATCGATCTTACCACACTCTAACTAACCGTAATTTATTAATTTCTTTTTATTTAATCAAATCTATTCACCATAATATTAAAATAGAATAATTTTGAAGTTAACTTGAGGATTTGGATCCGTGGTCCTAAAAGAGGATTCGGATCCTGTGATTCGAATCATTTTTTTCTACAAAAAGGATCCAAACTTAGTATCCGCGATTTTAATCCTTTTCGATGATTCGGATTCGTGATTCGAATCCATTTTCTGAGGATTCGACCCAGGTCTGCTAATAAGTGGGTATTCTGTAACTACATATAATGAATTTTAAAGTTTATTACTTTTGTAGTAGAATAGTTTGAATAAAATGCAATTAAAGCGATTTATTTGAACTAATATGTTGAAATTAAAATGGATGTTAAAATTTAAACAAACTTGTTACAGGTTTGAGTTGCCTTTTTGACAGGAGTTGAAATTTTAAATCACGTTAAAATTTAACATATAGTTTTAGAATATTCACTCTTATGTATTTTATTTCTATTCATTCCCAGTTATTATCAATGGATAATGAAAACCAAAATCTTCTCGAAACACCTTCGTTCTATCTGATTCTAATATGCACTGTTGCCTTATAGGATGCATGTAGAAGTCAAATACAGAAACAAGTGTAAAAGGCAAAGTACCATTAAAAATAGCTATATTCTTGTTTTATGTGTTGTTATACATTTGTTTGATGAGGTACTATTATAATTAGCACTGAATATAATAATAAAAAATAGTAATAAAATTTATTAATTCTTATTAACATACATTAGGTGTAGTGTACATGTGGTGAGCCAAATAAAAATAATAAAATATAGAAATTATATAAATAACATGTCATCATAAAATATTAAAGCGAAAAATAAAATATATATGTATAGTCTAATTCAACGCTTCCCTGCAAATAAAAAATGCAACAAAAACTTTACAAGCTCATTATTAACGCCGGCGAACCAGTCAGTATGGTATCATCAAAAAAACTGACGAACCCGACAAACAGGGTGTAGCGGGTCATAGTGGGTGAAATGGATCAGAGGTATAATTTTTTAATTATCCTCGCCCTCGCCTGATTCTGCGTTCCAAAAACTGATAAAATCATTTGAGCCACTAACGGACATCTGCAGTCTTTGTTGTGTGTTGTGAATAGCGTTATAAGTTAGGTAATTCTCTCATAATAAATTATCGAATATTATGGGCAAAATATTGATCTTACAAAATTTTGAAACAAACTATTGCACACAAAAAGTAAAGAAAGTTATTTTGGGGTGGTAGCCATACATATATAAAATGATCTTTTAACAGCATACCTATATTGGATTTTTATTGATAGGTAGTTTCGTTTGTCCTGGGATGATTTTTTTTATGAAAAAAATACATTTCGATGGGTGAAACGGATCGCAGGTTATTTAAACAATGTGTTTCCAAATTGTGTAATTTTAAGACTTACGAATGATTATATTGAAAATGGTATATAGTATCAATAACAATAATTACAATAATAATACCAATAATATTTACATCAATATTTTATTGAATGTTTTCAGGTAAAGATGTCAAAAAAGTATATGCCAAGTATTTTTTCTTAGGTTTACAGAATGTGATTTATTTTCTAGTTTAGAGTTTAAATATGTTTGTTATATTTTTTTATTGCACTGATTAATTTATTAACCAAAGTCCAGAATGTGTATTTACATTTTTTTTTAACTTTAGATTTTAAATAATTATATAATCTGCTTGTTTTTAAATTTTTTTATATAAATTATATTTGAAATAAAATGAAAAGTTAATGTTTTGGCCTTTTATTGTTGATTTTAAACATAGGTATTTCGAGCCTAATATATTTCTTGATCCGCTTCACCCATTATTTGTCCATAGTGGATTTTATGTGAAATAAGTGGCTGATCCGCTTCACACCCCAATTCGTGGGGTGAAATGGATAAGCTTTTAACAAAAAAAAATGTACGAAAGTTGACAAGCTAAATTTTTCAACAAATTTCTTTTGTATAACTGAATCATGAGGCTGTAACATATGTTTTTTACAGATTTTTTTACTTATAAGAAACACTACGATATTTAATACACCCCGTTTGACGGTACATTAAAAACTAAAGTAAGTGAGTAATTCAATTTACCAGCAGAATAGTATAGAGAGTAATGGTATTTTTTGCAGGGAAGCGTTGACTTACACTATTTCTTACACCGAGATATATATATATATATATATATATATATATAGAGAGAGAGAGAGAGAAGAATATATTATACAATGCGTTTGGTCGAAATAAAAAGTAGTGTATTCGTGTTTTGTTTAAGTCGGCTTAAACTGACCTAGAAACTCACTAAAACAACCACCTATAGCACCACCGGCAGCACCTAATAGCATACCTGCAGGTCCTCCAGCGTAACCCGCAATAGCCCCACCTATAGCATTACCTGTAGCAGTTACAGGATTGCAATTTTTAAAAACGTCAATAGGGTTTGCTTCATTGTTTTTGTCATTAGAACCATAAAATGACATTGGATCATCTAATTGTCTTTTCGGTCTGCTTAAATATGTAATCTCTCTGGTATGTCTCTCGGCCATTTCCTTAAAGTTTTTTTACAGTTTTTGGAGCAGTTTTTCCGAAAAATCCAATAACAGGAGCTGTTTCGTCGGTATCTGTGTTGTGGAGCCAAACCTAAAAGCGTTCTTTTATTTATAAAATACGTTAAATTGAACTTTAATAAATACTAACCTTATCAGTTACAGTTAAAACCCGTTAATATTTTCCTGTTTCCGATTCTCCACTTTGCCTTTTGTAAATGATGCGTTGATCTCTAATGAAGTTTTGAGATATAAGTATTAAAATTTTAATTTTTGTCGATGTCAGTCCTTCAGAACTTCATTGAATCAATCACAAACCACAAATGCCATAATGTCGACATCGAGCTACGAAAAGTCGAGCAGGACAAAAATAGATAATGATAAATAGTAAATACCGGCCATTTAGAGAGACATAATTAAGTTGACCTCCGCACTATGACTAAGACATAAGACACAACAGACAAAAGGGTTAAAATTCAAGAATAAATGCTGTTTCATTACCCATTAGAATTATTACAAAAGAACAACGGCGGCGGGTGTGTCAGAAAATTCGGGGGGCACTCTAAAAGTACATATATAGTCAAATTTTATCCTTCTTGTAATAGGTTTAGGGTTAACGTGTAACAAAAGTGAATGTATATGTATATATATATATATACATAATAATATATATTAAAATTTAAAAAAAACAAAAAAATTAAAATAAGAAAAAAATGCTTTTGGGCATATCCACCGATTCCTTAAAACATCCGCTATTTTATGGTAGTAATCTACCATAATGGTTTCATTTGGAAAAATTGAGTTTTGGTACAAAGGCCAAATTTGATGGCCCACAAAATATATATTCTCAAATTTTTATGCTTGATTTGATTTTTCTGACATCACACCGGTCCATTACAAGCAATTTTTTCTATCCATGGCACTCTAGATGTACCAATAAATTTCGAGTCAAATTTTTTTCATAGTCGAAATTGAATATGGGGCATCATCGTACTCAGAATTTTTCAAGGATTCCAAAATATAATAATAT
Organism: Leptura quadrifasciata; assembly: GCA_963675555.1. Classification (NCBI taxonomy): domain Eukaryota; kingdom Metazoa; phylum Arthropoda; class Insecta; order Coleoptera; family Cerambycidae; genus Leptura; species Leptura quadrifasciata. The sequence continues at coordinate 13,042,295 of OY776674.1, forward strand.
ACAGGGTGTTCCATTTAAAAACTAAAAGTTGGGGTTATTTCCGGTGAAACCGGCAGTGGAAAAAAAATGAGTTATACCACAAAGTGTCTTCTTGCATGGTCATATACATCTACCAAGTTTCATTCTGACATCCTTAAATATAAGGAAAGAAGGGGGTCTACCATGATCTGTTGACAGCCGGTATACTAAAAAGTGAAAAGAACATCATCCTCCTTTATTTTTTGGCAATGAAAATATTTACGAGACTTTCAATACCGTTATTGCCGTGAGTGTCCATAAGGTTTGTCACAACCTCTTGCTCTATAGTCATGAGGGCGCAAGCACTCAACCTCTCTTACCCCATAGTGCTTCTTAGATAAGTTTTCAACCGTTTTAGTGTAGAGCGGTCGGTCGTTACGCTGTTATGCATCTTATTACATGTCCAGGATATTTATTAATTATGATATTTATGAATTAGAATTGATGGTTTATGGATAATCGGTTTACGTATTTGGAATAAAAAGTGGGCGAGCCTGTGCCCCCCATCTCCCCCGACGCGCCGCCGTTGCAAAAGAATAAAAATAGAAATATTAAAATATGTAGATTCCAATATAGTGTAACAATGTATTCTGATCGCTACAACGGACATAGCCCACTGAACTGTAATAGAGTTCAGTGACATAGCCAGGTTGTAAAATTTATGAGTAATCCATGCGTTATCTGATTTATAAATTAAATTATGGAAAATGCTGACATCACATCAAACACGCTAACTGTTAATTGGGTTGCCTATATGAAATATAGACCAGATTTGTAGATCCCTCAGACTAAGAAAGAGATAAAGATAAATAAACATTCAATGATTGTGTGGTTCCTACTCAACTTGTTTATTGTTTTTATTAAACCACCGATTTCACATGAACCGCGTGCATTTTGCAGTTGCTTTATTTTCATTTGCCGCCATACTTGTTAATTTGCTATTTTGAGCCTGTTTTAAACAAAGAATTTATTCTTTGGTTTTAAACTATTTTATGCTTGTGCGGTTTGATCATCTGAAAAATGACCAAAAGTTGTTTAGTTTGTTTGTACTGTCGTGAGCAGAAAAAAATAGGACAACTTTTTTTTTCTAATGTAAATCTGTCTCTATTTGAATATATAATGAGTAGTGAGTAGCCGAAATAAAACAGATATCACCTTTAATTTATCTTTTTTTTAATACTGTAGTTATTGTTATAGTAAATATGGATGGTTAATGAGACAAATTACACTGCGTTATAACATTAAGAAAAATTTGGTGTGTAACATTTTAAGAAAGTGGAGAATAAACGGTACAATTAGTAGAAATCCTGGATCAAAGGATATCCTACTTAACAAGAAACTATTAATATTTCGTTATTGCACCATTTCTATTTATAACTTCCATAAGTCTGTTCGGCATAGAATTAAATAAATAACCTTATACAATATAAATCATTAGTAATAACATTTTCCCATGCATTATTTACTATTTCCAGTAATTCTTCGGCATTCCCTGGTCTCACATTTCGTTTTTGGATACTTCTTACGAGTAGTCCCCATACTTCTTCCACAGGGTTAAAATCTGGACTATGACTGGGCCAGTTAAGAACATCGATGTTGTTATCTTGAAACCAGTTAGTTACGGTATGAGCAGTATGAATGGAACAATTGTCTTGTTGAAATATGAACTCATTATTTGTATTTTGTTTTTCTATATACCCATTATAAATCTGAAGGTACGAAATGCCTCGAGGTCTTGGTTGAAGTTACAATTTACCACGATGCCTCTAACTCTGGAGTACCACCTGATTACAGTCTCAGATTCTGCTTGTTTGGCTTCGTTGAATTTATTTCTATATGCTGACATGGATGTGGATACTAAAAAAATTTCTCAGCATGTCATTTATCTCTTGGAACGTTTTGGTGTTAGGATGCGGGAAACGTAACTCTTTTATCAATTTAAATGTCTCCATTCCTAAACTGCTTAACAGCACTGATACTTTCAGCTTCTCTTTTGTGCCATTACACATGAAATGTTCATTAAGCATTTCGGAAAATAAAGCATAGTTCGTCGTATATGGGTCGTATTCGAACTTTTTCACACCGACTGCCATCTTGTCTTCTTGACTCTCACCGACCATGTGCTTTCAAACTTTATTTCGTCTTTATTGTTTTTAATCGCTCATCGCAATTGGTGTCTGAGGGTTCTAATTGACAGAGACATGAAACACAAGATATAAAACGTTTATTACAAATATATAACACTGCATGTCATATGAGTGGATACAGATATACATTGTACACTCGACCGGCTCATGACCCGAAGACAATGCTTCTCCTTCACCAAGTGGCCTCTAGATGTTGCCTTAGGCTGACTAATAAATACATAATAATAATTAGTCCTTGGATAAATAATAAACATACTTTTACGCACTTTTATCACAGTATACTGTGCTTTAATAATACCGGCTCTATTGATATCGCCCATATTTTATGGCCGATGGTGTCACACCAATAAGAAACCCGTTTTCAGTCACGTGGTTTTGTTTATATAAAAAGTCGAAATTTTTTAAACGAATTTCTTTTATCATATTCCCTTGTATAGTACATATTATGGAAAAATAATAAATTTGAGCATTTTCAAAACCCGTGCATGTTCCTCATTGCCAACATTAATAATATTGCAGGCTATTGCTGTTCCTTTCAACGTGCTTAGAATTTGAGTGACTTTATAAGTACCAGCTGATATGATGGAATTAATCTGCAGTTGAATTAGCGCAGTGGATAATTTTCCATAATTATAATACATACATTTTATTTATGAACTTATTTACTCTGATATATGATGGTAATGAGCTGCATTATTTGCATTACATAGAGCTAGAGAGAATCCGATACTTTCTACAGTAATGATACAGTGGCGGTCGTAAAAGTTTGGTAAGATATAATTTACTAATGTAGCCTGGGACCCACGCCAAAGTCTAAGGGATAACTACCAAGATTGAAGAAGACGTTTTGTGGAAAAAAATATTTGATTGTAACGAAATTTGTTTTCAAAAAGTCCATTACCAAGTGCATGTAGGAAAGTGCTTGTAAAATATTTGCAGTGTGTGCAGGAAGAAAATATAAGGATAGGTTTTTAATTTTATCAAAAAATATTGATTTTTTATAAAGTTACACCATTTTGTACTTTTATTTTACGCTGATTTTCTATTTACAAACTTTCAAAATTGATTTTTTAATAAAGTGAAAAACCTATCCGAATATTTTCTTCCTTGTTCTGGAAAAAAACCTTTGCAAATATTGTGCAAGTACTTTCCTACATCCTAGGGTGGGCAATGCAAATTTTTTACTAATCGGCGACAGCCCATTATGTCTATTATTTCTCTAAGTCATAATTTCTTGGCCAGTATTAAACTAATGATAACAAAAGTACTCTATTGAAGTGGAAAATAATATTACAAAAAGTGATTGATCCAGGTGATTTAAAAAAAATAAGCTCCCATCTTTATTTTGAATTACAAGGTTTTCTTCTATAATGTATTGAATAGCAGCGGATTGACAATCCTGTAAAATAGTTCTCAAATTTGATCTGAATTGCTTACATGTCGCTGGCAACAATTGTAGTTGTCAGAAGCACCTTTAGATTTAGTAATGCCTTAACAGGCGCTCATTATATATTGCATACGGGGAGTTTCCGTATAAGAGTTAAAATGTGATATTTTCACTTAGCCATGATCGATAGTCTGAATGTAATGAATTTTTTTGTTGAAATAATGCAATCTGCAGATGGATATTTAAAAAATCACCAGTCACAATTATGGGTTTTAAGAAAAATGTATGATCTAATTAATGTTTTTGAATCATTTTCATTTCCTAAAAATGTACAGGGTGGCCAAAAATTATTTTTCAATTAAGAATATTTTAAATTGAATTTTTTTAAATGGAACAATCTGTATATTTTTCGACGATGTGATGTAGAAATGAAAAAGGAACATTTTTTGTAAGTACTTCCCTAGGGCTAATTGCAACCAATTTTGTTTTATTGAGCAATAATTACAAAATTCAAAAATAAACTTAAAAAAAGAAGTTTCTTCAAATAACACCAGAAAAAATTATAATAAATGTTCCACATGTTGCCCATTTTGATTGACACGCATCTCTATGCCCTTTTGAAACGAGGTTCCCACTGTTCCTAAAACTGCCGTTGTGATAGATGTAAAGGCAGTTATTAGTCTTTCCTTCATATTTTGTTGTTGGTGTGTCTCTATAAACAATTTCCTTCAAGTATCTCCATAAAAAGAAATCAATTTTTGTAAGATCTGGGGATCTAGCAGGCCATTTAGTGGGTTCATTTCTCCAATCCATTGATGAGGGTAGGCATTATTTAAGTGGTCTCTAACTGCATCTAAATAATGTGGTGATCTTGCTGATACCATATCCCATTTTAAATTCTTTCAGAGAGATTTACCAATAATTATGGCAGATAGTTTTCCAAAAAATGAAGATAAATATCTCCAGTCAATGTACCATCAAAGAAATGTGGCCCTATTACATGTTCTCCAATAATTCCTCCCCAAACGTTTATAGACCATCTGTGTTGGTTATCAATTTGCATTAAAAAAATGAGGATTTTTCGAAGCATAATAATGGAAATTGTGCCTATTAACAAACCTATTTTTATGAAAAGTTGCCTCATCACTGAATAAAACAGTATTGAAGAAGTTGACATCATGTTGCATTTTATCTCTGGCCCAATTACAAAATTGTAGGTGCTTTTGAAAATCGTAATCAGAACATTTCTGGTGCATTTTAATATGATATGCATGCAACTTATTTGTTTTTAAGATTTGACCCACAGACTGTCTACTTACTCCTACTAATGAGCTCACTTCTCTTTGACTAACGTGGAGATTCTCAACCGTATCCAGCACCCACAGAAAACTCATTTTCTCCGTTCACAACGCGTTTTATTCTTTCATTTTTTTTATATTCGACATTTCCAGTTTCCAGAAATCTATCGAGAAGGTTTTGGAAGCTGCTAACATCAGGATAACGTTGGTGATAAATTCTATTGGCAAGTAAAGAATTTCTGTCTGACTTGCCCAAAACAAAAGTCACGTCTACAAGTTCCGCTTTATTAAAATTCATATTGTAAAATTCCAAATATTTTAAATTCAATACAAATTGTAACGACCGATAAGTGTGATAAATGCTCCTTTGTACACGACAATTTATACCAAACTGAGGTTTTATTGCTTGGTGAATAACAAAAACAGCAAAAAAATGTACAAAAAAACATTACAGTAAAGGACCGGTTAAATACTATTTACTCATTTCAATGGATTGGAAGACATGGTCCCACTAAATGGTCTCATTTCAAAATTGCATAAAGACATGTGTCAATCAAAATGGGCAACACTTCGAACACCTATTATAAATTTTTCTAATGAATTGTTTGAAGGAACCTCTTTTTTTAAGTTTATTCTTTAATTTGATACTTATTTATTTACAAAACGAAAATGGTTGCAATTAGCCATATGGAAGTACTTACAAAAATGTTCGTTTTTCAACGGATAAAAGGCAGCCATATTTTAGGCATTCAACTTCCAACATTGACTAGAATTTAATACCTATTGATTACATTGTAGCCAGTATTGAAGGTTTAATGCCTAAACTACTGCTGACTTCTATGCGTTTTATTTATGTTACAAATTTTAAAATTAAGTTTTACAAGAAAAACATAAATTAGATAGTTCTGAGGATATCTTAAAATAAAAACGCAACATCGACTTTTTAAAAATTGATTTTATCGATCTTATCACACTCTAATTAACCAATTCAATAGCGTTAGCTTAAGATAAAATGAAATGCAATTTATTAATTTCTTTTTATTTAAACAAAATTCACCATAATATTAAAATAGAAGATAATAAGTGTTACTGTAACAATAATTTTGAAGTTAACTTGAGGATTTGGATCCGTGATCCTAAAAGAGGATTCGAATCATTTTTTTCTACAAAAAGGATCCAAACTTAGTATCCGTGATTTATATCCTTTTCGATGATTCGGATTCGTGATTCGAATCCATTTTCAGAGGATTCGACCCAGGTCTGCTAATAAGTGGATATTCTGTAACTACATATAATGAATTTTAAAGTTTATTACTTTTGTAGTAGAATAGTTTGAATAGAATGTAATTAAAACGATTTATTTGAACTAATATGTTGAAATTAAAATGGATGTTTAATTTAAACAAACTTGTTACAGGTTTGAGTTGCCTTTTTGACAGGAGTTGAAATTTTAAAAGACGTTAAAATTTAACATATAGTTGTAGAATACTCACTCTTATGTATTTTATTTCTATTCATTCGCAGTTATTATCAATGGATAATGAAAACCAAAATCTTATCTCGAAACACCTTCGTTCTATCTGATTCTAATATGCACTGTTGCCTTATAGGATGCATGTAGAAGTCAAATACAGGAACAAGTGTAAAAGGCAAAGTACCATTAAAAATAGCTATATTCTTGTTTTATATGTTGTTATACATTTGTTTGTGATGTACTACTATAATTAGCACTGAATATAATAATAAAAAATAGTAATAAAATTTATTGATTCTCATTAACATACATTAGGTGTGGTGAGCCAAACAAAAATAATAAAATATAGAAATTATGTAAATAACACAATGTCATCATAAAATATTAAAGCAAAAAATAAAAGATATATGTCTAGTCTAAATCAACGCTTCCCTGCAAATAAAAAATGCAACAAAAACTTTACAAACTCATTATTAACGCCGGCGAACCAGTCAGTATGGTATCATCAAGAAAACTGACGAACCCGACAGCGGATCATAGTGGGTGAAATGGATCAGAGGTATAATTTTTTAAATATCCTCGCCCTCGCCTGATTCTGCGTTCCAAAAACTGATAAAATCATTTGAGCCACTAACGGACATCTGCAGTCTTTGGTGTGTGTTGTGAATAGCGTTATAAGTTAGGTAATTCTCTCATAATAAATTATAGAATATTATGGGCAAAATATTGATATCTTACAAAATTTTGAAACAAACTATTGCACACAAAAAGTAAAGGAAGTTATTTTGGGGTGGTAGCCATACATATATAAAATGATTTTATTGATAGGTAGTTTCGTTTGTCCTGGAAGATTTTTTTTATGAAAAAAATACATTTCGATGGGTGAAAAGGATCGCAGGTTATTTAAACAATGTGTTTCCAAATTGTGTAAATGAAAATAAAAAGATATTCAAACGATTTAGATAATAATATATAGTACACTTAAAACATTGCAGAACATACTAAAATAAAGAATCTAACAGTATATTGGCACACAGCTGAAGCAAAGAACAATATTTAATTTGTAAAATAACCACAACTTCATGTGAAGTTATATTTTAGTATTAAGTTTTGTAAATAGATTAATTAGTGATCTAAAACTGAAAAAAGTGCTAGTGATGCGAAAAAAATAAGACAGAAGGAAACTAAAACATACAAGAATATAAATAACTACAGAGAATTACCAATAGTGCAGAAATAACATTGAGAAATAAGAAATAAAGTTGAAATTCAATAAACTGAGATGTGACCTGGTGACAAGAAAATGTCAATCAAGAATGAAGGCACGAGAGAGTTGAATTTTTTTTTATGAATGTTTAGTAGAAAAAGGAAGAGAAAAAAACTCTACATTTGGCAAAAAGCGGAATAATTTCAGTGAGAGGATCAGGGAAATAATTTGGTGTGCTTGAGAGACAATCACCTGTCTGGTGAAACTTGGCGCTATACGCGGATGCAAACACACCGTCGTTCAGGAAAGAGTAAGTGATCAAATTTGGAAATTTTTTGAACATAGATGAGTAGAAGTGAATTATTAATCAGAGTTTGAGACATTAACTAAAAGACAGAATAAACATTAATTAGCAGTTGGGGCTATATAAAACATTCTTTTAAAAAAAACTTCCCAGAGGCACGTAAGGTTCAGAAGAAGTATTCTATATTAGTTTTAGTGCATTTATAATTCAATTGTTATAGAATAAGTTAGCTAGAAGCTAGGGAATTAGGGAACGCAGGAAATTATTAATCAGTGTTTACCTGAATAAATTGTTAATTTTGCGAGATTCTTTATTTTGTAAAGTAGGCAACGCAAAATATATTGGCGTTATTGTGTGTCTAAAACAATTGGGTGCCTACGAAACCCTGAGCGAGGTCTTACGCAGCTCGTAATATAATATCATCTAAATTAAAATTAAAATTATAAATATAATACATAAAACTATCATATATATATATATATATATATATTATCATCAGAATTTACGTAACATAACGCGCTCTGAAAGGCATACTGACTAAAATCACGGCCAAAAATCTGTCGCTTACCTCCGGTCTATTATCCATTGTACAGAAAACAGCAAATTTACATAAGGAAGTAGAAGAACAGATTTGGCAGTATAAAGATGGCATTCGAACGTTTACAAATCGAGATACAATGTTAAAAATCCAAGAGTGAATTGGCGACTTTTTTTCTTCACCCGATAGACACTCAAGATTTAAGTACTGTGTCCAAATTTGAAGTCTCTAGGTTGATTAGGGGGGGGAGGTAGAAGGGTAAACGTAAATGAAATTGAAACGGAGGAAGAAAAAGAAAGTCACCAAGTCACTTCCTTCCCCGAAAAAATCGCGAAAACGGCTCTCGGTACGTTCCCGCCGCAGCGTAAAACCCGTATACGAATCCGTCATTTCAAATCACAATATCTCGGGAACCGCTGGACTGATTTCAACGAGTCAAAATCCAGTTTACGCGCATATGCGAGCTCTTCATTTTATCCCTATACAGTATACACTTTTTCGACCCAAATCAAACTAGGCAAGTTGTCCCCGAAAAACTGATTTTCTATCTTTACATGTAAATTTAACCCCCCCCCCCTCCACCGGAAAATTTTCCGGATGATAGAGGGGGTCCGACTTCATAACATCACAATAAAAAATGAATCCGTTTCAAGCGATTTTTAATGCCAGATCGACCCCACTATTTGAATCTAACCCCAATCCGTTATAAATAAAAATAGCAATCGCAGTGAATTCTAGTTTATAAATATATTTGTTGTACAGCTCATAACGGACATATCCCATTTTTTTGTGCTTCCCGTAGGACTTATAAATCTAGAGATATTTTTAAAAAAACGTATAGAAAACACGATCCAAAAAATTTAATTGTTTAAATTAACAATACGCCGAAAGTATGAAAGTATAAAGCTTAGCTGTGAATACAACTTGACCCCCCGAACACGTTAAAACAAGAGACAAGACAGTTTACGTTAAATTTTAATCTGTGTCCAGTAGGACCGCTACTGACGGCAAACTACAGTAAGTTACAACATACAGCATATGCTAGCATTATCACGACAAGTAACACTAGAAAAAGGAAGTTCAAGATAATGTTTTAAAAATAATTACTGATATATCTTCTTATGCACGAATTATGTGTCCCTAAACATTTAATCTCACTTGGTTATTTGTGTCAAATGTTACATAATATATCTAATTTAAATACTGATTTCGCTCAGATCCAAAAAAATTCGCAACATTATTCATTTTAGTTATTCCCCGGGTATTAAGTACATTTTTTAGAACGGTATGGAGAAAGTAACTCCAGGTTTATTGTTTGTTTTGACTTATTTTACATTAACATTTTCCCTGAAAGAGCCATCAATTATAATCATTGGTGCTGGACCAGCTGGAATCGCCGCAGCAACAAAACTATTAGAAAAGAATTTCAATAACATAAACATTCTAGAAGCAGAACCTAGAATTGGCGGTAGGGTAAATAGTGTGAAATTTGGTGACGCTTTTGTAGACTTAGGTGCTCAGTGGTGCCATGGGGAGAAAGACAATATTGTGTACGAGTTAGTAAAGGGCTTAAATATATTGAAGCCTAGTAGCTTTTCGACTAAAATGTATCATTCGTCGAAGAAGTCGATTGATGATGAGTTTGCAGAAGAACTTTTTGGTATAATGGAGTCGGTATATTCAGCCGATGGAAATCGTGAAGACGCAGATTTCAGCACTGTAGGGGACTATTGTATTAAAAAGTAAGTAAATTTGGGTTTAATGCATAGCAGTTAGACTTTTCCCAATAAATTACCCGACAAATGTATTAGTCAGAAACCCTTGGCAATTTTTTAAATTTTTTTGCAGTTATAACAGATCTGTTTATGAAAAATTTGGCAAGAATAGAGGAAAATTTGAGTTGGCCATGTCTGCGATAGATTATTTTCAACACGAAGTTTTAAGTTACGAGGGCTCTTTTTCGTGGTTCGAACCGGCTGCAAAAAACGATTATAGAGACTGCGAAGGCAATTTGCATTTACACTGGGATGGTCTGGGATATAAAACAATTCTAGAAGTTTTAATGAGGAAATATCCAGATTCGCAGCAGCAATTGCCCATTGACGACAAATTTTTATTTAACAAGGAGGTAGTTAGTATTCGTTGGAATGCAAATACCCATAAAGAAGGAGTGACAGTTTTGTGTTCTGATCATTCAAGTTATACCGCGGACCATGTTATTTTTACACCCTCTATTGGGGTGTTAAAAGAAAAAAGTTCTAACATGTTTATCCCGAGACTGCCTCAAAGTAAAAATGAAGCCATTAAAAATATCGGTTTTGGTGCTGTGATGAAACTATTCCTGCAGTATTCTCAGCCATGGTGGGAAAATTCAATTGGCTTCAGCTTTATTTGGAGCGAGGAAGACAAGCGTTCAGTGCTGTGGAAATTTCACGAGGGCCCTACATGGGTAGGTTTTATTTAATTACCGATTAAATTTTAGCACCATCTTTATATTGTAAAAAATTCATACCTATGTTTTGTAGTCAATCAGATATTTTTATTTTAATTCTTTACCATTGATAACTCGAAAATTTCCGGAAGTTCGTTCTTTTCGATAGTCAACCTAAATGTGAACTTGAAAAATCCGAAATGTCAATTTGTCTGGTCATGGCACTTATTTCAAACTGTTCAGGGGTCCAGATGAGTTTACAGTTCAGTTTGCAGTTTCGGCGAACTTTGAATATAGAGGTAAGGAAGGAAATCTTGCTTTTTGTGTTTGTTATACTTCTGATAAAATTGGTGAATAATCACGTTTGACAAATTGTATGTTTCTAGCCGATAGCCGAGTGGGTTAAGGCGCGAGGTGGCAATCGCGATTAATCACACGGACATCGCACCACCGGGTTCGAATCCTGGCTCCGGAACTGGCACTGTCGGAGGAAATGGTTGTATATCTGCGTTTTTTCAATGTGTAGCCCCCTTCCGCACAAGCCCTGGCTTCTGGAATTGGGGGTTGTCTAATGTCTGTGGTGTTTATTTATTTATTTATTAAAGAGTTAGTAAAACTTGTGTATTTATTTACGTGCTAGTGTATAGTTAGGGAGTGACCTTGGAATAGTCAGAGATTCCTCAACCATTTAGAACTTTTTTCAACTTTTATTTAACGAAATTTACAAATTTCACTTAATTCACTATTGGATGTTAGTATTACAAATATTGATGTAGAACTGAGCCGTATATAATCCAAATGTTAGTATATATTAATCCTTATCTATATTATTTTGTGATAGCGGTTAAAAAGCTTGCGTCACATTTTATCATTATGCTTTAAAAAGCACAAGGAAACAGAAATAAAGAACAGAGTCCAAGGGTACACGTGGTGGTAGCTCTACCGACTGCGCCATTTAGGGAGTGACCTTGAGATGGCCAAAGGTTCCCTAACAATTTAAAACTTTTCACAATTCTTATCAATATTATTTTGTGATAGTGGTTAGCAAGCTTGCGTCACATATTATCCTTATGCTCAAAGAGCACAAGGAAACAAAAATAAAGAAAAAAGTCCAAGGATACACGTGCCATATTTAATATAAATAACTGTTATATCCGAGTGCCACATTAATCAACCACATTATTCAGAATGCAATATAGACTTCCATCGCCTCTTATTTGAATTGTACTCCTTTCTTATCTTTATCATAGAGTTTGTTCTAGTCTTTATATTCGAAGAGAAAGAAAGATGTCAAAAATGTTGGTGTCCCTTGCTTCGTGTCCTCGTTTCTCCCTCTCCTGGGCAAGACTAAAGTTTAATTTAGTTAAACTTGGGTTACCAGCATATAGAGGGTGATGTGTTTATTCGTAGATTTTGTTGATTTCAGCGGATAGTTTTTACTTTCTCGTCTGTAGGTTACCTCTATTGAAAAAATTCAAATTCTCGATTATAATGAAAATGAACGTTTTGAAAACAAAAAATAGCAAGTATATTCGAATCGGAACGACCGTGTGTGTCTATCAATCTCTCTGTGGGGATACGTATTTCTGGAACATGGTTTGATGTGAAACTATGAAATTTTATGTAAAAGACCTGATGGTGGATAGTCCAAGGTAGCACGCTATTGTATATTGGCATGATATTTTTTGATAAAATTCAGAAAACTGTATCGAAGTGTTGATGCTTTGCAAATTTTTCGCTAGGAGGACAGAGATGGGTCCCGGGAGAGGTCGATTCAAAAAATTCTTCGAACACACATTTCACATTTCTCGTCAAAGTACTAGGGACAGCTCCCGGGAGGACCTAAAAAGAAGTATTCGTGTAATTAGAACATTTTAAATTCAAAATTGTTTAGAATGGAAAGTTGTACCGAAAATGCCTTTCACAAATTTAAATTTCTCGTCCATGAGACCAGAGACGGCTCCAGGGAGGGCCCAAAATATGTTTTTGTCGAATCATAAATTTTCAAATAAAATCGAGAATAAAATTATTTGTGGATGTGGGAAATTGTATTGAAAATGTGTCATTTTTCATCAGAATATCAAAGGCAGTTAGTTCCAAGACGGGCCCAAACCAATTTATCGGACCAAAAAATATTTCAAATAATACAAATTGTTCATAACGAAAAATTGCATCAAAAAGGTGTTTTTTTTTAATTTCAGAGTACCAGAGGCGACTCCAAAGCCCAAAAATTTTGCATTTATTTGAAACGTGGTATAGTACAAAAAGAAGCTTATAAAACAATAAATATTGTTCTGTTCTTTTCCTTCTGCACAATGAAACCCCCCCCTTCACAACACTTCCAATCTACAAGCTAATTTTCTATGTGGCTTCCCCGCATCCCATAACCATCTATCATGTTTATTTTTTTGACTATATACTTCATGATAAACAACATAACCTTTGCTTAAACCAAACTGGAAGACAAAAACAAAAGCACTTTACCGCTATCGTAGTCCCCTGCACCTTCTGACCACCTTTACTTTCTGATACAGATTAAAAATTCATAAAATCGTGAAAGCTCATTTTTATCCTTATTTATTTTATTTTAAAGACTAAAATTTCTCCTATTAATGTGCATTGATGGTAGAGAATAAAATATAACAAAAATCACATTACTGTTACAACAAAATGAAATCGTTCCTCAATATGCCACAAAACACAAGCACCACGTGCTGATATCCAAGCCCACGTATTGACGGAAAATCTACCACTTTTATCATTGTTAGATATATATTTCTTATCGAATCGAGTACTCGGAGGGCGGTAAACACGAATACGACCGCTGTGTGATGACTGGAAAGTTTTTTCGTCTGTAAAGATTATATTGTTCCAAGAATTTACATCATGCGCTAAAAATTCAAGCGCAAATTCTACTCGAGCTTCTGTAATGTTCAGCTTTAAGTAAGTATTTCTGTGCTGCTGCATGACAGCGTAGCTCCGATTCTCTTACTCGCCGGCGACCAGTACTACTCGATCCAGGAAAATTTGTTTCTTCGGCAGCCTGAATAACTGAGTAAAATGGATATTTACCAATTGCAAATCTTGTTGTTCAGTTGATATCCTTCGTCGCTCTGATCCAGGATTTCTACTAATCGTACCGTTTATTTTCCACTTTCTTAAAATGTTACACACCGAATTTTTGTCAATATTATAACGCAGTGCAATTTGTCTCATTGACCATCCATCTTCTGCTTTAGCAATAACTCCAGATTTAACTAAATCGCTTATATGAGGCATATTAGTTTTTTGCACATTTGCAATAAATTATGATAACTAACTGACAATGCCACAAAAATTAAAGTTAGATATACACAACTAGATTTTAGCAAAATACCGTTATAAGACGTCCTATTTTTTTTTTTTGCTCACGACCGTACTTCCGTCTAGTACCCAAATGTAACCGGAATGACAGATCGCAAAATTCAAACATCAATAGCAATGCCGTAATAAGATGAGAAGTTAAAGACAGGTATTTATTTGAAAGATGAAACGATAAACAATTCATTTCACATGTAATTACCAATGTTAAATGATTATGTTCTTTTTATAAAAGAAAAGAAATATCCATATGGCGCTGAAATCAATTTATTGGTGTATATGAATAAAGTCTTGTTTCGCTCGAAAATTAGCTGCGAAACCCGACCGGGTTTCTTAATAGTTCTAAAGATATAGTAATATAAAAATGACGTTCAATCTTACAAATAGAAATATAAAATTTAAATCTCAGATACCTTAAAAACAATAAGCCTGGCGTTATGGCAAATGATAGAAATTGAAGGTTTATTTTAGTATCCTACTATTTTTTGATTAATGCAATAGTTTTTAAGTTATTAGCAAGAAGAGAATTTTTTAAAGCAAAATCGTGAAACTTTCCTTTCATTCAAAGTAAAAACTTTATAAAATAAATGCGCTAAAAATTGCAAAAAATGAAGCACGTTAGTGATATGATAGTGATATATGGTGATATTTCCAAAACCAGTACAGATTTTGATAACTTCGTTATTTTTAAAACAGTAGGTATAGGCGGAAATAAAACCATTTTAAGGGAAATTTTAAAACCTTCAATTTAAACATTTATAACGTTCGACGTATTGTTTTTGGGATATCCTTAGACAATTCAATGTGCCACCCCTCGCTAGTGGACTACCATTTTTCTTCCAGTGCGTATCCATTAATGGATGTTTGCGATCACATTTTCCTAGCTTCTCTGTTTCTTGTGGTGTATATCAATGACTGAATATCGTGTAGCTCTGTCCAATACCTGATGTTTCGCAGTCAAGACATTGTCTTTCTTCCAACTCGCCTTCTGCCTTCAATTTTGCCCTCGATTATCACTTGTAGACACCGATATTTTTCACGTCGCATGATGTGTTCCAGAAAGGCCGTTTTCTTTTTCTTAATTAGGTTGAATAGTTCGCGTTCCTTGTTAACACGCGTAAGAACTTCCTCATTTGTCATTCTCGCCGTCCACGGTGTCTTTAGGATTCTACGATATAACTACATCTCGAAAGCTTCTAGTTTGTTAATAGTGTTTGCTTTCAATGTCCAACTTCCCACTTCACGAAGAAGTGTCGTCCAAACATTTTACGAATCTCAGTCTCATGTTCAGGCCAAAGTCCGAGCATGTAAGCACTCTCTAGGTTTTAGGAATGCTTGTCGAGCTTGTTCAATGCGGCATTTTACTTTGTTGTCTGATGTCCAGTCTTCGAAGAGCCATGTGCCCAGATATATTAATTTGCTAGTTCTTTCTTTGGGCACTGCAGTAAACGTTATGCTGGAGTTTTGAAATGTGTTCAAGTTTCTTGAGATGACCATGAATTTTGTCTTTTTGATATTGATTTTTAGGCCTATTGATTTACTATGTTCTCTAAGTTGATCAGTTGTTGTAAATTGTCTATGTTATCGGCGATTAAAATCATACCGTCAGCATAACGGATGTTGTTAATCCACACTCCGTTAACCTTTATTCCCATTTCAAGTTCTTTCAGGGCCTCTTGAAAAATTATTTCCGAATAAAGGTTGAGTAATAGTGCAGGCAGCACGCATCCCTGTCTTGCACCTCTCCTAATTTGTATGGAGTAGTACATATTATTATCAGATTTTATCTGCGCAGTTTAGTCCCAATATAAATATTCGATGCATCGAATGTCCTGTTGATCTATAACAAGTTTTTTAAGAAGATGCATTAGTTTATGGTGCTGTACTCGACCGAATGCTTTTTCGTAGTATATAAAACATAGGCACACATCTTTATTTGATCGTAGCGGATCTGGACAAGCACTTGCGTTGCGGCTAACACTTCTCTTGTACCCAGTCCCTGCCTAAATCCGAACTGTGAGTCGCTTATGTTTCTTTCACATTTTCTATATTATATTTTCTGGTGTATTATGGAATTTCGTCTGGGCCAGTTGCTTTGTTCTGTTTTGAACTTTGTATGGCGTTTTTTGTGCTACAATTACATTAGTGGAAACTAATCTTATGATATATATATATAGAAATAGAATATATCTTTTTTTTAGCCGCCACGTTGCCAAATTTAGGCGCAAACTCAGTATGGTAAAATTGAAAGAACTAATATTGTGTACATTGTCTCTATGTTGAAATATTTTAGGTATATTGGAAGGATATGAAATAGCAGTCCATAAAAGCATAAGCAGCACATTGAATGGTCTAAAATTGAAGCATTATATCTCGATTTACAAACCTTCGAGCGCTATCATTAAACTATTACATCTTTAGAGCTATATTCATCATATTGAAAGAAAATAACCCAACAAGATATTTGTTATTTTATAAGCTTTTCTTTTGTGCTGTGCCACTTTTCCATTAAAAATATTTATAATATATTACGTAACTATGTATGTAATATATAGCACATTTCAAAAGGTCTTACAAATACCTACGCGTCCATTGAAGGTTCTTCCATTTTTAAGTCTCCCCATTACATTATAAACAAAAATAACAGTCGAAGTGAACTCTAGTTTATATATATATTTATTTGGTGTACAACTCATAACGGACATATCCCATTTTTGTTGTCTCCCGTAAGACTTATAGATTTCAAGATATTTAAAAAAATCTATAGATAGCACACTCTAAAAAGTTAATTGTTTAAATTAACAATAAGCCGAAACTGAAAAACTGAACTGTGTATTCAATTTGACCCCCTGAGTACGTTAAAACAAAAAAACTTCACTCACCAGATAGTTCAGGTTGAAAACCTAATTTGACTTCAGTAGAACCGCCACTGAAAGGAAGCGACAGTAAATTACAACGTACAGCAAGCATGCTATCACAACGAGTAACACTAGAAAAAGGAAGTTCAAGATAATGTTTTAAAAATAATTACTGATATATCTTCATCATGACTTAATTTAATCGGAATGAACGAAATATGTGTCCCTAAACTTTAATCTCACTTAGTTATTTATGTCAAATGTTACATAATATTTCTAATTTAAATACTGATTTCGCTCAGACCCAAATAAATTCGCAACATTATCCATTTTAGTTATTCACCGCGTATTAAGTACAACTTTTTCGAAAGGTATGGAGAAAGTAACTCCAGGTTTATTCTTTCTTTTGACTTGTTTTACGTTAACATTTTGTCTGAATGACCCATCAATTATAATTATTGGTGCTGGACCGGCTGGAATCGCCGCAGCAACAAAACTGTTAGAAAATAATTTCAATAACATAAAAATTTTAGAAGCAGAACCTAGAATTGGCGGTAGGGTAAATAGTGTGAAGTTTGGTGACGCTTTTATTGACTTAGGTGCTCAGTGGTGCCACGGGGAGAAAGACAATGTTGTGTTCGAATTAGCAAAAGACTTAAATATATTGAAGCCTAGCAGCTCTTCGACAAAAATGTATCATTCCTCGAAGAAGTTAATTGATGCTGAGTTTGCAGAAGAACTTTTTAGTATAATGTGGTCGGTATATTCAGCCGATGGAAATCGTGAAGATACTGACTACAGTAGTGTGGGAAATTATTGTATCAAAAAGTAAGTAAAGTTTGTTTTAACGCGTAGCACTTAGACTTTTCCGAGTAAATTATCAGACAATGTATCCGTCAGAAACCTTTGGCGATGTTTTCTTCTTTTTTGCAGCTATAACAGAACTGTTTATGAAAAATTTAGCAACGATAGAGGAAAATTCGAGTTGGCTATGTCTGCAATAGATTATCTTCAACACGAAGTCTTAAGTTCCGAGGGTTCTTTTTCGTGGTTCGAACCGGCTGCAAAAAACGATTATAGAAACTGCGAAGGAGATTTGCAATTAAACTGGGATGGTCTCGGATACAAGACAATTCTGGAAATTTTAATGAAAAAATATCCAGATTCGCAACAGCAATTGCCCATTGACGACAAATTTCTACTTAACAAGGAGGTAGTTAGCATTCGTTGGAATGCAAACACCCATAAAGAAGGTGTGACAATTTTGTGTTCTGATCATTCTAGTTATACGGCAGATCATGTTATTTTTACGCCTTCCATTGGGGTGTTGAAAGAAAAAAGTTCTAACATGTTTATCCCAAGACTGCCCCAAAGTAAAAATGAAGCCATTAAAAATATCGGTTTCGGTGCTGTGATGAAACTATTTATGCATTATTCCCAACCATGGTGGAAAAATTCGACTGGCTTCAGCTTTATTTGGAGCGAGGAAGACAAGCGTTCAGTGCTGTGGGAATTTCATGAGGGTCCTACATGGGTAGGTTTTATTTACATATGAAAATTTCACATATATTTTGTAGTCAATACATATACATTACATATATTTATTTTGATTCGTTGGCAACGGGAAAATTTCCGGAAGTTTTTTCGTCCTGGGCATTTTACAATGGAATCAAATTAGGACTTAAAAAATTCGCAATGTAAATTGTCTGGTCAGAGTAGTTTTTTATTTTAGCCTGTTTAGAGGGTCTAGTTGAGTTCACAGTTCTGTTTTGCAGTTTCTCCGAGGTCGGTGTATTGTTTATATAAACATTTAATTTTTTTAAGACTGTAATTGTTGCTAAAATTTGACACCTTTATGAAAGCCTGCCATAAAAACGAAAAATGTTTTAAGAGTAGCTTTATGACTGAGAGGAACATTTTTTGCATTTCAAAAAAATTGATTCTAAATAAATTAAATTTTAATATGCAAACAGACTTCAAAGATAGAATATTTTTATTATACATATATTATACATATTTGGTTTTAAATACGTACCAAATCCCATAGCTGTAATACAAAATGTTCCTGAAATATTAAACAAAAACCTCCTCTAGGGCACCACTTCAAAGGTCCCTTAAGAACCATTCCCGGACACATGTTTAAGGGAACTTTCTTTCGTATTTTTACAAATATATTTTTATACTATCTTTATCCAAAGTTATTGATAAAAGCTTCCGGACACTCATGAATATATAATTTGAAGTGGCTTAGCCCGCGAAGCGCGTTCTCGCCCGAGTCTCTTCACCAATAATACAGGCCTGCGGAAAAAACTTTTAACGATCTTGCCTGATTCTTACGTTTTTGGGTGTGCTGAGTCCGAAAATAATAATAAAAAAGTCATGTCACCCACCATTCTTTCACATTTGAATATACGGAATGTGAGAAATTAATTTACTGTGAATTTTAATATACTAAAACATACAGTAAATCTAAATGACACCTGGAGAGAAGAACATTTTGTATATAACTTTAATAGATTCAAAAAAATATTTTTTTCTACTACCTCTACATTAAATGAGGTTTAATGAAACAGTTTGTAAAGGCCTTGCCTAAAGATGGTGAATGTTTTAAGTATTTATGTGAAAAGTTTCCTCATTTATCAGAAGCTAAACTGAAAGAAGGTGTTTTCGTTGGGCTTGACAGACATTCGTAAAATGATGTTCGATTCCAACTTTGAAACAAAAATGACTACAAAGGAGAAGGAGGCTTTTTTTTTTTTTTTTTTTTTTTTGACGAGGAGGGGAAACCCTCATGGGCTCCCAACCTAAGTTGGGTCAGTGTCAGACTCTTACTGACTAAAACCCCTCCCCACAGGGTCGTCTGTAACACTCCAAGGGCACTGCAGCCTCTTGGGCTTATTGTGCACTCCCTGTTCCGATTTACACTGCCCATTTTAATACTCCTGTGCCACTGACAAGGTGATACAGGTCTACGAATGGGCGAGTTTTAACGCTTTGCGGGTCTGTTTGTGTTTGCCCGTAAATATTATATCTTCTGCGGGCCAGTGCCTCGCATTCATATATGATATGGTCTACTGTCTCTGGTACCTTGCCACATAATCTGCAGTCAAGGTCGCCATCGAACTTGCCAATTCTATGCAGGTACTTCTTAACGGGAAAATGTCCCGTCAAGAGGCCTATTAAAATTCTCAACTGTAGCCTGTTCTTTGGGAGCAGTTCTGCAGTTTGTTTTGGGCATGGTCCTTCAATAAGTGTTTTCCCATGTCGGTTACCTGGTATGTTCCTCCAGTAATCATTGTGTTTATTCCTGACCCAGTCTTTAATTACCCCTCTAGCTGAGCACTTGGTAATGCCCAGCACGGGTTCTGGGCCATAGAATTTGTTAGCTGCCCCTTGTCTAGCAAGTTCATCAGCTTTTTCGTTGCCATCTATTCTGGTGTGTCCCGGCACCCAGAGTAGTTTAACTCTGTTCTGCTCACCCAGAACTTCGAGCTCTTTATGGCAGTCCCATACCAGTCTGGAGGACACTTTGTTAGAGGCTAATGCCTTTAGAGCCGCCTGACTGTCAGATGCAATGCAGATCTGCTGGTTCACATATCGTCGTTTAACATTCTCACGTATACACTCAAGTATAGCCAGAATTTCAGTTTGAAATACAGTAGCGTGAAGTCCAAGAGAAAGGCTTATACTTGCCCTCGGTCTCACTCCATGTATTCCTGCTCCAGCTCCTGATTCCATCCTGGACCCGTCAGTGTACCAGGCCAGGCCTTTGCGTAGTAACTCAGGAGCTCCTGTTGACCAATCCCCTCTCTCTCCGATAGAGATACTGAAGGGCTTGTTAAATGTGATTTTTGGGACCATGTAGTCTGACCTCATGCACAATAGAGGATCTACTACAATGTTGATTATCCTCATATGTCCTGACTCCCCTGTGTGGAGAGCCGCATCACGTGAGTTTTGCACCCTGTATGCCCCCATTCTTGCCTCTCCCTGAATCACTACGCTGAGTGGGGGGAGGTCCAATAGGGTCTCCATGGCTGCTGTGGGGGTGCTTTTCATGGCACCCGTGATTCCCAAGCAAGCCAGTCTCTGTACCCGGCTTAGCTTGTTGGCTGCAGTTATTTGAGTGGCTTTAGGCCACCAAACTAAGGCAACATATGTAATGGAGGGTCTTATTACACTGGTATAGAGCCAATGCACCATACCAGGCTTGAGCCCCCATGTTTTGCCATATAACCGTCGACATGTGGCCAGTATGGCCACCGATTTATGTGTTACCCTGTCTAGATGTTGGTTCCAGGTGAGTTTAGAGTCTATGATAACTCCAAGATACTTTACCTCCCCCGACATCCTCAGTATTGTACCTTGAAGAACCAGAGGACCCAATCCCTCCAGGTTTCTCCTTCTGGTAAATGGAACGATATTAGTCTTTGAGGGACTTATTCTCAGCCCCTCTTCATCGGTCCATTTCTTAACCATATTCAGGACCCTTTGTAAACGGTCCCTAACTATGTTGTTAAACTTTCCTCTTGATATGATGACTATATCGTCAGCATACCCCTGAGCTTCAAACCCCTCATTGGTAAGTAACACTAATAGGTCGTCAACTACCAGGTTCCATAGCAAGGGAGATAACACACCCCCCTGCGGACAACCCCCTGCAACTGAGGCACCTAAAGTTTCACCCATCATGGTAGTAAATACCATCCTGCCCTTGAGCATGCAGCCAACCCACCTGCAGCAGGTGTCCTCAACGCCACGCTCTCTGCAGTTCTGATGATGGAGTTGAAGGAGGTGTTGTCAAATGCCCCCTCTATGTCGAGAAAGGCACCCAGTGCCACCTCCTTATGTTCCAACGTCTTTTCCACCCTTCTAATTAAATGGTGAAGTGCCGTTTCTGTGGACATGCCTGCTCTGTATGCATATTGGTTTTGATGTAGTGGGCTTCTAACCAATACATCATCCCTGATATGTCTATCAAGCATTTTTTCCATCGTCTTAAGTTGGAATGACATAAGACTTATAGGTCTTAAGGACTTGGCGTGAGTATGGGAGTTTCTCCCCGCCTTTGGTATGAATACCACCTTAACTGGTTTCCAAATTTTTGGTATACAGCCCAGCGCAAGGCTGGCTCTATAGAGCATACATAGCTTTGATGCTAGCAAGTCTAACCCTTGCTGAAGCATTATTGGCCAAATTCCGTCATATTCCGGAGATTTGTACGGTTCAAACGAGTTTATTGCCCATCTGATTTTCGATTGATCAATCACCTTTTTAGACACTGCCCAGTCCACCCTGGTGACTCTGTTACCAGTTGTCTCCAGTTCCGTTCCTAGCCATTCCTCTGGTGATTTTTCAATTATTGTGGAGCCAGGAAAGTGCACGAGGAGTAATTCCTCCATTGTTTCTTTACCTGTTTCAGTATATTTCCCTCTCTCAGTTAAGAGAGAGTTTACTACGCACCGATTGTCCTTTGAAAGAATTCTCTGGAGTCTGGCACATTCCGAGATACACTCGATGCTCTTGCAATGTTTCCTCCAGGCGTCTCTCTTGGCCTTCCTCAATGCTCGGTTGTACTCAGTCAAAGAGGACCTGTAATCATCCCAATTTGCTGATCTTTTTGCAATATTAAATTTCTTTCTCACTTGGGCTTGGCTATCATTTAAGCAAGTGGTGACTAAGTTTTTGGGCAATGTTAAAGACTCAAACTATGTGCTTATCGTAGCTAATATGATAGACAAATTCAAAAATCTGGGATGCCTGATGAGCCTTGCCTTAAAGTTCACTTCTTACACAACCACGTTGACTTTTCAGCTTGTCAACTTGGGCGATGTGAATGAAGATCAGGTTAAGGAGTTTCACCAGGACATCAAAGTGATAAAGAAACGTTATCAGGGACGGCGGAATGTCAATATGATGGGTGATTACTGCTGGTCACTTCACCGAGAACAATAAAATGCATCACATCTGAGAAAAGCTACATAAGAAGCTTCAAAGAGAAGAGAGAAATGAAATACCAAAACACTTAAAATATATGTATTGAAGTGCTTATCGCAGCTAATATGGTTTAACATATGGTGTGTGAAGTTAAATAATTTTTTTTTTTTATATAGCCTTAATAGGCGACAAATGTCTCGTTTTTAAATACAATCGAGGTCATATTGTGAGAAAACTGATGCCAGATACGGTTTCAGCACCCAAAAATACGTTTGTTTAAAAATTTTCACAATTTTTTCTTGTTGGTCTGTGTAATTATTTTTTTAAATTTTAGTAACGACTTATGTAAATGGAAATCTAAATATTGATAAAACAAACTCTGTTCAAATTGTAACTGAAAAGGTTGATTTGTTTATTAGCAAAATGCTAAAACGCGAAAGTTAAAACATCTCAGCAAATATGCACTTTCTTCAAATTGTTCGTTTTTATATACTCATATATTATTTTTGATTTATTTAGGTTTATTTCATATAACGAAAATTAAAGCAAGATATTTTATTATACCATTAGGCCGCCATACACGGAAGGGAATTTTAAACGATTTGTCCCGCCACGGATCAAATCTGTTGTCGATATTTCGATCGATGTTTACGTTAGTGGCGTGAAACGGATTTGATCGGTGGAACATCCCATGTGACATAAAACAGGGCAGATCGTTGTAGGTTCAATCCTGTTGGTACACATACACAGAGATATCAATTCCGCTCGAATACTTAAAGTGTCAGTGAAACATGGAATGGACAAAAAATTATTAACCGATTTTATAGATTTACATAGGGAAAAACATGTCTGTGGAAAATTAAAGACAGTTCGTACGTAAATTAAAACACTAATACTAATAATAGGAGAAGCTTATGACGATTTGGTTAATTTTTTGAAAAACTTGACCCTGGCATTCGTAAATAATTTTTATAAATCATCCTGCTCATTCGCCCTTAGTTCTCGGATTAAACGCATATATCCATTTTTTTTCTCTCCTGAATCCACGTTTTCATCCACTTTGTTCAATTTTTCTTCTTTTCATTTTCACGAATTTGCCAGATACCTAATCCATTTGATTTTAACTAAATTACGGAATGTTTGCGCCTTGGACTAGACAATGTCCCTCCCCTCTTCGTTTTTGAGGGTGCTGAATCGATTCCCTGGACCAAGCGGATTTTCCCATCTCGTCAACCACCCCAAAAATCTCCTTCTCCGTGAACTCGCTTATTTTCCCCAGTTTTTCGACTAATTGTTGGTCTCTCGAGTAGAACGGAAGATCCCTCGTAGGATTTGACCTCAGCCACCCCTACTCCAGGGTTCTAACCCTTGTAGGGGGTGAAAAATTTATATTTGTTTTTGTGAGAAAAAAATTGATATTTTATAGGACGTGTTTCTTCGAGGAAGGTGGTAGGTGTCCAGGGTTCTGTAACCACCCCCGGGGGTTGTTTTCGCCCTTCAAAAGGGTTCAAAATCAATTCATAAAAACACTTTAATAAACATATTTTTATACTATTTTTCAATTATAGATGAAAAAAATTCCACCCCCTTGAAGTTTGAAAATAACCCCCGGGGTGGTTACACAACCCTGGTCACCTATCACCTTCTTCATAGAAACGCCCCCTACAATATATTAATTTTTTTCTCACAAAAACAAATATCACTTTTCCACCCCCTACAGCTTCCAGCCTGGGGTAGGGATGGTTGAGATCAAATCCCTCGAGGGGTCTTCCGTTCTACTCGAGGGAACAACCATTAGTCGGAAAACTGGGAAAAATAAGCGAGTTCACGGAAACCAGGACTTTGGGGGTAGTTTTGACCAATTTGAAGGGGTTGCCGAGGTGGAAAAAGTCCGAGGGGGGGCATTGTCTAATCTGAGGCGCAAATATTCGGTAGTTTGTCCTACTCTTTCAATGAACTAAGACCAATAAAGTGCAACTTTTCTTCTTTTTTAAACCTTGCTCATCCTTACTGACACAACAAATTCCTTCTTGATTTTAAGCACGCCTAAAATATCTGAACGCTCGTTCAGTCCCCTCGGAGGCCTTGAAATTTAAAGAGGATTTACCATTAACTGAACTGCCCGTCCCGTCAATGGCTTGATATTTGGCGAAAATAAACGATGCGATATTTAGGTGTATGGAGACCAAAATATCTGTACTCTGAGAGATGACAAATGCGATCTGGCAGATTTGGACGCCGGTACAAATCAATTATTTTCATCGTTAATGTTAAACATATACTTACATAAAGTTATCGTATACAATTACTGGTTGATCAGCAACAACTGCAATTGCAATATTTGCCGCAAACTAAGGATACTGTCTATCATAGCTTGCATAATGTTTTGGCAATGATCAACGTCCATTTGCAAGTAAGACTTAAATAATTCGCTGCAGTAGATTTTAATCACGTAAATATGATATTTTCTCCTATACGACAATTTTTGAAACTTTTTGACTGTGGATGATTCCAGTTTAAGCTTGGAATTAAAAATAATTGTTCAGTTGTCATTTTATTTGTTTTCTTTTCATCATCCATCTCTTCCACACAATGCTTTATGTAAACTAGCTGCACATTATTCCCCACCTCTCTAATTCATGAGAATCAGTGAGTTAAAGGCAGCTAGCTATTGCAAAGTAACGGATCAAATTTGATTTTGAAACTTATTGTAAAACATTCCTTAAAATTGTGACTGTTCTGCCGTCTCATCAATCAGAGAATCCATTTTGGGAGAACGTTGGCCTACTTTGGCTGGTGTAAGGGAGATGCCCCTAGGCAGCATCACCAACCTATTTCGCAAGATTAGGTTGGTTGGAGGCCTAGGCGAGGGTCTGCCTACAGGGAGGATGGACAATGGGCCCAATGGGGTCTAAGTGCTGTGGTTCAATAATTTTTATTGACCACCCTCCCAACTAATTCCAGACTCCAGATTAAAATTGTATAGTGATACAGTTACACATTACTTTGATAATATTGTCCTTATAATTTTCATTATGTGTCTTCTTCGCATTAAATGCACAGTCTTCTAAGACGATAGATTCGTCGTCGATACATTTTTTCATTACAAAATTCCAAGAACTGTTTCTAAACACTTGCCTCAAATCTTTTTCACTTTGCGTGGTTAGAATTTTCAAGGACCTACCTATTTAATCTCATGCCGTGTCGAAGTTAACATTTATGATTGCATCATCACAGAATAAGTCACAGAAATTGATTATACAAATATTTAAGGCAGCTGCAAATGTAAAATTATCAATAGTATAACATAGTGGCACTGATAACAACCAATTAATTATATCTAATCAAATTCTGAAAATAACCTAATTATTTTTTAATTGACGATTGATATTACAAAAATGGTTTTTTATATGCAATCATAAAGGTCGTTCTATACATATACAATTCCTTGAAGACAGGGGCGCAGGTCATACTAAAATGGTATTTCCAAATTGTCGCAAAATAATTAATAAATAATAATAATCTGATTCATCTCAAGAGAGGACGATGCGGTAACTACGGAGAGGACGCGCAGCTCGTGGACGGAAGCATCTTATACCATGCCGGAGAGTCGTACACCTACGTGAGTGTAGTGTGAAGTGAGTGTAGTAAAAAACGCTCTCCGCGGCAAGTATCAGCACCTACTCAGACAGATCTGGTCTTCAGAACTGTCGGGGAAGAACAAGGTGTCTGCTATAAATATGCTTGCCGTTCCGATCCTTCTCTACTCTTTCGGAGTAGTGAAATGGACTAGAGAAGAGCTGTATCAACTCGATGTAGTAACCCACAAGAAGATGGTCTTCAGAACTGTCGGAGAAGAACAAGGTGTTTGCTACAAATATGCTTGCCATTCCGATCTTTCTCTACTCTTTCGGAGTAGTGAAATGGACTAGAGGAGAGCTGCGTCAACTCGATGTAGTGACCCGCAAGAAGATGCATCTCAATAGGAGCTTGCATCCTAAATCGTCTGTTCCATGGTTATATCTCCCACGACATCGGGGAGGCCGTGGACTCTTGAGCTTGGAGAGTTTCCATAGCTGGATGGAGCATGTAAGGTCATCAGGAGTTTGGATCCCCTCCTCTGTATGGTCCGAGACCATGAACATGCAGAGGTAGGAGCTTTTCTCTTTAAGGCAGCACGGAGAGCAGCCGATGAACTTGGTCTCATCTTCGACGTCGAGCGGGTAAACCCCGACTCTGTCACCGAGTTGGAACCCGTTCGAGTAAAAGCCCACATTAGAGCTGCAGAACATAACATCCTTCTGCAGCTCCATAAGGATAAGCCATTGCATGGAGTCTTCTATAAAAATATAGAAGACCTCGGCTTATCCGAAAGGCTGACCTTCCCTTTTTTTAAGGTCATCCGGGCTGAAGTCTGAGACCGAGGCATTCATAATGGTTTGCCGAGGGTGTATTTAACACCCTCATCTATCGACGTCGTGTCATGGGTATGGAGGTCCCTGATGTCACCTGCAGGGCCTGTCGCAGGGCGCCGGAGACTGTAATGCACTTACTGTCGGCTTGCCCGACATACGCAGTCTCGGCCTATATTCACAGACACGACGCAGCATTACGAGTGCTTTACTATCATCTAAGGCACTCGTATCGGATAGACACCAGTGCTGCCTTACGCTCCGGGGGATATTGAGTTCGTTGTGGGGAATGAGAAGTGTCTAATTTATTGGAACTACTCGTTTCCCACCGTCAGGCAAATACAAGCCAACAAGCCTGACATAGTACTCCTCGACCACCAACTCAAGACAATGTATGTCGTGGAATTCTCAGCTCCCGCTGAGAGCAACATTGTCTTGAAAGAGGAGGAAAAACGGACAAAATATCGAGATTTGCTCTCCGAACTCCGCAGGTTTTATCCGGGCCATTCTGTCAAAAGAGTGGTACTGACTATAGGAGCCCTCGGTGGAATGAGATAGACGCTGCTTTCGGAACTAAAGATAATACCGGCATGCCGAGATTCGGCAGAGATCTTGGCCGGCAGAATGCAGAAGGCTGTCATCCTCGATTCATTACGTCTACTCAGGGCACACGATTCGCGGACCCGGTAGTCACTCACCCCGCGGGCGTGAGGAGTGGCTATTGGTATTTATTACCAGTTCCCCTCTGTGAGGGTCGGAGCCACAGAGTAGGGTGACTGGTTTTTTGTAAAAAAAAATTGTCTTTATTAAGTAACTAGCAACAATGACAACGCATTTACAAATATGGCATAGCAATATGCTATACACCAACAAATAGATGTACGAGTACGATGTTAAGTTCTTCGCAACTTATTGTTACGAAATCCTGCTCTTCCACTCAACCTCGGGCTAGATTAATACAAAGAGGCGTGGACCACGGATAGTTGGGGAAAAACAAAAAACAAACATAGGTTGCAAAATAATACAGGTTACTAATATAATCCAGATTACTAACAAATCTAACCTACCATTTTAGCCACATAGACATACCTTTGCTGATCTAGTGACATTATATATCGCTTTAAACGCTCCAAAATGTTCAGACTCAAGGACGTTGTTTATATTTAATGGCACGTAAGAATTCAGTTCCAATAATTTACGAACTAAAATTTTTGTATGATTTTCATGTAATTCACAATTAACAAATATATTAATTGGATTGAATCTGCGGTAGGTTCTTGATGAAACATATTCAATATAATAATTATAAATATTCAAATGAATAGTTACAATACGCACTTGGTTTATTAATAATAATAAATAAATAAATAAACACCACAGAAATTAGACAACCCACAATTGCAGAAGCCAGGGCTTGTGCGGAAGGGGGTTACACATTGAAAAAACGCGGACATACAACCATTTCCTCTGACAGTGCCGGAGCCAGGATTCGAACCCGGTGGTGCGATGTCCGTGTGATTAATCGCGATTGGTTTATTTTCTAAAACTGAGTTTTTAAGACTCTTTGATAGTGGTCGCAAGGCGAAGAGAAATCTGAACAAAACTAATGAAACAATAAACCAAGTGTATAGTGTTGGGGGATGGCGAATCCAGTGGCGGGCATAGATTTTTTTTAAAAGTTGCTAATAATATGAATTATTAAAATTTTGCCCCTAAAAACTGTCGTAGTAGGTCTTGAATTTTGTAAGAATCTGGCACTATTTGCTCAGAAAATGCAGTTCAACAAACTGTACAAGAAAAAACGGTGAAAATCGCCCATTAAACAAAAATTTTACAAGGTGACTCCAAAACAAATTGATCACACTGTATACATATTATCCAGTTTCTTTCTTATAATGGTTGATACTGTCAGCTCTTTAAATATATTGCTTCCTTCTGAATCAATCAATCTGTACTTCAATCAAGGATTCACATTCATTTTCCGGAAAAAATATTATGAATCTTCGATTTCACCAAATAAAAAAAGATTTGTTAAATAAGTTTAATTCAAAACAGTTATTTTGTTGGTAGAATGGAAGGTCCTGGATAACAGATATGTACTCACTGGCAACGGTGGAAGGTAATCCTAAGGTACTGGTCGCATGGTTTAGTGGAAATTTGGTACCCGCCATTGAACTCCTTCCAGAAGAAAAGTTATTAGATGGAGTGGATTATGTACTAAATAAATTCCTGGGCCACAGATATGCCGTAACTAAACCTGACAGTACAATACGGTGAGTTAAAGCGGTGAGTTTTAATCGCTCAAATTTAAACAGTGAGGAATACATTTTTCCTAGCTAGCCGAAAATTGGCGAACTTGACTATCGCCGGTGTAATATTCACAGAAAAAAAATCGTGTAAAAGAGATGCTTTAACGTGTTGCTAGGTAAGAGTTAATACATCTGTTTTACACGGATCTATTAATTTTCTGAAAACCGACGGCTAATTTATCGTGGTTTGATATGAACTAGCCACATCAGATTCATAATGGTTTATTAACACGCTTCTATTAGCTTCACCTGTATATATGTTTGTTTGTTTGCTTGTAATGGAATCTTTAAACGTGATTCTCACCCACTTCAAAACCTCAGATTAAACTGAAACTTTGCACGCTTATCAAAAACCAATGAAAATTCAATAATTTGGCAACTTTGTCCTAATGTCCTCACCAGGATCATCAGGATAAAATAAAATAAAAAAAGGGGACCAACCTATTGTCTAGATTTTGGCGGAGGCGCCGCTGTTAATAATATATATATATATATATTCTAACTAACAAAAGCGTGTTAATTAAATGATTTTTAGTAAGTTTAAAATACTAAAAAAACACGCTTTAAAAACCGAACTAAAAAGTAAAAAATAATGTTGTTCAACAGCGGTAGATTGTAAAAAGCGTGGGGTGCTGTTATAAATATTTTATTGGTAGCTATTGATAAAAGTAAAATTATAAAAATATAGTAACAAGCACTCCACGCTTTTTACAATCTATCGCTGTTGAACAAAATCTTAATATTTAAACATTATTATTTTTTTACTTTTAGTTCGGTTTTTAAAGCGTGCTTTTTTAGTTTTTTTAAACTTACCAAAAATCATTTAATTAACACGCTTTTGTTATTAGTTAGAATATATATATATATTATTAACAGCGGCGCCTCCGCCAAAATCTCGACAATAGGTTAGTCCTTAATGTTTTTTAGTTTTTTTTTACGTTAATAATAGCTATGGAGGTGGTGGCAATACGGGTATATGATTTTATTGTAGCTGGGACGAAGGTATTGATATAACTGGCCGATTAGAGTAGCTACCGAGCTTGGTTGTTGCAGAGTTTCTTACACTAATATCAAAAACGAAGTGTCTGAACTCAATGTCAATGCTACAGTTGCAGAAAAAGTCTACTATAAACAGGGATTCTTTATGTCAGTTATGTCAATTAAATTATTTTGACAAGAAATTATAGGTGGGTATCACATTGACATTGATACTAATAAAGATTATTATTATTAAAGTTATTTATTGTATAATTGTTTTAGATAGCGTTTTATCCACGCAAGAAAGTTTAAAGTCGAGAACGAAGTTCGAGAGTTTAATTTTCTTGAGTGGATAAAACGCGACTAAAACACTTATACAATACAACGTTTTATTCACAATTACGGTCATTTAGAAACAGATTTCATCAAAGTGAATTGACATTTCGTCAGCGGCTGTAATGTCAAAAATTATTGAAATTAGTTAAAAAAAAAACTTGGAAGGTGTTGAAACTTCGACAAGCACCATGCGTTCTGAAACCGATGACAACTACAAGCTTGTTATTAATGGAAACGAAGTGAAATATGTTAAAACAGATAAGGAAATGGCTATTAATATAAATGTTAATATTAATAAAAAATGAATAAAATATGAGGAAGATGCATGGATTTTAAAAATGCTTAATTTTATTATTTTTCCATAATATGTACCATATAAGTTGATAATATAATAAAAGAAACTCATAGAAAAATTTCGCCTCATAAATATGCCACAATAAAATTTGAACTTTTGTGTAAACAAAACCACGTGACTGAAAACGCTATAATATTGCTTTGACGTCATTTTGACGCAACTAATTGGATCTGAGTTTGCTAATTTACGTTGTTATTTTTAATCTTGTTATTAGTTATTGGTTAATATGACGGATAATCACTTTATAACATCCCTAACGTGTTTATCTATAACCACAGTTTCCTTTTTAGATGTTTCAACGTTTTAACAATAACGACGTGACGCTACAGGTTACGAATGACGCTATTCGTTAGAGATAGAGCGTTTTAATGGTTTTAAGTTCTCAGCCGAAATAAATATTTTTTTCACCCTCAATTTTAACAAAAAAGAAAAATACGAGGAAGCATATTTTTCTGTCGTCGATCTACCTGTGATATAAAAAAAAATCATGCAACTTCCTCATTCATTATTCCACTAGTGGAATAAAGTAATTTCATTATTCCACTAGTGGAATAAAGTAATTTCATTATTCCACTAGTGGATAAGGTGGTACTTTATATGCTTCATAAGTGTGGATAAAACTCCATTATAATGCGATTGTGGATAAAAGATATTATGAGTGATGCGTCACTGGTGAGAACCATATTTACAATTGAAAAATTAGTCTATTACTTATTTTCGGCCGCGATAGTACGTGACATTTGGAAGGTCAAAAATCTGTTTGAAATTTATTTACTTACGGATATGCAGGGTGCCATTAGTTTCGTGTCATGTAATATTTACAAGGCCACACTTACCTTTTTACACGCAGGACGAACGGCAGCTCTTTTATTTGGAGAGAATGGGTGAGTTCGGTGTCTTATAAATGATTATAGTTTCTGATTTAAGATGTTATTTAATCATTAATTAGACTCTTTTACTTGTCCAGGGCGCCACTAACTTCATATTACATAAGTTTTCCTTGACAACCTTAAGCCAGGAAGGATATGTGATTTAATTGTACTGATTTATTTAAAAGAAAGAAAAATCAAAAGAAACATATATAAATTTTATTTAGTAAGAGATGTCTTTGTAGTAAGTTTTTTACTCCCAACTTATGACAAGAAAATTTTATGTACAGAGGTTAAATATGTAATAAATTTAGATTTATTACATGATAATATATAGACTAATATAGACAGGTTATATAATAACATATTATGTACACTGGTCTACCAATTTTTGATGAAACAAATAAGAGCAAAACAACAAAATAATATACCAGGTGAAGGATATGATTAAAATATTGTATAATATTTATAAAAGATTTAACCCTTCGCATAAATGGCCAGATATATTGATGGTGTACATGAAAGTAATAAAATAAATTTGTCTTTGTATCTTAGAGTAAACCATGAAATATTAATAAAAATATGTTCATAATACTATAAGTCCACGTGTAGAGGACAAGAAAATTTGATATGCTGAATAATAGTGCTGAATGTGATTCTTTATTAAATACCTGTTAATTTTTAACAATTATGTAAAACTTTTATTACCAATTTAGGTTTCTGATATTACGTAAGTACATAAAGAAGTTACCAAATTTCTCGTGTGTATATGGTTTCCATATCCCTGAATTATTGCAGAAACACCTCGGCAGCGAATAACCAAAAGAAACAGGATTACCTCATCCCAAAAGTCCTCGTGCCCTGGTCCTGACAAAATGGCGGTCTCGAAACTTCAGTACGTCACGTACGATTTTTCCAGAAATTTGATGGCGTCCAAACGAAATACCGGAACCACCCAAAATATAGATAGTTTGGTCCAAGGTTTGACTTAAGTTTTTATTTCTAGTTGAAATAAATTGGTATTACGAATTCAAATTGGTAATATTAAACTGGTAGGTCTAACTGATTTTTTAAAACCTAAAAATAAACGTATTTTTAAGAAAGTATTCCCAAAAAGAATTACAAAAAAACAACAACGACCCCTATTCATTATACCCTCGTTTAATTAATTGAGTTAGGATTGTTACTTGGATGGAAGTGGTTTCTTGGAAAACTCTAGCACAGAGGGTTAAAATTTCCGAAAATGTTGCTCCGCTGTATCTCTAAGACGGGATTCAAGTCAAATGAACGAAACGGAATTCTCATGGTGTCCGGCTAGGATATTCCTAATCAGAAAAAACAACCCTGCGCTAACTATATTTAAGCGACGACTCTGCTAGATAAAATATTAAACCGATATTCTGAATTGTCGGTTGCCTACCTATTTACATACCAAAGGATCGCTGCGTGAGAAAATTAAATAATTAAATTAGCAAAAATAAACGCTACATTCGTTAAAAAAACTGGTAATGGGGAACGACCAGAAAAACAAAAACCTATATAACTGTTTCCTCTAGGAACACTCTGGAAAAAACTGACCTAGGTCAATAGTTTCTAAAAAAAAAAATTTGAGAACCTCTGCCTTATGGAGTATGAACGATGTTTGCCACTTTAAAAAAGTTATGGAAGTGGCTTTTATTCTTGAGTCGGCCTCCGGTGCCAGTATTCGCGGCTTGGATTGACAAAAAAGACAAAGGGTATCGGCTTCTTGGTTCTTAAAAACTGAGCGAAATAAAATAATTTTCCACGAAAAAAAATTGCATAGTGACAGGCAACAAACTATAATTTACAGTGTTGTTTATTCACATTAATTGCTCGAAATGTCCTCCATCTACATTAATACAGTTTTCAGCACGACGAAGTAAAGACATACGCACTCCGTTCAACATATTGGGTAAATTAGGATATTTTTTTATGGTCTCTATGCACATTAAAACGCGTTACTGCAATTATTCCAAAGTGTTAATTGGATCACGATAAACAAGCGATTTAAGATGCCCCAAAAATAAAAATCAACGGGATTTAAGTAGGTGACCTAGCAGGCCCTCCAACCGGTCCACCACATCTATCCATCGTTGAGGAAATTGCGTATTTAACAAATTTCGAACCGCCAGATTAAAATGCACTGGTACGCCATCGTCCATATACCACATACGTCTGCGCGTCGCCAAAGGTACATCTTCCAACAGATATGGCAATGTTTGTTGCAAGAAATTTAAATAGATTTCTTGCCACTTAATCTATTGGGTGATTCTGTTGATCCAATTGGCATCTGTTCTAACTTGCGCAACACGGTGTCCCTCAAGGGTCGGTCCTGGGACCTATCGACCTATTTCGAACCGCCAGATTAAAATGCACTGGTACGCCATCGTCCATATACCACATACGTCTGCGCGTCGCCAAAGGTACATCTTCCAACAGATATGGCAATGTTTGTTGCAAGAAATTTAAATAGATTTCGCCACTTAATCTATTAGGTGATTCTGTTGATCCAATTGGCATCTGTTCTCACTTGCGCAACACGGTGTCCCTCAAGGGTCGGTCCTGGGACCTATCCTTTTCTTGGTCTATATAAATGACCTTTGAAAGAGTGTTCCCAGAGCTGAGCTTATAACGTTTGCCGATGACACCACACTATTAACAGGGCACGGGGAGTTGAGCAAGGCTAGAGAGCTCATGTCTGTTACACAATCTGCTGCCCAGGACTGGTTTGTTGCTAACAGGCTAAATTTAAATGGTAGTAAAACTTTTCATGTATTTTTCTCACATAGATCCACTTATGAGATTAGTAATCCCATTACTTAAAGTTTTTAGGCGTTATGTTAGATCCGAAGTTGAATTCATATTGAATTTTTATCCAAAAAGTTGTCAAAGAATATATTTGTAATAAGAAGCCTCTCGAAATTAGTTCGCAGACAGGTACTATTAACTGCTTATCATAGTTTGATAGTGTCTCAGATATCTTATGGTCTGATAAGTTGGGGTCATGCCCCTTGTACTTGTAGAATTTTTGGTCTCCAACGAAGGGTCATCCGTATTATAACCAATATGGATTATCAAGCAGATGTTAGACAGACATTTGTCAACCTACAATTATTTACTTTTCCTAGTTTGTATATATACACTTGTCTCATGGATGTCAAAAAAGTCCATGAACAATATATTACTCAAAAATCGCTACATGACCATAATAATCGTAACGGAAATGATATTAGAATGAGTTATTTAAGATTAAAATCTAGTAGGTATGGTCCTAATTATTATGGACCCAAGTTTTTCAATAAATTACCTAATTCAATTAGATCTCTACCAGTTAATATTTTTAAGAAATGTATTTAAAAAATCTTATTATCACAAGCTTTCTACACTATTAATTAATTTTTAGACTGTAATGTACCTGATACCATTTAACTTTAATATTTTAATGTGTTTTTATTTATTGTATGTCTTATATTTATATTTAGTTTAATTGTACATTATTCCGATAGAATGTATATTATTATTTACATTGTATATCTGACGTGTGTAAAACATTCTTGTTGCAAGCACCAATAAATTATCTATATATCTACGTCAATAAAATAAATTCTAACTAAGGATACAGAAAAACGTGATACAAAATCGAAAAAGAACAGAAGCAATGACACAAAGGAACCATGTGATTGTAGTAATCAAGTAACCGACATGAACTAAAGTAGACTTTTCTAATAACAGTTTAGAACATTTTGTCCCTTTTACTTTTTAAAGTGTCTTTTATTGGTTCTTAGTCCACATTAACTGATGCTATTGGCTAAATAATTTAAATTGGAATGTGTATCCGTGCAGTTTTTTATGCGTGTTTCGGCTAACTATGTAGATAGTAAAACCGTAAAAGTTAAAAACACAAAAGTAGCCGCCGCCGGTCGCCGCTACTTTATCGACGACACTCGGCGGTTACAACTTAATTTAATGCTCACTGCTCGACAACAATCATCAGTTGTGTGAAATTGTCACATGACACAACGAAATTTCATGGTATTTAACAAATCATGATTATTTTGATATTTATAGGATATTGCGTGTATTTGATAAACTCGAAAGGGCAAAATTTTTTTCTATTAGTTAAGTTAACACAAATTAAACTTTACTCGTTAAAAATAGATAAGAAAAAACATTTTGAAACCTGACCTAAAATTTTTGAAGGTAAAAAATTATTTTGTGATTTATAATTGCTCCATACTATTCAGAATACAGATTGAACAGAGTTGCGCGGTGCACCGATTTGTAAAATATACTAAGTTTCGTTTAATTTTGCTCATTTAATAGGGGGGGTGAAGAGACTGACTTTCAACCTAAATTTGGCATTTTAGTCAACTTTAACTATTAATTTAATAAAAATGGTATACAAAAGTAAAAATTCTAAATAATGGTATAATTTATTACTTAAAAAAAAGTACAGGTATACAACAGAAAATAATTGTATAAAAACTTTTTAAATGCTACAACTGGCAACATTGCAAGTAGTTATTCAAAAATGTCGGAGCATACGTAAATGTCTGAATCATACCTCAACATTCCATAAGGACGGCAGGCTTTTAAAATTTTTATGTCAATTAGGGAGATGTACAGCCTGCAAAGCACACAATAGAGTTAAACTTGAACTTGGTTGAACGTTCACTTCAATTCTGGAATACTTTGCCTATTCCAGAAGTTTTCAACCAATTTTATTAACAATTAATTAATTTTTTAAACATTATTTTCTCCAAACCTATCGACTTTAGACCCTATGTTATATAAGACTTTTTTGTTTGTCTGGTCGTTCCCCATTACCAATTTTTTTATGACGTGAAACTAATTACACCCTGTATTTACTACAATATTTTGAATTCAAATTTATTTGGTACAGAATTATTTAAAATAAAAGAAAATAATTGTAAAAATCATTAGACAAGTGGCTGACACAATAAAATTATATGTGAGCATGTTTTTTATTGCATTTTTGATTAACTGTTAATAATTATAAACTCAGAAACGCCATACTGACTGAAACGGTTTTTCCGGCTTTTTAGTATGACGTTTTTACACTTTTCAACTTCCCTCACACAATAAAATCGTATAAAAATTTCTACCACCAGCTCCATAGACATAAGACAGGACCATATCCGCCAGAAATAGTCTGACTAGATCCGCCAAATCCACTGATTTCTAAAAAAATTTCAAACACTGAATAATTTATGTCTTTTCCGGATCTATTTCTTTTTAACCGCCGCCAGGTCACCCGAATGATCCTCTCAAGTCTAGGAGATCTTGCTAGTGGCACCCGATTCACTTTTTGAGAATAATTTATAATTAAAGATTACTTCGTAGGACTTCGCTTGTTTCTGAAAATCTACATGAGCTAATCAACTTTGTTAATTTTCAGTTCTCAATGGTACTCCAATCCACATTTTAGAGGTGTATATTCCTTTCAGACAGTGAGGTCTAAGAGAGGTAACCAAATCGCTTCTGAAGATGATTTGGCCATGCCTATAAAGAATTTTGAAGGTCGACCGATTATCCAGTTCGCAGGAGAAGCAACCCATCCTCGTTACTTCTCCACCGTACACGGCGCCATCGAAACTGGTCATAGAGAAGCAGATGTATTAATCGATTTGTATTTATAGAAAAATAATCTTTATTGTGTTGTTTCATTTATATTATAGAAATTTCAAACTTGTTTTAAGGAAGACATGAAAATAAAGTAATGTTAGTGAATTCAGTATAAACTATATATTTTTTTCACATGTATATAATACTTATACTAAAACCAAAAGAAAAGACTAGTATTATATTTGAATATTTGATTTAGCGATTGTCTTACTGTGAGGGGGTTTCTTTGTTTTCCAAGAATAGATCCCCACTCTGCTTTTCTTTTCGTGGGAGAAAAAAAATTATTACATAAAATCGAATTAAAATATAGGAAGTAAATAAAATTTCCAGTAGGTTGGATTAAATTTTAAATAAATGTGAGAAAATGAGGTTATTGGATTTTTAACATGTCACAAAATCAAGTGTCTCTTAGATATCCCACTTGTACTTAATTAGAAATTGTAAAGAATTTAGAAAATGAAGAAAGTATATCACACTCCACGACTCGTGCTCGTTTAAGCACAGAAGCAATTTTTAATCTCGGTGTTTTGTGCTCCGAGCACTTCACAAAAGGGTTTAATGCTTAGCAATCTCGCAAAGTGCTCGCGAGCACTCGGAAGGGCTTTTAAGTGTGAACAATCTATGATTTAGTGTCTCAAAGACGTTTTGTTACTATTCTTAAGTATAAAATTTATACTTACTTTCGATTTGTGCTTAATAGATTTCACAAAATGGTATTAATCGTTCGTCGCTGCACTGTCTTAAGGCTCTTCCAGACAGGGCACGATCTGATCGTGCGATCCGAACGCTTGCGATCTCTGATCGCAAGCATTCGGATATCACATTTGTACTCAGCATATCCCCTCCACACAGAGCGCGTTCTGCGTTCACGTTCCACCGGAATCGCCGCGATCAGATCGCGCCCTGTAGGGAAGAGCCCTTTAGAACACTCCGTTATAAACTCATAACAAAAATAACATTGACAGAAGGTTGACAATTTTCTGTATTAAATAAAACATACATATATGAAGAACCATTTATTATGACAACAGTCTTTCTCTTGCCTGAAATCGAACTAAACAAACATTCATCCTATTTACAGACATTAGATGATATTTCATTAAATGATCTCCATCAAATCAATAATTTACATGCCACCAAAGTAAAAGACTTTGATCCTGATCTCCAATGCAGTTTAATTATCTGTGGCTTATTATACCTATTGTGTTAATTATTTATACTATCTGGAATAAACGTAAAATAATAAAAAACCAATTAATGGTTAAATTTTCAAAAAGAGCCGAACAGGTAGAAATAGGTAAAGAAGCAACAGAAGATTCAGTTAAGAAACAAGAGCCTAACCTTCCATTTTAAAGATAAAAGTTGCACTAACTCTATAAAGGTCTTCAACTGACCTTCCTATAACTTTTTTTCAAATTGCTATAGTTCAAAGACTTTCAGTTAATTTAATAAACCATCCTTAAATCCCTTATCCTCACCCATTGCTGAGTAATAAAGTAACAAATAATGGAAGTCATCATCAAAACATATGGACCAGTATGGCACAATTCACCGGCTACCAGACCACAACAAATATCCCAGAGACGCTAATGAAGCTTCAAGGCCTCCGAGAATAAAAGCCCTTTCTCTAGAGGATTCTTAGAAAAGCCTCCAGGACCCCCAAGGATGCAATTCCTTTCTACTAGATTGACCAGGACTATACTATCGACGGTGTCACTTCAGGCTACTAACTATTGTAAATTTGCCATATACTAAAATAATGTAAATAAAGACAATAACCTCTATATATTACATTATATTACAATGATTTGTAACCCTCTTAAGGATATACAAATCTCTTAAGAAGGGAGGAGTTATATCGTTATCAATATGTCTAATAATTCCCATAATATTTTGTTAATACGTCAAACAGATAAAATGAACTACGACCACAAGCTGATAAACTTCTACTATATAACTGCCCAGTCCAGCTTGTGATCGTTCGTTAGAGATATTCATACAGTCGTAAGAAGAATAAACTGTTAGTAACTTAACAAGTTTTTCATTATGAGAAATCACGTTAAATTATCTAGTACTAGTAAAGTTTCTCACTATTTTGATAATTATTTTTTGGTCATAACACCACATTTATTTGCAGTACCTAGTGCTTACACATGCAAATTCTTTTTTATTCGATCCCCAATCAATTTCCAGCTAAAAATCAAAGTCTCAACTTTTTGTTTAAAGCGCCAGTACAGCACCTGAACTAATGCACATAGGTGGGGCCCTTACCTGTTTACCGCTCAACTAATTGTAATGTGTCATTCACCTTTATTAAAAAGCATTTTATTACTGAATTGTTTCGAATTCAACCTACATCAAGTTTGGTGGATAATACTTATGTTGGAAATAAATAACAGAGGAAAACTAGGCTCAACATAATTTATTGCATTACAGTAAACTATTACTAAAATATTTTAGATTAATTTGCAGTGAACGTTAACGTAACGTATTTACATCAATTTTTTTTATTACCGATTTGCATGTGTGCATATTTGCTGAAGGTCAAATAACTATTTAACTGAACATTAAATTGTCACGACTATAAAAATAAATGACTAAATTCGTGACCTAAATCTGACTTATCTTATTTTACAACATGAGCTATTTAACATAAATATAATAGAATTTTGTTAAATATGTTTGTTAATGAATTCAAAGATCCTTTACCGCAGTGGTGTCTTTTAATGTTTCTAAATATTTTTGCAGAACAATGGAGAAAATTCAATAAGAACCAAGAACACACCATTGCATGTGCAGAGTATACGAAATTAAAGCAAAAATTTACAATTCGTCCAGATCCGTCTATAGTACATGAAGTCTTTCCAAAAATTTTAAAGACTGCCAGGGTCAGACCACTATTTAAGAAAGGTGAGCCTTCAAGTGTTGAAAATTATAGACCAGTTTCGTTACTATCCACAATTTCCAAAATATTAGAAATAATCATTTTTAATAAAATAACAAATTTTCTTACAAAATATAATATATTACATAATGCCCAACATGGCTTTAGAAAATCTAGATCAACACAATCAGCCATTTTCGATTTTATAAATATTTTATACAAACATTAGGATAAAAACAAAAAATCAGTGGGTTTATTCATGGATTTAAGTAAGGCGTTTGATCTAGTTGATCATGAGCTACTTCTTGGCAAATTAAATGCGTATGGTAATATAAACAAATGGATCGAATCTTATCTTACTGAGAGGACGCAAATGGCGCAAATAGAAGGCACTAAATCGGAACAACTACATATAAAGTACGGTGTGCCGCAAGGTTCTGTCCTTGGGCCGTTATTATTTTTATTGTTTGTGAATGATCTCCCCAGTATTGATCAAGATAGTAACCTTGTCATGTTCGCGGATGATAACAGTTACTTATGTTACGATAATATCAGATCTAAGGCTATAAAACAGGTGCAAATTATGCTTTGCAGAAAATTGTGACCGGTGTGTTATGCACTATACAGATTACGGGAACTCAGCAGCGACCAGATATTAATGTCATACTATTATGCACAATTCTACAGTAGAGTAACATATGGAATTTTATTTTGGGGCAATTCGTGTCATTCAATAAGAGTATTTCGCTTACAAAAAAAGGCAGTCCGATCGATACTGGGAATATCGAGATTGACTTCTTGCAGAAGACTATTTAAACGATTAGGATTATTAACTATAACAGACATTTATATTTTGGAAACGCTATTATTTGTTAAGCATAACTACAATTTATTTCATTCGAATAGTTTTTTCATGACTATAATACCCGGAGAAACAATGATCTATCTATACCACTGCACAATCGAAATTTAACTGAAAGTAATCCTGCCTATATGGGAATAAAAATATATAATAAGTTACCTGATTACATAAAGAACACGGAAAATATCAAATTATTTAAGAAACAAGTTTTAAATTTGCTCAAACAAGAAAACTTCTATAATCTATCTGACTATTTTAATCATAGGTTTGTGTAACAATATTGTATTATTATATTATTATTATTTTAACAATTTTAAGTGCTGAATGTATCGACTATTCTAATTATTGTCTATTCTAAATGTATTTTAACTCTTGTTTATTCTAAATGTATGTACGATGTCTTGGACTAAATAAATATTATTATTATTATTATTATGGTATACCTGCTTTACTAAGCGCATTTAATTTTTTATCTATGATTATATTTTCCTAACGCAGATAGAAAAATATCAACTAATCGATGTGGGTTTATGTCGGGTTGGTCTACGACAACTTTACTGGGCTTAACCTAGTATCTTTGTGAAACATTGCATGGAGATGGCCCAGCAGATGTTATTTATATGGATTTGTCTAAAGCGTTTTACAGGTTTAACCATGTCAGCTACCATTGATCAAATAAGCTGACACATTTTGGATTATCGTGAGAGTTTGGTTTTTATTTTACTTTACTTTTAGGCAATTAATTATAATATTTTTACTACAATTTAAGCAATCTAACGCTGAAATGCGTATCTCTCAAGGATCAGTTCTTCGTCCACTTTCATTCAATGGCGTAGTTACAAACTTACAGTGTAAGCACCTATTGTATGACTTAAATTTTACTACAACGTTAACTGCATTAGAGATGTGGAATTGGTCAAGTCGAATTTGAAAAATAAGTGTAGTAAATAAATTATTTGTACATACTGAAAAGTGTAAGGTTATTGTTTACTCACGTCGACATAATTCTCTCATCAATGAGCGTAAAGTAAATGATAGTGTCATACAAAGAGTTGATAGTTTTAAGGATTTTTGTGTAATTTTTATAGTAAGGTGACTTTTATTTAT
The DNA here is from genome assembly GCA_963675555.1 of Leptura quadrifasciata. Lineage (NCBI taxonomy): Eukaryota > Metazoa > Arthropoda > Insecta > Coleoptera > Cerambycidae > Leptura > Leptura quadrifasciata. The sequence continues at coordinate 13,085,033 of OY776674.1, forward strand.
CATATAAAAAATATTACATCGTTAATAAAAAACTAGAGATTTCACACATATGGATATATTAGAGCTTCTATTTAACTCGTTTGTCAGAAGCAAACAGACTTAAACTTGTTTGGCTGCACGTTATTATACAAAATCCAATTACAATATTCCATCCTACGTTCGTAATCACTTTCGTACAATTGGTATTTAAAAGATTTATAGTGGTATTTGTGCAAAATTCGGCTTACTGTTTGGTGACTGATGTCCAATTCAAACCCAACTTGCCTTAAAGAAACAGTCTTATCAACTTCTATTCGAGCCAAAACATTAATTTCCGTTCCTTCATTAATAATAAAGTTTTTTTCGGGATCATTGATGGGTTCTCTTCGGAACTGGTTTTCAACACGTTTAAAATAATTTTTCGTTGGACATTGTCTATCAGGATATCTGCATTTCTTTTACATTTCCCATAAATAATTAACATGTCCACTTTTTTCTCTTTTGTATAAATTTGCGGCATTTTGAACACAATTAACAAGAATTTTAAGCAATTTTTAGAGACACAATGAAAACACGGTTAAACCAACAAATGTTTGACAAGCTAAATATTTCATTGTTTTCAAAGCCACCTCATTTATTTCTTAACATTTAATTAGAACAAAATTGTATTTTCTTATTTTCTTTTAGCTGTAATTTTGTTTGTATTTATCGCACATTTTAATACGACATATGAATAAATTCCTTATTAATAGTACTAATAAATGGTAGCACGGGACCGATATGGTTCCATCTGAAAAAATTGATTTTTACCCCAAAAACAATTTCCGTGAATTTTATTTGCTCATAAATCACGTAATTTAGTGTTTTTAATGGAATTTCGATTTTTGTAGCATTACACGGGCCAATTAGAATAAATCGGCATGGCACACTTAAATGGAAAACTAAAAATAATATTGTAAAAAAAATTGATGTTTGAAATGTCACTTTGGCATTCAGAAAATTATGCAGAATTCAAAAATGCAATAATATACAGGGTGTTCCATTTGAAAATCGAAACCGGAAGTGAAAAAAATCAATTGTATGTCAAAAAGTGCCGCTTATTATGTATGTAATATATCCTAAATTTCAATCAAATACCTTCAAAAAAAAGGAAAAGAGAGGGGTATCCTGTTACACCCGGTAGCATATTCGTATCGAGCGTATGCTATCGCAGAGACGGAAGTAACCGATAAGGTACGATGTCTTCAAGGGCAAGGGATATATACGTTTATAAATAATACTTAACGCATCTGTCCCAAATTTAATAAGGTGCTAAATACTATGATATATCCCTTGCCCTTCAAGACACGTTCGCTCCCATCGACGCTTCGAAATCGAGGAAAGTTAAAAATCTATCAAAGAAAAAAACCAAGGTGCCTCATTCATTACGATCATACACGCTCGATAAATATAAACAAATATTCGGCTCCTGTAGTTCTGCGATAGCATACGCGCGATACGAATATGCCACCCGGTATATGATATTTCATTGAGATGGGAGCATTCTTGAATAATATTTGATACAAAATGGTTGTATTCTAATAATTCCCGAGGAATAGAATTATAACTAGGGATCCTAGCGTTTTTTGAGTGCACCTAACAATCTGTATTACTTCCTTTAAAAAATCCCCACAATATCTATTTTATATGATGCTTATATTGATTGAAGTGGAAAATTCCGCTTTGGCCACCTGAAAAAGTTTAATATTTGTTATTTTTTGCTATATATAATTGTATACTTCTAACATCCTTGGCAAGCACTATTTATTTATCTTTCTCAGGCATTATAAATATTTAGAAATTCTTTGCCAAATTATGAAAATAACAAACAAAGATACTAGACATGTTCAAATATATTTTTAAAGACTAATTTAAAAATAAAACTCATTAATCTAGCTCAAGCTCACTCAATAATTTATATACATATTGTTCTTCAACGGAAATTTGTAAGACGTTCTTTTTTTATTATCCTTATTTCTATGCCAAATTTCTCCTATATGTGAATCATAAGGTTCATAAATAAAATATACGGGATTATTCATTATATCTTGACCCTGTCAACTCTTATGTATTTGAAATTAGGTAAAATATCTAACAACAACACACAACCTTTTTATATCACACTGCTGTATATGAATATTTTAGTTTATTTAATGTCTTTCTCTCTCTCTGTTTCTGATTATATTTGGGAGTATTATAACTATAATAATCTCAAATATAAATTTGCCGACTCTAGTTAACATACAACACTGCATTTTGAACGTATATAAATACATATACAGGGTGTCTCACGGGGAACTGAATCGATCGATAGAGAAAAGTACGCATCAGAGAATTTTGAAAATTTAGATAATGCTAATGTCGGTGTGGCCAATCCAACTAAAATAATTACAAATAGCGAAGCAGCTGGCACTTCCGCTAAAACCGGAAGTCGATACCAACGTGCTTATTTCAAATGGAACACCCTATATATTTTAGAGTTTTCGAAAAGAGCATACAATTCTCGAAAAGTCGAGTCGAAAATACGTAGCATATCCTATACCTAAACCCAGCCGTTTCAGAGATATTTGACATTTTATAGAAAATTTGACAGGTGCAACGGTTTTCAAGAACCGTTATAACTTTCTTCGTAAAAGATCCTCATTCGCTTCTTGTCACATGTCAAAAAATGCCAGCACGTTTGAATTACACCCACGAAGACTTTTTAAATTTGTTAATTATTTATGGAGAATGTGATAAAGTAATATCAAGAACTTGCAGCACATTTGCTACTCGATATCCACAAAAAAACAAAATAACTCTAACACTGTAACATGCGTATTAATCGAATTGAAGATATGACATTAATTAAAATAGCAGAGATAAGATCAATTTAAAATATGATTTAATTTTAATTTAAAAATTACTTAAAATTCCGCTCTCGAACCTCGACACATTTTTAGCACCTTCGGATTAGTTCCTCATTGAATCTAATTGAATCCTGTGATATGTTTTGAAATGCATTTCTTACTCTTTGCATACAATCTACAATAGTTGTTAATGGGCTCTCATATACTTTATTTTTAATAGTTCCCCAAATGAAATAATCCAGAACTGATAAATCGGGCGAGCGAGGAGGCCATAAGAAAGGTCCATTATTGGCAATCCATTGATCATAAAAAGTTTCTTGTAAATAATTATTAATTAAATATGCGTTATGTGAGGGAGCACCGTCGTGCTGATAAAAAATGTTTCTATGTTCGGCGAGAGGTAAATTTTCTAAATAGTTATTATTCAAATTTTGTAAGATATATCTTTCACCTAAAAAAAAAAATCAAAAATTTACCTAAACATATTAGCAGAAGAGAAAATTTTATTTACCGTTTAAATTTTCCTGATAAAATTATAATGCCACCACTCTATCGTTTCTTATGGCACAGTAAACATTGAACTGCCAACTTTCCTGAAAGTTTCGCTCTCTAAATATATGAGGATTTGAGTCACTCCGATAATGCGAATTGTATCTATTAAAAAGTAAATTTTTAGTAAATTTTGCTTCATCTGTCCTATAATATTTCCCAAATAATAATCGTGACCCTCAGACCTTATAAGAATAAACTCACAAAAATTCTGTCTTCTTAGGAAATCTGTTTCTTTTAATCCTTGAACCATATGGAATGAAAACGGGTGAAACCTATGTTTTAATAAGATTCTGTGAATTGAATCCTTGCATAGTCCCGATTCCAGAGCAGCTTGTTTTAATGACATCCTTGGAAATGCATGAAAATATCCCAGAATGACTATTTCAATATTTTCGTCATTAACAATAGGCTTTCTTCTTTGCATTTTTGCCTTGACAGAGCCATAATTTTTAAAATTTTCCAGTATGCGTTTTGAAGTGTTTGGTGTCGGTTTCCGTTTCTCTGGATATCGAGTAGCAAATGTGCTGCAAGTTCTTGATATTACTTTATCACATTCTCCATAAATAATAAGCAAATTTAAAAAGTCTTCGCGGATGTAATTCAAACGTGCTGGCATTTTTTGACATAAGATAATATCTGATTGTTTCTAATCATAGCTATTTTGATGAAATGATTACAACAATTCCTGAATTTCTAATAAAATCGCAAATATTTTAAACAGTTGTAACTTTAATCCCACAATACTAATATCAGAAAAAAGGGAATTCAATTTTACACAACTTGACGTAAAAAAATACAGGGTGTTCCATTTGACCTAAACAAGTTTTCGCGGTTTGAAGTTGACAAAATGTAACGCGAAAAACGGAGCACTTGGTATGATATTATTCAATTATTTCAGTTGTAGAACGTAGTTCTCCTTGTGTTCTTTTTAAGTGACAAGAAGCAAATGGAAATCTTTTACACGAAGAAAGTTATAACGGTTCTTGCAAACCGTTGCACCTGTCAAATTTTCTATAAAATGTCAAATATCTCTGTGAAACGGCTAGGTTTAGGTATAGGATATGCTACGTATTTTCGACTCAGAATTTTATGCTCTTTTGAAAACCCTAAAATATATAGGATGTTCCATTTGAAATAAGCAAGTTGGTATCGACTTCCGGTATAAACGGAAGTGCCAGCTGCTTCTAGTTATTTTAGTTGGATTGGCCACACTGACATTAGTAATTATCTAAATTTTCAAAATTTTTTGATGCGTACTTTTCTCTATATCGATCGACTCGGTTTCCGGTGAGACACCCTGTAGAGGTACCATTATTTTTTTATATCAGGGTGAGATAAACGACCAAATTGTGATCGGAGTTTATGCCGTCAAATTAATATAACTAAATAATTCGTTAAAGTAAGCAAATTGACTGACGAAACTTTCTTGACAAGCCCGGAGTACGTATTTAATACTTTTGTAAGCAGTTGTCTCAAAATTATAAAAAAATATTTAAAATTATAATCAGTGTTGGGTTTAATTTTGATAATATTCTTGAATATTTTACCTAAAATTAACAGCATACATACTCTTCCTTAAAATTCAAAATATTAGATAGGTAGGTACCTATTATTAAGAGACGAAGTACAGATAAAACATACAAATGCAGACTTGATTGGAAAATATTTCAGGCATGGTCGAGGCAAGAATTCAAACGATGCACGTCACAGATCGATTCTATAAATAAGACAATACTGCTAAGAATCATGAAGCCCCATTAAACTGTACACCTATTTCTGATAAAAGCTTAATAACTGGGTGTCTAGAATTACTCTTTTTAATGTAATTAATGATTAAAAATTAAAATTTCTTTAATGAGATCACTCGTAACGTGCATAGCTTGATTCCTTGCCTCGACTTTAGGCTGCTATCAACGGCATTCATTGAAAATATGTTAATTTTCTAAATTTATGTATTAGGGGGATTGTATGGCGCTCATTTATTTCTTTGTTGTAATGAAATTTACTTCACCAGACCAGAAACTTCCATCAGCTGCTCGTCCCGGCAGATGCAAAGGGACCGACGCGTTTAGGTAATCAATAAATACATCCAGGGTTCTCAGTTCTAGAATACGGCATCCTATTCTAAATAAGGAAGGATATCTTGACTTACGATATTCACACTTCTATTGTTTCTAGTTAATCTAATTTAATTCTAAATTAAAATTTCAATCAAAATTATATTTCTTTTATTTATTAGTATACACAAACACAACTCAAAAGGACAAGAGGCCAAATTACAGAGTCGCAAAGTCGAAATACTTGACAGTAATGATTCTACGATAACAAAGGTATATTACGTATTTTATGAGATATATCAATCTTAAATCCTGAGTTTTATATGAAAAAATGTAATGTCCTGTATTTAATTATTAGTGCAGTCGAAATAGCGCAAAAAATCAATATAAAGGAACTTTTTCCATAAGCAATTTTATGGTTGGATCCTGTTGGGGAGGTATTTTCAACCTAACAATATGAATAAGCTGGTCAAAAATCGTTTTTTTTTCATTTTGTTACTCAGAGCCGCTGTGTGAATCCATCAGCTTCAAACTTTCAAAAAATCTGCCTTTTGCTCTAACAAAAACACCCTGAGAATTTGGTGCAAAAATACTAAACCCAGTGTGTGTTATTTAAAATTTGAATTGGCCGAAATTTTATGTCATTAAGTCCAAAACGAATCATTTTTTCTTTAAAAGTTAGATCTCTACGCCAGCTTTTTGATGCCCCCCAAAAAAATTTTTAAAAATGAAATTTTTCGGCAATTTTGAAAAAATACTGAAAATTTTTTATCACATCAAAAAGAAAATTTTAATACCTGTATTTTAAGCCAGCAAGCCTGTTGCACAATATTAAAGCAGTACGAATAAAATTATTGTAGAGATTAAGCTTACCGACATTCAGAGCGGTAACTTAATTTCAAATTATAGTTTAAAAAAAAAACTAAAAAACACGCTTTAATAGCAAACCGAACTAAAAAGTAAAAAATAGTGTTTATATATTTTAAATATTTTATTGTATATTTTTATTGCATTTTATTTTTTTTTAGAATAAAATATTTAAAATAAGTAACATTATTTTTTACTTTTTAGTTCGATTTGCTATTAAAGCGTGTTTTTTAAATTTTTTAAACTATATTTTTTTTTGTCACCCTCTTGACATTCATCCTGCTTCTCGAAACCGCTGAGTATCCGCTAATAATACATAATTAATATTACATCATAATGTATCTATTAAAGTTGGAACTAGCGTTTAACAGGGGCTTATACAACGGCAATAAACTGCGGCGCCTCCGGCAAAATTCGACAATAGATTAGTCATTTTTTATTTTATTTTATCCTGATGATTCTGGTGAGGACATTAGGACAAAGTCAAATCATTGTATTGTCATCGATCCTTAATAAGTGTGCAAAGTTTCAGTTTAATCTGACATTTTGAAATGGTCGAGAATCAAATATTGAAAAAGTTACATACATACAAACAAACATACAGGTGAAGCTAATATAAAGCGTGTAAAAAGAAGTTAAGTATTTAATTTATTAAAGCTTTGTAGTTAAAATATAAGTTTTTATTCAATACTTAAACTATTGAAAAAATGGGTCCTGAAAAGGTTTAAAACCAAGCAAGTACTTAAAAACTAAATCATGGGTTATATAAAAAAGGTAAGTTGCTCTTTGCATAGCTTGGGAAAAAATAACATATTTAGAAAAAAATCCTAAAAAGGTTCCAAAACAGGGAAGTTATTGCGTTTTTTTGCAACTAAAAATAAATGCAAAAACTTCTTTTCAGGTAAATTAACAACTGCATCTAAATGTATGCAAATTTGTTTTTATGAAAAGGAATTTTTTTTAAATATGTTGTATGAACTGAATATGTTTCAAAATGATATACTTCAAATTTTGGCCAAAAATATACTTTTGTTAATTAAGAATTGGCTAAAATGGGAAAAAGTTGAATATTTTGAGTCTAAAACTTTTTTTAAATTAAAATAAAGGCATGAAAATTTTATTTCTGATCTAATAAAAATTTTTTCAAAATGGTTGAAAAAATTCATTTTTTGTTAATTGGGTTTTAAACAAATACAAAAAAATGCCAAAATAGGTTTAAAATTCTTTTTACGGCATCAAAAAGCTGAGCGTCGAGACCTAACTTCTGAAAAAAAAAATGGACCGTTTTGAACTTAATGGCATAAAATGGCGGCAAATTTAAATTTTAAATAACAAATTCTATTGCGCACACTGGGTTTAATATTTTTGCACCAAATTGGTGTTTTTGTTGGAGCAAAATGCATATTTTCTGAAAGTTTAAAGCTGATCAGTTCACCCAGCGGCTCTGGGCAGCAAAATGAAAAAAAAAAAAGATTTCTGGCCAGTTTCTTCACTTTCATAGGTTATAATTGCGCTCCTACACTAAACGTAGGTTTGTAGAAAATTTAATTACAAAGATTTTGTCCTGATCGGAGCTATATATCTCGAGTTATTCACATTTTTAGGTTGAGAAAGAAACGCGGTTAAAAAAATTAAATTGTTAATAATAGTAATATTAATTCCAAAAATTTGTAAAAATGAAAAAATATCCCACCATACCTACTTACAGTTCAACTAACGTAAATTTTTTACCAAGCAAAAGTTGCAAGTTGAATTTTTGGATTTAAATAAGAATTTGATTATTTTAGATAGTTTTCGAGAGTATGTATACCTGTGGAAAAATTGCAAATATAAATAAGCAAAAGATGGCAAAATAGTGTCATACAGTAAATTACGAATTTAACATTTTAATTAATCCTTAATCTGCCACAAATGATAATGAATAACAAAAATATAACCTTGAACACTATACATAAAACAAATATGTATTGTGCTAAACAAGCATTCATTAAGAATATAAATATGTAATATTTCAACATAATAGACCACTCTTATGGCTAAGTCTAGCAAATAGTCTATCGGTCTTGGACATATTGTCCTGGCACGTCTTCCTCCGTTCTATACTCCTTGTAAGAATCCTTTTACATTATTTGTTTCTCACAATTTATATTCGTTTGTTGCATCTGCAACCTTTGTATTGTTTTATTCCTAAATTATATTTGTTTTTACACTCGTCTTCTATGTTGGACGATCTAATCTCCCTCCCACACATGTAAAATGGCCGCTAGTTGCAGCTATCCGAAGGGTGGACGACGTGGACGTGACATATTTGATGGAGGCGCCGGGACCGGATCGATGGAGACCGAGTTGAAGGGTAAAAATTCTATACATAAAAGACCTTCACCATTGTTTCCACTTAAACGATGCAATGGTCTCATGTAAAATGCACATTAAGCCAGCAGTTCTACCACGTGTGGGTAAGGACAAAAATTAATTTATATGGGCGGATAAAAATAGCTGTACCTTCTGTAGTTTTTATTATACAGAAATCAGAATAAGACATTTTAAAGAGGAGAATTTCAGCTTTGGGATACAAATATGTTTAATTAATTTTATGTAATTGTGTGCAGTGACCGTCGATCGAGTAAACAAAATTTTATTTATTTTTCAACAATATTGAATGATATGTTCCTTACATTTTTTCCAGTGCAACCATATAGTCAATCAATCAATTAATAAGACTTTATTCCTTATTTTAATACAAAAAAGTACCTCCCCAGAACCCACGCCCGGTCCGACCGTGCAACCATATAGTAGTGACGTAGCAATAAAAGAAATAATAATGAAATAAAAAACTTCTTTTTATTTTATTTAATAAAAACGAAAAATAAACTAACAAGTAATAATAACTATGGAAAAGATCGTTTGTACACATGGAGAATCTATTCAATAGTTACTCCACAAACTTTAAGTAGTGTATTCCTCCTATTCATGGCTCCAAAATTTGCACAAATTTTATTATAAAGGCAGCCATATCCACGATTGGTTCTTTATATACCTCAGTTTTCAAATATCCCGACAAATAGAAATCTAATGGGGTTATATCAGGAGATCTAGCTGGCCACCTGAATACCCCATTTATGCCAATTCATCTACTTGGATACGTTTTTAAAAAATAATTTACCACAATATGGCTATTAGGTGGGTCGGCGCCATCTTGGTGAAAACATATAGTATCTAATTGAACTGATAAATCATTTTGTAAGAAGTGTAAATAACGTTCACCATTTAAATTTTCATGATAAAGATATGGATCAACAATGTATCTATTTACAATGCCACCGCAAATCTTGTCTGGAATCCGGTTTGTCTCATCCATTTAGGATTTTCTTTAGACCAATATCGACAGTTGTGTCTGGTTATTACTCCGTTGTTGTGGAACCTAGATTCGTCACTCCACATAATTTGATTTGGCAAATTAGCATTTTCCCCTAAGATAATGGAAGAGTATGCCAAAAAATCTACTCTGTGCTGATTATCTTCCGGTCTTAAATGGTGCACCAAATGAATTTCATACGGATAAAGTTTATTATTCTTTAGAATCCTTCTACACGAAGTTACAAAAATATTAGTTTGTTCACTTAACTTACATAATGATGTGTGGGGATTATTTTCTATTATTTCTAACACTAAGGCTCTATTTTTCATGTTTTGTAGCTCCCTTTCTTCCAAGTGTTTTTGTTTTTTAAAACATCCATAATTATCTAAATTAGCACATAAACTTACATAAGTTTTTTGCTTAGGCCTTTGTCTGGCAGGAAAACGTCTTCTATATAAAACCACAGCTGCAAAAGAATTTTTATGGCATTCACCATAAATTAAAACCATGTTTAATTTATCCCGGTTTATATGAAATACTATGTTACAATCCAAAATTAAAACAATGTCCAAAGCAATGTCAATATTATCAGTATTGTATATAAAGAATTCCAAAGGCACCTATGATTGCACTTTGCGTATGAAGTCGTTTTATTTCATTAAGGTGAACGTAATCATAATAACATGTATTTTTTCGCCCATGTTAATATTTCCTTTATTGCTATTATGGTTGCATGGAACATATTTTCATTCCATATTGTTTATTAAAATACAAGGACGGTCGCTTTAAATTTGTAATAAATGTAGTTTCCGGTTCAACCGGAAGCTGTAAAAAAATTTATTATTCACATTAACTTAATTAACTATTGTTGTTTTTAAACGAGTATATCATGCGTAGAAATTAATTACTGAAATTTTAATATGTTCCCTATTTCGATTGAACATATTATTTAAAAGTTATTTAACAATAAACATGAGAGTGCAGAGTAGGGATACATTTTCCACCCCTTTTGCCATAACTTATCCAATGTTGGTTAAATGGAGATTTAAAAAGAAACAAATTGTAGGTAATTAAAATTTCTATCGAAAAGGTAAAATGTCATTTTTATTAAAAGCTTTTATTAAACTTGCAATAGTTAGTTTGTTTAGGCAAACCTTGCAATCAAAATTTCGATTAGTTCTAATTCAGCTAGAGCTCTGAAATTTTGCACGTCTATAAGTCCGGTGACAATACACTTTCATATAAGAAAAAAACGAGATGGCGGCTTCAAGATAGCGGAGAACTTTGTCGTTTATGATCCGATTCGACTCAAAGTCGATATCTGGGATCGCCAATTATGAATTCTTGGTCAAAATTCAGAAATTCAAAATGGCGGCGTCAATATGGCGGACGACATTTGTCATTTATGGTCAAAATCGATATCTAGGGGTTCGCCGATTACGAATTTCTAGTCAAAAATCTAATTCAGGGTAGCGACTTCAAGATGGTCGACGACTTTATCATTTATGATCCGATTCGACTCAAAATCTATATCTGGGAGTTTTCGAGATCGCCAATTATGAATTCTTGGTCAAAATTTCGAAATTAAAGATGGCAGCGCTAATATAGCAGACGACTTTTGTCATTTATAGTCCAAATCGATCAAAATCGATATCTGGGGATTTTAGGGTTCGCCGATTACGAATTTCTAATAAAAAATCTAGTTCAGGATGGCGGCTTTAAGATGACGGACAACTTTATCGTTTGTGATCCGATTCGACTTAAAATCGATATCTGGAAGTTTTTAATATCGCCAATTATGAATTCTTGGTCAAAATTCAAGAATTCAAAATGGCGGCGCCAATATGGCTGACGACTTTTGTCACTTAGATTGAAATCGATCAAAAGCGATACCTGGAGGTTTTCGGCGTCGCGGATTACGAATTTCTAGTCAAAAATTTAGTTCAAGATGGCGGACGACTTTACCGTTTATGATCCGATTCGTCTCAAAATGGATATCTGGAGATTATAGCATATCAAAAGGCTAAAAAGTAAAAAATAAAATTATATAAAAAAATATTTTTAAAAAAGCTTTTATTTAAATGTTCTAAAAAGTAGAAAATAAACCAATAAATCAAACCCATCATTTTGTTATTTTTTCAATGATATAAAAGCTTGTCGCGAACAATCTACTTTACACAGGAAAATGTCGCGACAAGCTTTTATATCATAAAAAATTATATAATGTAACCAAATGATGGATTTGTTTTACTTCAAAGTTTATTTTCTACTTTTTAGAGCATTTAAATAAAAGCTTTTTTTAAAAAATATTTTTTATATAATTTTATTTCAAGAGATGCATCGTTGTTGAGTAAATCACAATAAGAAACGCGTTCAAAAAGTAGCCTCTTTTCAATGGGATGAAAAATTGCCAAATTCTAATATTCATATCTTGCTTATTTTTCGACCAAATTCAATGCGTAGGGTATCATCAAAATGTCGGGCCTCTAAAGTACTAGAAAACGTTGTACTTGGTAGTTTTCACAGAAATGAACGAGCTGCGAGACAAAAAAAAATATATTTGTTAAATTTGGGGGTGAACCCCCAAAGATATTTGCCCGATGTTTTTTCTATTTCTAATCTGTTAAAACAGAAAATTCTGACACAAATGCGTTATTTTACTGGGTTACGTTTTAAAATCTTTATTGTTTTTCTCAGGACTAATGAGGTGAAAAGTTATCAGTCATTAAAATCAGACATAATATCATCGATACCAGTTTAACATAAAACATAAATATATATCCAGTAGCAAAACTTAGTCTATGAAATTTTTTTTAGTATGCTATGAGTTTCGTTGTTTAAAATATATTTTTTTATCCAATTACCTACGAAAGACCTATTTTAACTTTGAGTTGAAATTTTCTAAATTAAGTGCATCTTCCCAAAAAGTGTTATAGATGACATCATACATAACAGCACTTATGTTAAAAAAATGTAATTCCTATAATAAATTGTATCTGGGCTTACTTTTTCCTCCTCACATAATACAAACATATGATCTTATATACAGTGCGTATCCATATACCACAGCTTTTTACATCAACATCTATCAGATACTAGAAATTTTCAGTATTCTAGTAAAATTTCTAGTTATGTGACATATCAAAATAGTAAATTATTAAAATATTTAGTTCCCGCATAATCAACATTTAATAAATTGATTTTGATGCCCATAAATATAGCCAATTTGAACTGTCCTTTTAAAATGTAGGTTACCGTCTTGTAAAGATATAAATACTGACTTTAAATATTTAGGTTTACTAAAACATTTTCGAAATTATACTAAAATAAATAAAACAGAACAATGTGTAAAACGACACTTAAAATTGCAATGTAGTATAAAAAACGGCACAAAAGTTTGATATAAAAAGTAAAAATAGTTAGATATTTTTTATATTCTTGTTGTATAGTTGCAACTTAAATTTATTAACATTCATCACATTCATTAGATTACTAACTACTCCAAATTTAACAATAATTTTATCTCGTTTCTTAAACAAACGTAAATATCAACTGTATAGAATGGATCTGCCTAACTTTTTTCTCTTCTAAAATTAATTCACATAATTGATAGACATCCTTGTCGACCTTGTCACAGGAAAATCGTAGAAATTTAGTCTCATTTTTACAAGCCTCAAGGAACACCATATTTTTAATGGGAATAAGATCATCTATCTACCTATCTACTTATGATCGATCAACCTTACATCACAAGAGAAGTCGTTTACCACCACAAGAGAAATTGTAGTCTTAAAGTAGAAATTTCCAATTTAAAACTAGAAATTTTTACTTTTGAAAGTAGAAATTTCTACTTTAAAACTAGAAATGTCTACTTTGAAAAGTAGAAACTTCTACTTTAAAAGTAGAAATTTCTGGCTTTAAAGTAGAAATTTCTACTTTTTTTATTTTTTGTTGTGGCCCTTCAGAGCCATCGTATAATATCCTATACCTAAAATCGATATTTCCAGAGATATTTTTACTTTTTCATTAAATACCGTTAAATTTTAATACTTTTCATTTCGAACTGATAGGTAGTAGCCATGATTTTGACATAAACTGAGAATAATTGAAAGTAGTATTAAGTTTTTATTTAAAAAATGTTTTTAAAATGTGCGCCTTTTGACATTATGCCACTTCCATAAAAAAATTATTTTCCTAAGTCTTCTAATAAGACCGATACTGGACTGAGACGTATGTGTGACTTCAATTTAATTATTTCTGATTTTTTTTTAATGTTTACATTATGAACTTCATACATTCAACATTTCGACAACTGCATAATTAATATATTTTCCAGGCTTACGTGACAAGAAAATTTCTAGAAACCAGAAATTTGTTGTGAGTTATTTCATGATATGACTAATTTGATTTATAACTCACATCCACGACTAATATGCAATTTGCAAAAACTATAAAAATCCAACATCAATTTAATTCGTAGGTGTAAATGCAAATTGTTTGTGAGAAATTAAAATTAACTATAAAATGATTCATTGGATACATATATCCTTAAATCTTGTGCAATATTATGCGACTACATTTGATTTCAAGTTCTAGGTATTATAATTGGAAAATATTAAAATACCTATCCACTTTAGCTAGAAAAACAAAAAAACTGACACCTAGTAGGTAGGTATCTACATACTTACCTTTTATCAGTTACTTTTTAACGATAATCTAGATATCCACATAAATATCATGCTTAAATAATACAATTTTAATGCATTAAAATAGTCATTTATTTATGCTAGGCACCTATATTATCGTTTATAAAAAGTAACAAATTACATATTTACTTACCCCAAACATGGAACTTTCCAGTCGCTACGGAACTACGCAGTTGACAACAATGCGGTATATTCTAGAACATTGGCCAAGTGAAAGCAACATACAATTTTCCTGTATAGCAGAGAGAGAGATAAACTAGGCAGATGTAAATTCTCGAACAAGTTGTGCGATCAATACTACATAGGGACGCTAACCGGTCACGTAGGCCATCTAGAAAATTCCATGGAGGGGTAAAGCTTATAAATACGCCACTCGCCTCGATCTGCCGACGCAGTTTGTAGTTAGTGTTTGTTCTGTACGTACGAAGGTAGTGATGTGAAGAAGCCTTTGAAGACAAAAGAAGGCAAGATGGTGGTTGTGTGCAAAGTAAATGGCTGAGATGGCAGAGAAGACTGGACAGGAAAGGAAACAACAGGATTTGTATTAAACGTATCATTCAGATTTATTCAAATTTAAATATTTTAACAATTAGCTTGCTGCAATTTTGTTACGTATTTTTAAAATTTACCTACCTATTTGCACCTGGCCAGTGTAAATACCTAGGTCGAATTCTTCCAAATTACTTATTGTATATTCGAAAATTCTTAACTTAGCAGATAGTAAATAAGAGATACAAAATTAGCAAGTAATTATAAAAATGCCCCCAAAATTTGGTATCAAATATGTTCGTTAATTTCAGAGATATACATCATACGCTGTTAAAAACGGCGTTTTCCCAATATGGCGTCTAAACAGGGCGCGGTCGCCGCCATGATAGTCATTCGAATCGAGTCACGTAGACAATAATCGATAGATAGAAACTGAATTGAATATTCAACAAAGAGGCAGATTAATATATTTACAAAAGGGTATGATGCATTAATACTTAAGAGGCTTAGGCTTCATTTGCAATACTTCAACGCCGACCAAATGGTAGGCAAAATTTACAAAGAATTTTCTAGATCATTGTTGCTATGGTACGAGGAGTTGACGGTTATTTTTAAGTCGAACAGGATCAACCCCTTGGTTAAACTACGTTTACGGGCCCTTCATAGTTTGGGTACAATATACCGACTAATAACTTGGATTTTTTTTGGTGTTTACAAATTAAGTAAATCTGGACAATATTTAGTGATCGTGAACTTACCTACTGTTGAACATTTTTTTTATTTATGATACTTTTATGAACTTAACTAACTTTATAGCTACATACTATTAAATAATGCTGAAATCAATAATTTTACTCCCTAACATATTATTTTTAGGTGTATAGCAATACTCTTTTATTATTTTTGAAAAGATTACTGAACTGGCGTTTGTATAAACAATATTTGAATTAATACTGAATAAATATATTTATCAAGTTACAAACCTGCGTTATGGGTTATTATTAAATCTTTTGTTCCAACTTACCTGATTTACTATGTGATATATTACTGCAGTAATTAAGAAACAGGAAATGCCTTTAAGGGTGCATCTTTCACCGACCTTTATTGGTATTAGTATTTTATGGTTTGTGAACCAATTGAAAATTTCGAGTCGCAAATAGTATTTAAATTTTATCAATCGCAGTTATGCGAGAACATTTTAGTCACACTGAAAATATTTGAAAATTTTGTATTTAGATGAATATCTACAAAAAAAAAATTGATTAATGATCACTGAACTCTTTAAATTATTGCAAAATATCACATAATGTGAAAAATATTCACATTCTCATACCTGAGATCTCTCAACACGAAACAAATGTTTCTGTTCAAAAAATAGAAGATATATCTACGATGCGTGAGCCAATAAATAAAGTAAGTACAATATTTAGAATTAATGTTTTCCTGACATGCTACCTATTACGTTTTTGTTTTTTTCCGTCATTTAGATGCCATTTTATACTAACACATCATAGCTAGGCGCTAATTTAAGCAGGGCAATGCCTATAAAATACACCAATGACTCAAAATACAAAATCTAGGTCGCTGTTATTTTGCATGACACATTTTTATTTTGTACACATTTTACGAATTTGTTTTTACATGTCCTCGACAGGTTGCGTAGGTATAGAGACCTTGGTATGTTTTTGAAAAAATCAACTGATTCTATGTATAGTCGCTACCTATAAGAGTTATTCTCTTAGAACTAGAGATTAGGTATAACAATCGAACAAAATGAATACAGTATCCTAAAGTAAGGGTAGATAAAGATACCTACGACGAAATTGCAAACAAACTCATGATGTAAAAAATTTGTTATTGATATTTAGGTACCTATATTGATTTATTTAAAGGTACCACCAGTTGTATTCGATAAAGCAAGAATAACTGGTAAGGGTACATGGTTGAAAGTTGAATTAATGCGCATTTAAACAATTTTTTAAGAATTGATTGCAAATTATTACAATAAATTCATGTAAGATATGTAAGTCTCTAGGACGATTGTCCTCGACTTTGAAAAGACAGTGTTATTCTAAAGTCGAACGAAAAAAACACAAATTTCCCGAAAAGTTTGCAGAGAGGTTAAACAAGGAGATAACGTAGACATTTATAGAAAAATCCGTCATCTAAATCGAAGAACTGAAAAATCTTAAACATTTATGAGAAATGATTGGAAATTGATAAAATAACGATTTTATATTTGCTAGGTGTGTTGAACTTGAAATATGCCCGTTAATAATTTATAAATATGTTAAGGCGAATTGCGTATTTGAATTTATAATACACATGTGTAATATGAATAAAAAATGCAGCGGAAAATATATATTTGAAATTAAAAATATTAGCAAAACTTAGTCAAAATTTGAAAAAATATGTAGTTATCCTACTTGGACAATGCGTTAAAAACAATTTCCAGACTACATGCAAAATAGTACAGGTTAATGTTAATAAAAAAATGAAATAATTAAATTCATACACGCATTCATACAACTCGTTTGTCAAAATGTTTATTTGCCAAAGGTATTAGAATATGTATACTTTTTACATATTGACAGCGCAGTACAAAAAGAAATCATCCACCGTAACGTCCATATTTAAAATATATACAAACAAACATATCGGGCATTAAAGCGATACTGAAAAAATAAAATCCTTTATTCGATTTAAATAGTCTGACTTAAAAATTGTTAGTCCATTTTCCAAATAATGCTCTTACGCAAAAATGAAATAAATATACGTACAATTATTAGGTAAGCGAAAAATTTAATTTTTACAATAATTATTATTATGATAATCGAAATAGGGTTGAAAATTCGACTGATGCAAACCCCGATTTTTCAAAACTCTGCTTCATTTATTCGAATAACATAATCTGACTTAAAAATTGTTCGCCGTTTTCCAAATAACGTTCTTGCGCAAAAATGAAATAAATAAAGATACGTGGTTATTAAGCGAAAAATGAAATTGAATACACCAAGTATAGTTTTAATTCTGAATAAATCTACATTACAGTAATTATTATGATAATCGAAATAGCTTGAAAACTCAACTGATACTGATACAAACCCCGATTTTTCGAAACGCTGGCGCTACTTGCTATAAATACCAATATTACAGTTGGTGTTGGTATCCATTTCATTATAACTTAAGAAAAAATTAATAATAAACGCATATTTTTACAAAAACAAGTAGCGAAAATTGTGACATTACTTTGAATTCCAACGAAGTTTCAGCAATTTAATTGCCATATATATTATGCCGACAGATATCATTATTTAAATTATCTAGTAGTTGCCAATTCAGTATTCACCAAAATATATGCCGGTTTGTCAAGTAACAAATATATTTCATCGCGGACATGAATATTTAAATACTACATTTACATTACTTTGAATTCCAACGAAATTTCAGCAATTTAATTTCAATTATCAGATAAACATTCATATTTTTGATCTACTGGAAGAGATATTAGCAATGATATTTTGGTGCAAAGCATAGTATGAACAAAATATTTTTAATTATTTCATGTCCGCTTTTAACTTCAATAGCAGTCACTTGACAAGTTATATTTATTCATTGGTGTTATGTGTTGGAGCTACATTAGAAAAACTTCACATTTGCCAACAATATTATGCCGACAGGAATCATTATTTAAATTATCTAGTAGTTGCCAATTCAGTATTCACCAAAATATATACCGGTTTGTCAAGTAACAAATATATTTCATCGCGGACATGAATATTTAAATACTACATTTACATTACTTTGAATTCCAACGAAATTTCAGCAATTTAATTTCAATTATCAGATAAACATTCATATTTTTGATCTACTGGAAGAGATATTAGCAATGATATTTTGGTGCAAAGCATAGTATGAACAAAATATTTTTAATTATTTCATGTCCGCTTTTAACTTCAATAGCAGTCACTTGACAAGTTATATTTATTCATTGGTGTTATCTGTTGGAGCTACATTAGAAAAACTTTACATTTGCCAACTATATTATGCCGACAGTAATCATTATTTAGATTATCTAGTAGTTGCCAATTCAATATTCACCAAAATATATGCCTGTTTGTCAAGTACCAAATTTATTTCACGGCGGACATGAATATTTTTGCTACTTTCTATCATTACCTACAATATTATTTTTGAATATTGTTAGAGGTTCTCAATTGCATTTATTTGTATTTTGTTATATTTTATTTATAATGTCACGCTTCCAAATAATTCAAACATAAAATAATTTAGGCGTAAACTAGTTTGTTTTTTAGATAAATATACCTTCATTACTTATAATATCCTTTCTTAATTTGATTTTTTAAAATACTCATCAAATGTCACTCCTTCGCTCAATATCTTATAGCTTTAAGTTAGGAATTTAATGTTTGTAAATTCGTTTCTGTAGGATTTTGAACAAAACAACTAATTTTGAATTAAAGTAATTTGAACATAAATAGATCGGGTGTACTTAGAAAAAAGCAGCACATATTTAATTTGCTACGGCAGTTATTCGAATAAATCCAATTAGGGGCATTTTTTGTCTACTAAATTGTATGCTGTAATTAACAAATAATACTACTTTTGAAAAAAATACTTTCCGAGTAATTTTAAGATTATAAATTTTTAGTTTCCGAAAAAATCAGTTAGGTTGAAGTTAATTTTATGTGTTTTGTTTATATATTTTTATAATTTTACATATTTCCTTATGTTATTAGTAGTTACTCTATGGGAGTTCTGGCTCACTGAGTAGAGGAACACTGGGGGTTCGTAATGACCGGTTTTATCTGTTTTTATCTGTTTAAAACCTGTTCAGACCTGTTTAAAACCTGTACAGACCTGTTTATTTTTTGTACAGAACTGTTTGTAGTTGTTCGAGACCTGTTTAAAACCTGTTCAGAGCTGTTTAAAACCTGTACAGACCTGTTCAAAATCCGTTTTATATCCTGATGGACACATGCCATCCAGTTCATGACGTCATTAAGAACCCCCAGTGTTCCTCTACTCAGTGAGCCAGAACTCCCATAGAGTAACTACTGTTATTATTATTATTTATTTAGTATTTTGCGATATACTTCTAGTATTGTTCATATAACTTCTTTTTCAACCTAAGAATATATATTTTTGAGATTTCTCACTGCAAACTTACTTACGCATTTGATAGTTCCTTACTATATGATTATTTAATAACAAATCAAAACATACAGCCAAACTTCAATAAAAACTCCGTAGATATTGGACATAAATAAAATATATTTGTAAATACCATATTATAGATAATAAAAGAAAATATATTCATCAAACATATTTTTATAGAAATTAAATATTAACAATTGAATTTGAAACGAAACTTCATCATACGTTGATGTCTTTACGAAATATTGCGACATCAACCACCGTAAAGCTTACAAAATAAAACATTTTGATACGGTGTTGATTGATTGCAAATTATTACAATAAATTCACGTAAGATATGTAAATTGCTAGGGGAATCGTCCTTAACTTTGAAAAGACAGGGTTATTCTAAAGTCGAACGAAAAAAACACAAATATCCCGAAATGTTTTCAGAAAGGTTAAACAAGAATACAACGTAGAAATTTGTAGAAAAACCAG
Organism: Leptura quadrifasciata; assembly: GCA_963675555.1. Classification (NCBI taxonomy): domain Eukaryota; kingdom Metazoa; phylum Arthropoda; class Insecta; order Coleoptera; family Cerambycidae; genus Leptura; species Leptura quadrifasciata. The sequence goes on from OY776674.1 coordinate 13,105,584, forward strand.
TTGTCTAAATCCAAGAGCTGAAAAATAACTTGGATCGTCAAACGGTGTTGATTGATTGCATATTATTACAATAAATCCACGAAAGTTATGTAAATCGCTAGGGGATCGTCCTTATCTTTGAAAAGACAGAGTTATTCTAACGTCGAACAAAATAAACACAAATATCTCGAAATATTTAGCAAAAAGGTTAAACAAGAATACAATGTAGAAATTTGTAGAAAAACCCGTCGTCTAAATCCAAGAACTGAAAAATCTTAAACATTTATGCGAAATGATTGGAAATTGATAAAATAACAATTATATATATTTGCTAGGTAATATGTTGAACTTGAAATTTGCCCACTAATAATTTATAAAAATACTAAGGCGATTTGCGTAATATCAATAAAGAAATGCAAATGCAAAACTTATGTCAAAATTTGAAGAAATATCTAATTAATCCGACTTGGAAAATGCGTTAAAAATTATTTTCAGACCACATGCAAAATAGTATAGGTATGTTAATTAAATGAAATATTTAAATTCATACGCACACATTACACAGAACAATAATATTGATTAATTAATTGGAGATGTATGTTGAGTAATGTTGAACCCCAAAGGTCATAGAGGATAGTTTGTCGTTTGTCAAAATGTCTATTTACCAAAGGTAATTGCATATTAGAATGTATACTATTTACATATCGACAGCGCAATATAAAAAGAATTATCACCGTAACATCCATATTTTTTAAAATATACACAAACGTGTCTTGTAAAAATGGTTTTACAAAATACTTTATTAAAGGGTAATAAAACAGCAGACACTGAAAAATTAAAATCTTTCATTCTATTTAAATAATCTGACTTAAAGATTGTTAGTACATTTTCCATGCAAATGACGTCCTTACCCAAAAATGAAATAATATACGTACAGTTATTACGAAAGTGAAAAATGAAATTGATACACCAATTATAATACAAAATTTTTATTCTGAATAAATCTATATTACAGTAATTATTATGATAATCGAAATAGGGCTAAAAACTCAATTGATACAAGCCCCGATTTTCCAAAACTCTGCTTGCCATACATATCAATATTGTTTGCAGTTGGTATACATTTAATTAGGTATAATAACTTATGAGAAAATTAATAAGCACATATTTTTACAAAAATACGTAGTGAAAATTGCGACATTTGAGTTCCAACGATGTTTCAGCGAATTAATTTCAATTATCAGATAACCATTCATATTTTTGATCTAAGTGCACGAAATAATTAGTAATATTTGATGCAAATCATTGTATGAACAAAATATTTTTAATTATTTCATGTCTGCATTTAACTTCAATAGCGGTTACTTGACAAGTTATATTTATTCCTTGGTGTTATCTGTTGGAGCTACATTAGACAAACTTGTACATTTGCCAACTATTATGCTGACAGATATCATTATTTAAGTTATCTAGTAGTTGCCAATTCAGCATTCACCAAAATATATGCCGGTTTGTCAAGTAACAAATTTATTTCATCGCGGACATGAATATTTAAATACTTTTGCTACATTTTTACCATTACCTGCAATATTATTTTTGAACATAGCTAGAGGTTCTCAATTGCATTTGTTTGTTTTTTATCATACTTTATTTATAATGTTGTCACGTTTCCAAATAATTTAAACTTCAAACATAAAATAATTCTGGCGTAAACTAGTTTGTTTTTTAGATAAATAGAAATACATTATTTATATCCTTTCTTGATTTGATTTTTTTTAAATACTCATCAAATGTTGCTTCTTCGCTCAATATCTTATAGCTTTAAGTTAAGAATGTAATGTTTATCAAGTTCGTTTCTGTAAGTTTTTGAGCAAAACGACCAATTTTGAATTAAAGTAATTTGAACATATTAATAGACCGGGTGTACTTAAGAGAAAAGCAGCACACAAATTTAATTTGCTAGGGTTTATTCGAATAAACTCAGTTCGGGGTATTTTTTCTCTACTGAGTGGTATCCTGCAATTGACAAATATACCTACCTATTTTACATATTTAAAAAAAATACTTTTCCGAGTAATTTTAAGATAAAAAAGTTTGGTTTCTGAAAAATCGATTACGTTGAAATTCAATGTGTGTTTTGTTTATATATTTTTATAGTTTTACATAGTTTTCTTAAGTTATTATTATTTATTTATTATTTTGCGATATACTTCTAGCATTGTTCATACCTATAACTTCTTTTTCAATGACTACTTACGAATATATATATTTTTGAGATTTCTCACCACAACTTTCTTACGCATTTGTTAGATCCTTGCTATGTGATAATTTGATAACGTACAACTTCAACGAAAATTCCGTAGGCATTGGACTTAAATAAAATATATTTGTAAATACCATATAAATAATAAAGAAAAATATATTCATCTATTCATCAGACAAATTTTTATTGAAATTAAATATTAATAATTGAATTTGAAACGAAATTTAAAAATAACTAGGGTCATCAAACGTTGATATCTTTACGAAATGTTGCGACACCAACCACCAAAAAGTTGCATAATAAACCATTTTGATACGGTGAAATTTGTGACGAATTCATTTCATTGAACATTGTAAATGCGTTTTCTACGAAATATTTTTAAATAAACTTTTCGCTTCCGGATATAAAGATAATTTCTGTTCTATCTGCCAAAATATAAACCCTGCTTTTCGTTTTTTAACGCAGACAAACAAATACTAATAGTGGGTTGTAAATTTTAAATTACAACAGACAACATTGTCTTCTTCAGATGCAGATGTTTCTTAAAAACTACGTTACTTGACAAGTTAATTATTTCTTAATACTAATAATTTATGTTAAAAAAACAACAAACTATAAATAAGAGAAGTGTTGATCATCAGTTCATTCCAAAGAAAATCAAATAATATCTCATTTATCGTTGTAAATATGTGCATACACTTTTTATTAAAAATATATTAAAATATAAAAGTAACTGACAAAAATAAGGACTCATAGGTAGTTTACAAGTTGAATTATGATAAAATTATTTAAATATTTAAAACTATTTTCATTCGCTTGTTGTTTGTATTTTATGATATATTTGTAACATTTCAGTTTCTTCAATGTATTAAAAAAACGTCTTGCGTTGTCGTTCGAAATGGCATTAGTTGTTTGTTTATACTTACATGTGTAATTTTACAATATGTATAGTAAAGATATCAGGACGTATCACAACCTAATCCAAAATTTATCACTCGCTATATTTATCCCTTGAATAGAAAAAGCTCTTTCAAAGCATTAAATAATATACTGAAATGAAAAAAAAGTTTTCGCTGAAGAATTGTGAAATTAATTAAAAACGTTTTAAACCCGAAAAAAATTGTTCGTAGTTGCTTATAGACAAACTCTGCCGTCAACTGTTAATATGGTCTTTGATTGCGTAAAAATGTATATAATTTTGTAAAATAAAGAAAATGTTAACGTAGATTTATGCAGAAGTATCGACTTATCAACTCGTATTTATAAACATCACTGTTTTATATTTATCGGCTTGTCCATTCATCTGCAATACTTCTTGCAAATTATTTGACATCTAAAATTATTAATTGTCGATTTATTAATGCGGATTATAGATAAATAATGCGACATTCAGTAACTAACGAGTTCAACACGCAAAATTTCCCAAATACATTATAAACTGCGCATGGCTTAATATTTAGACTGCATCGGAAAGCACGTTAAAATAAATATTAGATTTTACGATAATAAATTGATAAAAATACATTTATGTGTTGGGATATTACTTACTACGCAAACTAACAATTAACTTGTGAATACGCATAGACTGCCATAATCACTATTAGTTGCCACCAAAAAAACTTCACTACAAAAGTTGATATTCGATTGGTGCCAGAAAAATCCCATACTGTGGACATATGGATTTAATATCCCAAATAAAATCATTTCTTTTATGCTCAAAACTGCTTCGCTTTAATAAAAAAATCATAATAATTGTGAGATGAAATCAATGAATTCGTTTATGTAATATATAATTGCAAAATCATTTAAAACGTAGGCAAATACTACGACTAAATATGGAGTCAGGTATATACTACATTTACCAGTACAAAAACGTAGTTTAAAGGATTTAAGTATTTCTTCAATACGGATTTATAAACTTACCTTATAATTATGAATTTATTATTAGATAATTTATGCATAAAAGTCCTTCAGTGTATTAAAATGGAAAATTAAAATGAAACAAAGGAAAAATCACTTCGAAACACATTATTTACAATTTTCTAAAGCAAAATTATTATTTAAAAGTTGTAACACCTGTTGATTTGTCAATACGTACAGGCCAATGTTACAGTATTTTTTGAAATACCCGCTGAAAAAAACATTTGTTTTTTACTAACATAAACATATGTTATGGACATTTTGTAAAAATTCAATATTCTCACTCCACCAATCTACTGAAAAATATTAATGTGGGATGAATTACATGAAAGTATCTCCTAAGACAATGAGAAATTACCACAAATATTATAAATACACCAACAGGTTTATTAATTCGTTGAGGATATGAATCAGAATGACGAATCTCGTGAGTTTCTAAAATACAACTTTACTTGACAGTTATTATTTCGCAATACTAATAATTTATGTTTCTAAAACAAATTATGAATAAGAGAAGTATTGATCAGGAGTTTATATGAAGACTAACAATAAACAACCGCTCACATATATATTGTAATATGATATAAAATACTAGATACCAAATATAACTACGGCATAGTTCAAAAGATGTGTGTAGGACTTTTCAATAGAAATGTGCGATACAAAAAAATCAACAAATTATTTTAAAATGTCTACAACATCAGATTTATCAATACATATAGGTAAATACAACATTTAAATTGGAGTATATAGTATCTTAATAAGACAAATTTAAAAAATGTTACGTTTTAAATGGTTACGGGCGCAGATATGACGCCATTACTTGCGAGTAATCAGCTTGACATTTCGTTTGTTATAATTAGTGTGATAGGCAAATGCGATTCAGTAATTAACGACTTCAACACTCAAAATTTCCCAAATACAAGGGCAAAAACTACGAAAAATGTACACGTCCGCATTTGTAGTAGTAAACATTAACATAACATTCCGAACGTAGATGCATTCTGTGATATATTTTTAGCAATTTAAAATTACAACCTAGTCATTGTAGTAAAAAAAAAACTGGGATGAATTTTATGAAAATATCTCCCGAGATCTGATGTTAAATAAATCATCAAAATATGTCTGTTGGTTTATTAATTTTTTGAAGATATGCGCAAAACGTCTATGTATTAACTAAAAACTATGGAAGGTAAAAAATCTCTTAAATGAGTATATATAAGGTGTATTCTATAACTCATTTATCCCTTGATATAGGAAAAACGCTTTCAAAGCATTAATAGATAAACAAATATAAACGGAGATGAACGAAATTTGTCGACATGTTTCGAAATTAATGAATTTTATTACATATGGAACTTCATCAATTGTTAGTATCGGCATATACAAAGAGATACTGCGACATGGTCATCCACTGTGTTAAAATGTGTAAATAAACAACAACAATAAAAATTCCACATCAAAACATCGACTGTTAGTAAGGACAAATATAGCGACAAAGTTGTAAATATCGATCTAAGTCTTCTACTGTGTGAAGATGTGAATTAAATGTAAACGCCACGACATGCATAAACTCAAATTCACTTCGATAGTTTTTTGTTCCCGTCGATCCGAAGGTTCGCAGTTTCGAGCTTATTTGTCGATAGGGATTTGCTATTTCATAGCTAAATACTTATTCTATCCCATTGTTGCCAAAGATGGGTACGTATCAACTGTAATTTTCGATTTATCTACTGCGTATTATAACAAATGCTACGACATTCTTCAACTTTCAAACTCTCCTCAACCATTTTTTGGTCCCGTCGACCCGAAGGTTTACAGTTTCGAGGTTATTTTTTGATAGGGATTTGCTGTCAAAATGGGCACGTAAAACACAGGTCAATATTGGCAATAAAATAATTTTTTCTGTTAATTAATAATCTTGGGTGATGATATGAATAAGTACAATTCGTTTACGTATTGCGAAATCATTTAATATTGATACCATCAGTTTCTGTTTTATTACTTTTATTGTTATGTTAAGAAGAAAAACACTTTCTCGGGTTTAACGAAAATAAAAAGTATACCATTTTCAAATAGATTGTTAATGATTTATAAAAATGTGAAATATGATCTTCATCCATTGAAACACTTCATATTGGTAAAAATAAAAAAAATTAACAAAAGAATATTAGAACTTGGCCTAAACGTGCCTGTTAAAACAAACATGCAGTACAATATTTGCATTTAAATAGATCTTATTTCAATTAGTTTCCCAGTAAATATAACATTTTAAGCAATTTTAAGAATATTTTACAAAACTTAAGTAGTAAAATCAATTTTTTTCCAAGATTCCTTCATATTTCCAATTTCATATTTGAAATACTTGAGGGTCAATAGTTTTTTTTGTTCTTATGATCCTTAAAGTCGAATGTTACCAAGATAGTCCTCATCATCTATTATCCAAATAAAATCAAGAATTGCGCCAAAATTAGATAAGTATACAACATGTGTAGACCGAAATTTCGCGATTAGTTCTTCAGCAACAGCGTCAACAATCATCGAAAAATTCACAAAACAACGGATTTATGCCTGTCGAGGTATCGTCTTGATTTTTAAGGATTTATTAAGAATAAATATTTGGTATTAAACACTAAAATAGTATAAAGAATAATAGTTTTTTAAAGATCATTGGATTGATATTACTATTATTTAATTTTGAAAAATATTACTTGGTATTTGCTGTATTTGTAGTCAGGTCTTATAAACATTAATAGAATATTTTTAAAACAAATTAATTAAAAATCTTTTGATTTAAAAACTTTTAAACTACAGTTCCAGATTTTACGTAAAATTCTAACTGAAACGTCACAGGTTGGTTGATAAAAGTTTCATCAACAGTGTAAATTATAAAGTGTTCTTTTTCAAGACCATTTCAATAGTTTTTGTAAATTTTTAATAATACCGCCCATGCATGGTTCAATACGTTGAGATACAATAAAGTCAATAAAAATAATTAAAATGCATAGGTAAATTTTAAAAATATCTTAATTCGGTAATCATGATAGGTATATTTCTTCATTAAGCAGCTAATCATTTATATACTTGAAATAAAAAATAGCATCAGTGAAAGTCTTTGGCAGCAATTAAAAAAATAGTCATTTTTAAGGATATTAATAGTGTAATTATCCCAAATGGTATTTTGTGGATAAATTATATTTTACAGTGTTGCTGTAAAAATTTTACATCAAAACATCATTGACTGTTAGTAAGGACGAATGTAGCGACAAAGTTGTAAATATCGATTGAAGTCTTCTACTACGTGAAAATGTGTATTAAATGTAAATGCTACGACATTCATAAACTCAAATTCACTTCGATAGTTTTTTGTTCCCGTCGATCGAAAGTTTGCAGTTTCGAACTTATTATTTGTCGATAAGGATTAAGTAGGTACTTATTATATTCGATTGTTACCAAAATGGGTACGTATCGCACACAGCAACAAAGTCGTAAATTTCGATTTAGTCTTCTACTGCGTGAAAATATGAATTATGAACAAATTAAATTCTACGACATTTTTAAACTTTCAAAGTTACCTCAACCATTTTTTGGTCCCGTCGACCCGAAGGTTTACATTTTAGAGGTTATTTTCTAATATTGATTTGCTGTTTCGCAGCAAAGTACATATTCTACTTACATACGACACAGGTTAAATACTGGAAACAAAATCTGTTAATTAATACGCCCAAAACTTGAACAGTACAATAAAAGTCAATATTGGATGATATGTATACATTACATGTTGCGAAATCATATAACGATACATGTAAGTGAATACTACGTTTACTAAATATGAAATCATGAAGTCATACTAGCTCCTTGAGAAAATATGTGTGAAATAACTCCAATACAAAACTATAAACAACTTGAATAATTTATTGAACTAGAAACTGCGACATTATACTTGTCAGCATTTATAAACAAATATGTCTTTATCGACAAATTCAATATACTATACATGAACATCCTTCAGGATATTAATAAAATGCTAAAATATAGAACTAGAAAAAAATCACTTACATAAGCACTGTTTATAATTTTTATGGCAAAAATATTTAAATATTTAAAACTGTTAACCCCGTTAACTTGCCAATACAAATAGGCGTCAATATCAATTGGTTTACTAATCTCTTGAAGCCCAAAAACTTCGATGTATTATAAAAATTGTTACTGGAATGTATTTGAAAAATACTATTGAATAAATTCTAAATTATAATGATAGTTCAATAGTGTAGACCGGAATTCCACGATTAGTTCTTCAGCAACAACGTCAACAATCATCGAAAAATTCATACAATGGATTTATACCTGTCGAGGTATCGCCTTGATTTTTAAGGATTTATTAAGAATAAATATTTGGTATTTTAAACACTAAAATATTATAAAGAATAACAGTTTTATAAAGATCATTGGATTGATATTACTATTATTGAATTTTGAAAAATATTAATTGGTATTTTAGTTTTAGTTTTTTTATATCCAGGTCTTATAAACGGTAATAGAATATTTTTAATATAAAATAATTCAGGATCATTTGATTTAAAAACTTTTAAACTATAGTTCTAGATTTTACATAAAATTCTAACTAAAACGTCACCAACGCCACAGGTTGATAAAAGTTCCATCAACAGTGTAAATTATAAAGTGTTCTTTGTCGAGATCATCTGATTTTAATAGTTTGTGTAAATTTTTAATAGTGCTGCTCATGCTTAAATTAAAAATACTTACAAAATTAGTTGTAATAATAGTTCAATACATTGAGATACACAAAATCAAAAAGATTAATTAAAATACATAAATAACTTTTAAAATATCCTAATTTGGTAATCACTATATTTCTATATTAAGCAGCTAATTATTTATATAATTAAAATAAAAAATAGTGTCAATGTGAGTCTTTGGCAGTAATTAAAAAATGAGTTGTTTTTCAATTTGAAAAAATGATGTTAATAGTGTTATTACATTCCAATACTTATTCCAAATGGTATTTTGAGGATAAATTATATTTTACAGTGTCTTTAGTTGCTAATTATTTATTCCGTTTCCTTAAATTTGAATGTACACCAAAACATAACGTCAAGAAGTGCGCCAAAAATTTAGATATAGGTATAGCCAGCGAGGTAGACCGAAAATTTCGCGATTAGTGTTCCAGCATCAACGATCAACGAAAAAACAGGAGGTGTCTTTCGATTTTAAGGCTAACATTCAGCTAATTTAAAAAAATGATTTAGTACTGAGTAATAAAAAACGATAGTGACAATTGAAAATGTAATATATAAGACTATCCAATAACCATTTAAATTTTTCTGTGGATATAATGCAACAGAAATGACGAATGTCTTAATATTTATTAATCCCTTGAAATCTAAGGAAATACTGTTTCATATTGTTTCAATTTTAGATATTATGAAATGCATTTAAAGAAATATTTTTGTTTTGATAAATTATTTAAGAAAAACAAGATTTTGGTCTAATAGTTTGACAGAGTTTTATAACTTGATCATTTTGAATTCTTTGATGGCCCTTGAAGTTAAATGTTCACAAAATATTTAAACATGAAACTACAAAAAACTGACTTAAACGTGGTCCTCGAATTCAATATATAGGTAAAAGCAATGTCATTCAGTAACTAACGAATTCAGCACTCGGTACTTCCCAAATTGAGGGAAATATTACATCTATATATTGCGATATGATATAAAATACTAGATAACAAATATAATCACGACATGGTTCAAAAGATGAGTGTAGGACTTTTCAATAGAAGTATACGATACAAAAAATCAACATATTATTTTTAAATGTCTTCAGCATCAGATACAAATTTTATAAACACCACGGTTTAAATGACAATAGGGAGATATGACGTCATTACTTGCGAGTAATCGGCTTGACATTTCGTTTGCAATAATTGTTGTGAAATATTTGGCATTTAAAATTCATCAGCTGCCGATTTCTTAATAAGTATTATAGGCAAGTGCGATTCAGTAATTTACGATTTTAACACTCAAAATTTCCCAAATACAAGGTCATGATCTACGAAAAATGTACACGTCGACATTTATAGTAGTACATATTACCATAACATTCCAAAGAACTTCAAATGCCTCGTTAATTCTTACTTAACTAGTATAGATCCATTCTGTGATATATTTTTAACAACTTAAAATTACAACCTAGTCAATGTAAGTATTAAAAAAGAAAACTGGGATGAATTTTATGAAAATATCTCCCGAAACCTGATATTACAATAAATAATCAAACTTCTATCTATTAAGTAAAAACTATTGAATGAAAAAAATTTCTTAAATGAATGTTTGAATTCCAGTTGCTTTTGTATGTATAAGGTGTATTCTACAAAGGTGTATATGGAAAACGCTTTCAAAGCATTATGAATTTCTTCGACATGTTTCGAAATTAATTTATATTATTACATATGAAACTTCATCAACTGTTAATATGGGCATATGTAAAGAGATACTGCGACACGGTCTTCCAGTGTTAAAATGTGTAAATTTTCTTGTAACAATAAAAATTCCACATCAAAACACCATCGACTGTTAGTAAGGACAAATATAGCGACAACGTTGTAAATATCGATTTAAGTCTTCTACTACATTCTTCAACTTTCAAATTCACCTCAACCATTTTTTGATCCCGTCGACCTGAAGGTTTACAGTTTCGAGGTTATTTTTTGATAGGGATTTGCTTTTTTACAACAAAGTACATATTCTACTTTATTGCTGTCAAAATGGGCACGTACAACACAGGTGAATATTGGCAATAAAATATTTTTTTTTGTTAATTAATACGCTGAAAACTTGAACAGTACAACACATAATTAATATTGGGTGATAATATGAATAAGTACAATTTCGTTTACATATTGCGAAATCATTTAACATTGATACCATCAGTTTCTGTTTCATTACTTTTATTGTTATGTTAAGAAGAAAAACACTTTCTCGGGTTTAACGAAAATAAAAAGTGTACCATTTTGAAATATATTGTTAACGATTTATAAAAATGTGAAATATGATCTTCATACATTGAAACACTTCATATTGGTAAAAATAAAAAAATAATATTAGAACTTGAAACGTGTCTGTTAAAACAGACATGCAGTACAATATTTGCATTTAAATAGATTTTATTTCAATTAGTTTCCAAGTAAATATAACACTAAGCAATTTTAAGAATATTTTACAAAACTTAAGTAGTAAAATCAATTTTTTTCCAAGACTCCTTCATATTTCCAATTTCATATTTGAAATACTTGAGGGTCAAATTTAGTTGTTTTTTGTTCTTATGATCCTTAAAGTTGAATGTTACCAAGATAGTCAGTCCTCACATCTATTATCCAAATAAAATCAAGAATTGCGCCAAAATTAGATAAGTATACAACATGTGTAGACCGAAATTTCGCGATTAGTTCTTCAGCAACAGCGTCAACCAACAATCATCGAAAAATTCACAAAACAACGGATTTACGCCTGTCGAGGTATCGTCTTGATTTTTAAGGATTTATTAAGAATAAATATTTGGTATCAAACACTAAAATAGTATAAAGAATAACAGTTTTTTAAAGGTTCATTGGATTGATATTACTATTATTTAATTTTGAAAAATATTACTTGGTATTTGCTGTATTTGTACAGTCAGATCTTATAAACGCTAATAGAATATTTTTAATGTAAATTAATTAAAAATCATTTGATTTAAAAGCTTTTAAGCTACAGTTCTAGATTTTACGTAAAATTCTAACTGAAACGTTACAGTTTGGTTGATAAAAGTTTCATCAACAGTGTAAGTTATAAAGTGTTCTTTTTCAAAACCATCTGATTTTAATAGTTTATGTAAATTTTTAATAATACCGCCCATGCATGGTCCAATACGTTGAGATACAACAAAGTCAATAAAAATAGTTAAAATGCATAGGTAAATTTTAAAAATATCTTAATTCGGTAATCATGATAGGTATATTTCTTCTTTAAGCAGCTAATTATTTATATACTTGAAATAAAAAATAGCATCAGTGAAAGTCTTTGGCAGCGCAATTAAAAAAATAGTAATATTTAAGGATATTAAGGATAATTATTCCAAATGGTATTTTGAGGATAAATTATATTTTACAGTGTTGCTGTAAAAATTCTACATCAAAACATCATTGACTGTTAGTAAGGACAAATGTAGCGACAAAGTTGTAAATATCGATTGAAGTCTTCTACTACATGAAAATGTGTATTAAATGTAAATGCTACGACATTCATAAACTCAAATTCACTTCGATAGTTTTTTGTTCCCGTCGATCGAAAGTTTGCAGTTTCGAACTTATTATTTGTCGATAGGGATTAAGTAGGTACTTATTATATTCGATTGTTGCCAAAATGGGTACGTATCGCACACAACAACAAAGTCGTAAATTTCGATTTAGTCTTCTACTGCGTGAAATTATGAAGAAATTCTACGACATTTTTAAACTTTCAAAATTACCCCAACCATTTTTTGGTCCCGTCGACCCGAAGGTTTACATTTTAGAGGTTATTTTCTAATATTGATTTGCTGTTTCGCAGCAAAGTACATATTCTACTTACATACGACACAGGTTAAATACTGGAAACAAAATCTGTTAATTAATATGCCCAAAACTTGAACAGTACAATAAAAGTCAATATTGGATGATATGTATACATTACATGTTGCGAAATCATTTAACGATACATGTGAGTGAATACTACGTTTACTAAATATGAAATCATGAAGTCATACTAGATCCTTGAGAAAATATGTGTGAAATAACTCCAATACAAAACTATAAACAACTTGAATAATTTATTGAACTAGAAACTGCGACATTATACTTGTCAGCATTTATAAACAAATATGTCTTTATCGACAAATTCAATATACTATACATGAACATCCTTCAGGATATTAATAAAATGCTAAAATATAGAACTAGGAAAAAATCACTTACATAAGCACTGTTTATAATTTTTATGGCAAAAATATTTAAATATTTAAAACTGTTAACCCCGTTAACTTGCCAATACAAATAGGCGTCAATATCAATTGGTTTACTAATCTCTTAAAGCGCAAAAACTTCGATGTATTATAAAAATTGTTATTGAATGTATTTGAAAAATACTATTGAATAAATTCTAAATTATAATGATAGTTCAATAGTGTAGGCCGAAATTCCACGATTAGTTCTTCAACAACAGCGTCAACAATCATCGAAAAATGCATACAACGGATTTATGCCTGTCGAGGTATCGCCTTGATTTTTAAGGATTTATTAAGAATAAATATTTGTTATTAAACACTAAAATATTATGAAGAATAACAGTTTTATAAAGATCATTGGATTGATATTACTATTATTGAATTTTGAAAAATATTACTTGGTATTTTAGTTATTTTTTTTATAGTCAGGTCTTATAAACGTTAATAGAATATTTTTAATATAAAATAATTCGGATCATTTGATTTAAAAACTTTTAAACTATAGTTCTAAATTTTACATAAAATTCTAACTAAAACCTCACCAACGCCACAGGTTGATAAAAGTTCCATCAATAGTGTAAATTATAAAGCGTTCTTTGTCGAGATCATCTGAATGAATAGTTTGTGTAAATTTTTAATAGTCCTGCTCATGCTTGTAAATTAAAAATACTTACAAAATTGTAATAATAGTTCAATACGGTGAGATACACAAAATCAAGAAGATTAATTAAAATACATAAATAACTTTTAAAATATCCTAATTTGGTAATCATTATAGCTATATTTCTATATTAAGCAGCTAATTATTTATATAATTAAAATAAAAAATAGTGTCAGTATGAGTCTTTGGCAGTAATTAAAAAATGAGTTGTTTTTCAATTTGAAAAATGTTAATAGTGTTATTACATTCCAATACTTATTCCAAATGGTATTTTGAGGATAAATTATATTTTACAGTGTCTTTAGTTGCTAATTATTTATTCCTAGTCCTTAAATTTGAATGTACACCAAAACATAACGTCAAGAAGTGCGCCAAAAATTTAGATATAGGTATAACCAGCGAGGTAGACCGAAAATTTCGCGATTAGTGTTCCAGCATCAACGATCAACGAAAAAACAGGAGGTGTCTTTCGATTTTAAGGCTAACATTCAGCTAATTAAAAAAAATGATTTAGTACTGAGTAATAAAAAACGATAGTGACAATTGAAAATGTAATATATAAGACTATCCAATAACCATTTAAATGTTTCTGTGGATATAATGCAACAGAAATGACGAATGTCTTAATACTTATTAATCCCTTGAAATCTAAGGAAATACTGTTTCATATTGTTTCAATTTTAGATATTATGAAATGCATTTAAAGAAATATTTTTGTTTTGATAAATTATTTAAGAAAAACAAGATTTAGGTCTAATAGTTTGACAGAGTTTTATAACTTGATCATTTTGAATTCTTTGATGGCCCTTGAAGTTAAATGTTCACAAAATATTTAAACATGAAACTACAAAAAACTGACTTAAACATGGTCCTCGAATTCAATATATAGGTAAAAGCAATGTCATTCAGTAACTAACGAATTCAACACTCGGTACTTCCCAAATTGAGGAAAATATTACATCTATATATTGCGATATGATATAAAATACTAGATAACAAATATAATCACGACATGGTTCAAAAGATGAGTGTAGGACTTTTCAATAGAAGTATACGATACAAAAAATCAACAGATTATTTTAAAATGTCTTCAGCATCAGATACAAATTTTATAAACATCACGGTTTAAATGACAATAGGGAGATATGACGTCATTACTTGCGAGTAATCGGCTTGACATTTCGTTTGCAATAATTGTTGTGAAATATTTGGCATTTAAAATTTATCAGCTGCCGATTTCTTATTAACATAGATGCATTCTGTGATATATTTTTAACAACTTAAAATTACAACCTAGTCAATGTATTAAAAAAGAAAACTGGGATGAATTTTATGAAAATATCTCCCGAAACCTGATATTACAATAAATAATCAAGATATGCGCAAGACTTGTATCTATTAAGTAAAAACTATTGAATGTAAAAAATTTCTTAAATGAATGTTTGAAATCCAGTTGTTTTTGTATGTATAAGGTGTATCCTACAAGGTGTATATGGAAAACGCTTTCAAAGCATTATGAAATTCGTCGACATGTTTCGAAATTAATTAATATTATTACATATGAAACTTCATCAACTGTTAATATGGGCATATACAAGAGATGTGGCACGGTCTTCCACTATGTGAAAATGTATAAATTTTCTTAATAACATTTACTTAACATTTAAAATTATTAGTTGCAACAATAAAAATTCCACATCAATCGGCTGTGTTAGTTACGACAAATATAGCGACTAAGTTGTAAATATCAATTTAACTCTTCTACTGCCTGAAAAGTAAATACTACGACATTCATAAACTCTCAAATTCCCTTCGATAGTTGTTTGTTCCTGTCGATCGAAGGGTTATGGCTTGAGCTTATTTGTTGATAGGGATTTGCTATTTCATAGCTAAGTACTTATTCTATTCGATTGTTGCCAAAATGGGTACGTATCGCACAAATTCTTAAACTTTCAAATTCACTTCAACCATTTTTTGGTCCCCTCTACCCGAAGGTTTATAGTTTCGAGGTTACTTTTCGATGGGGATTTGCTGTTTTACAGCAAACTACATATTCTACTTTATTGTTGTCAAAATGAGTACAAAACACAGGTTAATATTGGGAACAAAATCATTTCTTCTGTTAATTAATACGCTCAAAACTTGAACAGTACTATAAAAAATCAATACTGAGTGATGATATGAAAGAATAAAAATTCGTTTACGTATTGCGAAATCATTTAACATTGTTACCTAGTAAGCGAATACTACGTTTACTATATAAAGTCATACTATAGATCCTTGAGAAAACGTGTGAAATAACTGCAATAAAACTTTAAGCAACGTCAATAATATATTTAATAGAAACTGCGACATTACATTTGTCAGCATTTATAAACAAATATTTCCAACATTTATACTAACATATCTAGTTAATTTAAACCAAGAAAAATATGTCTTGATTTTGTCATATACTTCGACAAGTTGTAGTAAACATCAGTTTAACATTTCGAACAGCTTCAAATGCTTCATCAATTCATTCAATATAGTTTACATGGAAATCCTTCAGGATAATAGAAACGCTAAAATATAGAAATAGGAAAAAATCACTTGCAAAAGCATTGTTCGTAATTTTCGTTATGGCAAAAATATTTAAAATAATGTCAATCACGTTAACTTGCCAATACAAATAGGCATCAATATCAATTGATTTACTAAATCTATTGAAGCGCAGAACACTTCGATATGTTATAAAAATTCTCATTAAAGTGTATTTAAAAAAAAAACTTGAATAAATTCGAAATTATGATATTGGTTCTTTTGCTTAATATATACAGGTGGATTATTCTACGACTTTTGGCAAAAGTCAATAATATACAACGTAGTTGTAATCATCGACATAATCAAATGAATCACTGGAATCATCAACGCTTGTAGACAGATATACGACAATATTAATCATGGTCATGAACAAGATATTCCAAAATATACGGGGGCTCATGCTACAACGTAGTTGAAAAACATTGGTAGAATATCGTCAATAAAAATGTACAAACATTTACAATTCATTTAAAAATTTGAAACTACGACATTAGATTTGTCAGCTCTATAAAAAAATATTTCCAACATATTAACATGTCTAGGTAATTTAAACTAACAAAAATATTTTTTGATTGACTTAAATCATTCTAAATATTCTTAATTTCCAAACTCCATCGCTTTTATGGCATCAAAACGTACAAAGAATCTCCAGAATCTTTAAGTTATAATTAAAATAGTTACAGAGAGAACAATTTATTATTAGTTTGTGATTTAAATGTGATGTATAGCCGGCATACTACAATTACTCAAATTCAACGACGTGACATAAATTCATGAATGTGTGGATGATTTTCTTAATTAAATATTTCCTCTATAGTTAATTAATGACAATTAGGTACTTAAAATTCATAATCGTTAAATTGCTATCCCCACTAGGAATGGAACTCCAACATTTGGACTAATATAATGTGTGCATAAGAAATGCAATGAAAGAAAAAATAGAATCTATATTTTTTAAATATCATTTATTTCCATAAACTCACTGAAGTTAGGGAATGATAAATACATTTATCAGTAATTTATACTCTAAACTAAATACTATTTACAAACATTTATCGTGGAAAAGTTACTTCAATATTCACTACAAGATTTGTCTACATTTATATATAGATATAACACGTACATATGTAAACCAGCAAAACATCAACTCCTTTGTTATTTAAATGTGTTCGATGTTATTATTAATAACACTATTAAAAACTTCATTTTATTTACTGTTATCAGTATATGCAAATAACGACTTTTCGTCAATAATCTCACAAACAACGTTTTAAAATTTAAAAATTATGTAATGTGTGCTTTTTAACCTACCCAAATATACTAAAATATTGAATAAGTTTTATACTGAGAACTGTAGAAGAAATAATTGGTTTTCCAATTAATGGGTATCGGCCACATTGCAACATGAACTGGTACAAGTTTGCAAAATAGCAGTAATCTCACTACAATGCAAAGTCTTGTTTGCCAGAAAGATACAGGCATACATTTAAATTAATGGACGATAATTCAATATTGAATTTCTACTGTAATGTTAAATTGCAAAAGTTTAGGTGCGTAGAGTTACAAGAATCTCATAAATCGACCAATGGCATTAAAATATTGCTACTTGCATATTTTCTAATTACAGCAAAGGTTTACTATTATTTATATCTAATTTTTCGAATACTAAGAGGGTTATACCAATTAGGTTTTGTATTTTTTGTAATATATTTTTTCTTTTCATCAATGTCTGACATCAGAGTTTCTGTTTTATTATTTTATTATTATGTCAAGAAGGAAAACACTTTCTCAGGCTAAAGGAAAATAACAAATACTATTTTGAAATATATTTATTACGATTTATAAAAATCTGAAATATGATTTTCATACGTTGAAACATTTCATATTGGGAAGAATAAAAAAAATAACAGAAGAATATTGGAACCTGTCCTAAACATGTGTGTTAAAACAAACATGTAAACAATATTTGCATTTAATAGATCTTATTTCAATTAGTTTCTAATTAAATATAACACTGAGCAATTTAAGAATATTTTACAAAACTTAAGTAGTAAAATCATTTTTTTTCCAAGTTCAGATTTCTTCATATTTCCAATTTCATATTTGTAATACTTGAGTGCCAAATTTAATTTTCTTTGTTCTTAGGATCCTTAAAGTCGAATGTTACCAAGATAGTCCTCACATCTATTATCCAAATAAAACCAAGAATTGCGCCAAAATTAGATAAGTATACAACATATGTAGACCGAAATTTCGCGATTAGCTCTTCGGAAACAGCGTCAACCAACAATCATCGAAAAAATTACAAAACAACAGATTTATGTCTGTCAAGGTATCGTCTTGATTTTTAAGGATTTTTTAAGAATAAATATTTGGTATTAAACACTAAAATGTTAGAAAGAATAACAGCTTTATAAAGATCATTGGATTGATATTACTATTATTGAATTTTGAAAAATATTACTTGGTATTTTAGTTATTTTTTTATAGCCAGCTCTTAGAAGAGCTAATAGAATATTTTTAATATAAAATAATTGAGAATCATTTGATTTAGAAACTTTTAAATTACATTTACATAAAGTTGTATCTGAAGCGTCATCAACGCCACAGATTGATAAAAAGTTCCACCAACAGTGTAATTTATTAAGTGTTCTTTGCCAAGACCATCTGATTTTACTATTTTTTGTAAATTTTTAATAGTACCGTTCAAGCTTTTACATTAAAAATGTGTTGTAGTAATAAATACTATGCTGTGATTTTTCTAACGCATGGTTCAATACGTTGAGATACACAAAATCAAGAAAAATAGTTAATATGCCTAACATTTTAACATTTAAAAATATCTTAATTTGGTAATCAATCAAGTATATTTCTATATTAAGCAGCTAATTATTTATATAATTAAAATAAAAAATAGTCTCAGTGTAACTCTTTGGCAGTAATTAAAAAATCTTTCCATTTGAAAAAAGGATGTTAATAGTGTTATTACATTCCAATACTTATTGCAAATAGTAATTTGAGGATAAATTATATTTTACAGTGTCTTTAGTTGCTAATTATTTATTCCGAGTCCTTAAATTTGAATGTACACCAAAACATAACATCAAGAAATGCGCCAAAAATTTAGATATAGGTATGACCAACGAGATAGACCGAAAATTTCGCGATTAGTGTTCCAGCATCAACGATCAACGAAAAAACAGGAGGTGTCGTTTGATTTTAAGGTTAACTTTCTGCTAAATTAAAAAAAATGTATTTAGTACTGAGTAATGAAAAATAATAGTGACAATTGAAAATGTAACATATAAGACTATCCAATACATTTAAATTTTTCTATGGATGTTATGCAACAGAAATAATGAATGTCTTAATATTTATTAATCCTCTAACAGTAAGAGTACTATTTCATATTGTTTCAATTTTAGATATTATGAAATTAAATTGAAGAAATATTTTTCTTTTTGATAATTTATCTAAGAAAAACAAAATTTAGGTCTAATAGTTTGGCAGAGTCTCTTGACTTGCTCATTTTGAATTCTTTGATGGCCCTTGAAGTTAAACGTTCACAAAATATTTAAACATAAAACTACAGAAAGGGACTCATTAAACATAGCCCTCGACGTCAACTTATTTAGACCGAAAACATCGCGATTAGGTTCCTGAAACAATATCAATAATTGACGAATAATGGAGTAATTAAATTAAATGGGATTTTAACTTTGAAGTGTCGTTTAATTCTAAGGACCTGTAAAGAATTTACTTGATTTTCCAAATAAAAGCAAATTAAAAGTTTGTATAAATATGACGATTATAAAATTAATATACAGCCCTCTGCAGGTAATGGAAATAATTTTATTATATAGTAATAATAATAACTACTTTTGCTTAGAGATATTTAAGTTTGAGAAATAACCAAGCAGTTTGGAGGTACTCTAACAAACTTAATGCTGAAATTACGAAGTTAATTTGACTCATTCGAAACAGAATTAGAATACTAGTTCCAAGATACAGTTTTATTGACTCTCTCACCTTTGTTGCTTACACATTATTATTTTTAATTTGTATTTGTATTTTTTTTATATAAAATAAATTATGTTGACAATATTTTAAATTTTAGGGAAATAGTAAACTACATTTTTGAAAACCTCCCAAAGAGTTTCAACATTTTTCTTTTGAGTATCTCAATTTATTGCTCCATTTCAAACTAAGATTTTTAAAATACGACTGGCAATTTTTTAAGAGAATTATGAAGATTTAGAAACAGTAACATATTAACATAGCATTTCACTAAAGTAACTTGCCCTTTAACTAGTTAATGAAACATACTTTTTATATTTTTTTAAGTAACAAAGACATTAGTTGCAATTTTAATTGTCTCAAATATCCTTAAAGTTGAATCGAACGCCGAGACTATATCTAACATCTAATATCAAGAATTGCGCCAAACATTCCAATACGGATCTTCAGAGATAGACCGAAATTTTCGCGATTAGACGTTCCAACAACAACAGCTATCAACGAAATATACCCAATAACAGGATTCTTCGCTGTCGAGGCGTAGTTCGATATTAAGGATCTGCTAAGCTATCTAAATTGTTAAAAATCTTAATGTCTTCAGTTTAAAAAAATTTAAAAAATGTGTTACAATAAGCATACAGTACTTTTTAAATTTAACAAATCTTGCAATATTGTCTATACTCTAATAGTAGGTACCCCAATTTGCCCGTTTTCTAACGTCTTTCAGATGATCGTTTAAAATTTTACTAACTTTCCAGTTTTTAACTTTTTAAGACTTAAGTTATTTACTGTAGGCTTGCGTAAACTAACTGCCTAATTAATTAATTAATGAGTATTTATGGTTTAAGATTAAATGATTCCCAGGTTCCCGTGTGTTAATTTCACTAAAATTCTATCTACAAATTTAATTTCGAGAAAGACTAATTTTGAATGTGTAAACTCAGTTCAATTAACATTATTCGCATATAAAGAAAACTTTGAACTTCGATATGAAGTATTCTCTTGTTATGATTACTAAAACATTAATAGTTGTTGTTTACAATGTTACTAATATGTTACTACGATGTAATCTGATACCTATAATAGCGCACTTTAAAGACCAACAAACCGAAAAAAAGAAGTTTCTTAGATGCAATTTGTACAAATATTTGTATTTGAGGTAAAGTGCTTTTTAAATTTGATATAAAGATGTCAGTCATTAAGGGCAGCAGCAAGATGAACATGACCATTTTCCAAAATTTTTAAAGTATATTAAATAAATAAATCGGCATTTCATTAATGAAATGATTTAAATGTTTTTAATTTTACGCTAATTTTAATTTGCTAGTAATGAATCCTTAAAGTTGAATGTTCACCAAGACCAACCTAACAAAAAAAGTGGTGAAAGTGCGCATAAAAATATATATACAAACCATCAAAGAGATAGACCGAAAATTTCGCGATTAGCTTTTTCAGCAACAACATCAACAACAACAGTCAACGAAAATTGCGCCTAACAAAGGATTTTTCCGTCGAAGTGTCGTTTGGCTTTAAGGTGTCAGTATTTCTAAACTTCTCAATTGTTTTTAAGCTTTAATAAATGCACTTACAGAAACTAAAGGTAAATATTTCATAAGTTGCTATAAGTTTACTTCCAATGTCAAAGGTTGAAACTTCTTTAGTTTGATAAAAAATTTCCCTTACTAATTTAAGTCGGCATTTTCAATTTGCTGCTGTTTCTTTTAGTTTAAACTACATAATATAGATAAAACATTTCTATTGTCGTAGCTTTTACTAGCTAAATTTAAATGAATGTAGTAAACTTTTTGTAACTATCGTTTAGATATTGTTGATCAGCCAGCCTAAATATAATTTTATCTACTTAGAACATCGAATTGCATTAAATAGCTAGATTTGAAAATCTAAGTAATATCAGATAATTCATTTACAGTAAAAAATTGTATTAAATTTAATGGAAAAATACAATAGGTTCAAAACTGAACTAAACAAATATCGGACTGAGGATGTTTTAGAAAAATGCAAAGAAAATTTAAAAAAAATTAACTGAAATATAACTTATTTTCCAGGCGTAGTTGATTCCTGTATGTATAGATAAAACTTTTAAAGTGCCAATTATTGTAACATATAGAAAATAATAATATGAAATGAGGAATAAAAAAATAATTATTTGCCACTTTCAAAAAACTATTAAACCGATTTTTTCTCTTCATTTAGTTATTATTAGATTTTGCCAATGCAATAAATTAAATATTATTCTTAATATTAACTTTTAAAATAATAAAAAGTAAGAACCCCCCCGTTTAGGGTCAGTCACATACGATTACCGATATTCAGTGATACCTCCTTCCTTCTATATTTATTTAAATCTGAGTTGTCAATTTGTTGCTTCTTCTATAGAGTGGAATTTGAATTAAAAGGGCATAATTTAACATTTTTAAGCCGTTCAAACTGCTACAAAATAGATAATTAGAACATGATATGGAAATTTGATGAGTTAAGGTTCTTAAATACTCAGCTAAAATTGTTTAAATAACAAAACTAACATTCATTAAATAATCGGCTAATAGATGTGATTTGAATAACTGGATTTTCCATTGTTTCTTCACTAAAAGACTTACTGTTTTACTAATCGAACATTTAGGTTTGTTAATTGTGATTTCTTAATATAATCCTTTTAAACGACTGTTCACCAACAATTGCCTAAAGCAGAACATCGTGTTTAATATTGAATAATCTGAGAAATATTTATATAGACCGAAATCACGTGATTAGCTCTTCAGCAACAATATCAACGATCAACGAAAATTCACAACATACTTTTTCCGTGAGAGGTGACACTTGATTATAAGGATTTGTAAAGATATCATTTACATGTAAACAACTAAACGTTTCTTTTTGGAGTTACTAAAACAGAAGCAGAACTAGACGTCGCCAATATAATTTTACTAATTTTCTGGCTTAATATTTGTGTAGATTTTTCTACTATTCTAACAAATTGGTTAGTTACAGATATTATAAATTCTTTTATTGTCAAATTATTTAACAATACTTGGGCATTTTAAACAAAGTAAGAAATTTATTTACAACCAATCCTGTATCAAATCAAAATTCTAAGTTGTCAATTAAGAGTGTTTGTTTTCTCTTTGCATAGTGTTTCAAAATTTAAAAAAATACTGAAGTTATAAAATAGTAATAATAATATTCAATAATTTACTGGGTCGAACGAATTTAAACTATTTTCTTAAGATTCAGTTTTTTTAATGTAGATGACTCCTAAAGTTGAACGTTCACCTAAAACCATCCTAACACCACACAATGCGCATAATTAGATATAAGTATGATCTTCTGAAAAATATGGTAGACCGAAAATGTCGCGATTAGGTTCCAGCATCATCAACGCAACGATCGACGAAAAATGCGCAAGGATCTTGCTCCTGTTTAGGTGTCGTTTTGATTTTAAGGATTTGTCATGAATCACTATTTAAATTTTAAATAAAGAATTGCTAATGAAAATAGTTTAAATTCTTCTTCGAATTTGTTTTCTAGTATTTTTCATATAGAAATTTGATACCAACATTTCCTTCAACATTTTTGTCAAGTAAAGATATATGTTCAAGAAGACTAATAATATTATTTAATCATATTTTTCCGGCTTTTCACTACACTTAAGTCATAACACCTTCTTTAACACAGTTTGGGTTATTAAAGATAAACATTTTACTAATTGTACCACATCCATTTATAAATATTTAAAATACAGTCAGTTTTTTTCAAGAATAAAAATAATTTGTATATATATTATTAATCAAAATCAATTTTTACGTCCTTTCTTTTCAGTTTAAATATTTACATATTTTTTTACTATATATTTCTAGCAGTCTCTTGCTAATTAGGCAAAAACTAAAATGAACAATTTGAATGTTTATTAAAAATTCCGAGCAATTTCAGTAGTTTTCTTTTATCATTTGACTACCTATATTGACTAGCCTTTTGTTTTTCCAAATTTTGCAATTCCTTAAAGTTGAGCTATCACCAAGACCAGTAACATCAAGAGTGCGCAAAAAATTCCAGGTGTTCCAGAAAATATGTAGACCGACAAATTCGCGATTAGCTCTTCAGCAACAACAACCATCGCATGCGCATTACCAAGGATAAATCTGCGTTGAGGTGTTGTTTGATTTTAAGGAAACCTTGATAATGGAATAAGAAAAATTATCTTGATAATGGAATAAGAAAAATTATCTTAAAATATCAATTGATGTGTATTAAAGCAAAAAATACCAAAAGTTAGATTCAGCTGTGTTGATTTTATCGATTTAAATAGTGATATGCAAATTATTTAGTTAAATTTATTATTTAAAGTACCTACACCACTGCAGGCTTAGAATAGCAACAAATTGACATTCATATTACAATCTAAAGTATTCAATAAAAAAATGGTCATGGTATTTCATACGTAAAATTAAAATATTTAATGTCTAAAAGTAATTGTATGATGCCCCCAAATATGTATATATACAAATTAGGAAAATCTGTTATCGACCTGGCAAATATAACTAAGTTTTATATATATACATATATAGTATATTCTGACATAGATTTTAAAAATGGGCAAGTACACAAGGTAAATTTTATGCGAGGATAAAAATTGTGTATAGTAATTTGAAGTTTGAAAAATGACTCTAACATGAGCAATGTCTACTGCGTTTAGATATATAAATATATAGATGTAATATCACAAGACCATATTATATTATTAGTGTCGGACAAAAAAATGAAGAATTATATACAATATCTGCTATTATGCAAAAAAACCGTTGAAGACATTGTTATAGAAGTTTATAAAATCAAAACATTTTTTAAAGTGATTAGTTTTAGTCCATAAATTTTAGAAGTTTAAATTCTGCTAAAAGAATAAATTTCAATGAAGTATTTGCACTCTAATAAAAAATTTAATAATTCAACGGATCAAGTGATTTTTTTCTAAAATACCAATTTTTTAATGCTTTTGTTGGACATCCTTAATATTGAACGTTCGCCGAGATCAACGACAATATGGGCGCAAAAAATTATGACAAAGATAGACCGAAAATTTCGCGATTAGGTTCCAGTATCAACAGTCAGCGATTACAGTGCAACTAACTCAAAGGATTCTTCACTGTCTGGGTATCGTTCGATATTGAGGATGCCCGCAAAAGTTATTTAAACTGAAGAAATCTGATAGCAAGTAATTTATTGGATTTGTAGATTGTATTTTTCTTTAAAATCGTTAACGATATGTTGGTTAATTAAATGTTTACAACGGAGATTAATATTCAATAATTAAGAAGCTTGTACGTAAAGTTGAAACCATTTAGTAATAGCAATAATAATAACAATCATGTAGGTATTTGTACAATTCAAGACATAAAATGATAAAGTATATGTATATTTACATTCTGAACATGGTAATGATAATAATAATAACTTTTATTGCACATAATGAAAACACAGTCGTACAGAGACCCATACATGTTATACAAAACTAATACAATTTTTTTATTTTTAACTAGTAATCTAGCGAATCTAATGTATTTTTTACCAAAAAAGTAAACTTATTAACATAGTGTTAAAAAGCGGATTTAAATATATTCTTCGTCACTTAAGAAAGTCGACAGCAACGAATTCATACGATTATGAATGGTGTTAAAGTTGTTTCGATGATTATTATTTATATTTCGCTTAAATATTTGTATCTCTTCAAAATTTCTGTTTTCCGACTAAACTCTAAATGCATAGCGCCTAATTTTGATTTATATTATAAACGCAAATTGTCTAGTCATGTTATACATGAATATTTTAAATATTTACTACTATTCAAACTAATAAACTCTTTCAAGGCTGATTAGTGTCATAGACACTGAATAGAAAATATTCGTCAACACTTACCAACTAAACATTGTATAATGTAAAACTATACATTAATTAACTCGCTGACAATTAATATTTACTATAATTTTAAAATATAGTGTTAGTGAAAAAACTCGTCTTTATTGAGTATGCTTTAAATAATTTTATTCTCCTCTATAAAGCTACGTTTATTTTAAAGAAACAATACCTAAATTTGATAACAGAAACCTCGTAAATTGAACTATTCGTCCCAATTTCTTCTCATCTCTTATGAAAATAGATTAAGAATATACCTACATCTCAGATGAGAGTATTTTTGACAATATAAAATGATCGTCCCATTATATTAAACACTGACTAACTAATCAAGCGGAATAAAAATTTTAACTATAAATAAAATTTCGCGTAATATATGATAAAATAAATGCGCTTTCTTCGTTTGTCTACAAACAGCTGGGTACATGTATGGTTTAGGATCAATAACCTTTGTAATAAATATTACTTTTTCAACGAGTGCCTGTTTTATAAACACAATGAAAATATAATTACATCGGTTTAAAAATATTAAATATAATCCCGCAGGTTTCTTGATTTAATCGTCGAGGTAGCGCGTAATTTTTAAATACTTTTGGTGATACTTAATACATTTCTGATAAATAATAATTTATGAATTTAAAAGTTTAAATAATGCAGTTAAAAATTAATAACGATTGACGATAAACGAATTCGAAAATTCGGTATTTATATAACCAAACAAACGAATGGCAATGGCAATGATAATGGTTTAATAATAATTATTTATGTGATTGGTTTAAATTGAGTTATAAGATATTCAACAAATTTATTTGTTAATGTTCATGTTATAAGCAATTCTAACAAAGTAACCTAATGGTATGATTGTTTGTCACTAACTTTGAAAAAATAGCACAAAATTATACTAGATCCTGGAGGTATATATAAAATTCGATATTTGTGTAAAATACTCTTAAAAAACATCTGCATTCATATCTGTTCAATCTCTTGTGTATTCTCTTTAAGCCATTTTATTTATTAATCCTTCATTTTCGTCGAACTGAGGTGACAGATAAGCAAAATGACTATAAAATCTACAATTTCAAATGTCTTAGAAATGCTTTGGACAAAGTAATGTCACAATTTTTAAAAATATATTAAAATATAAATATATATTTCACGTTTTTGTTTTAAAAACTATTGAACCACAACGTAATAAAAAATACAACAAAATACACAAAACGTACTAATAGCACCAAACAACATTAAGAATCAGAGATCGGTAAAAATAAAATACAATAATCCTATTATTGGGTATAGTTGTGTATTTTATTATAACTTAGCGATATACACAGAGGAAAATAAAGGCAAGAACAAGGTAGAAGAATTACGCATCAGAATTATTAACGTTTAAAAGTGAATAAACTAAAGCAAAGCACAAACTGAAAATAAAAAAGAAACAAAAATATTGATAACTATTCAGAAGGTATAAATAGCAATATTAAATTATATACATAAAATTTGTAAAACCAAAATGGTACTTAAATTTGTAAAAATATGTCCAGGATGCCAACTAGATTAAAGAAACTGATAGTCAAAAGAGAAAGTTACAAAATATGCAAACAGTCTGCAACGGAGATTTATTGTGAAACAGATGCAAATTGATAATCATATTATAAGAAAACATCGATGGGAATTGTAAATAATAGAAACGAACAAAAAGCACTTGATATATATAATAATAATTCAGTGTGCGTGTCAATATATTGTATTGTTTTAATTGTGGAAAATATTAAATTCAAACTATGCTCAGAAGAAAATATGTTATTACAATAATTCAAGAATAAGGCAATAATAAGGAAATTATGTTAACACTTAGGGACAGAATCATTTATGAAAAACAAGAAACTTAATAAATATTCACCGGATGTAAACACAAACATTAAAATACATAAATAATTTATATAAGTTCTACGTATATGCAAATGACAGTAATTCTTGAGCAAGAGTCAAGTCAAAAGATGAGCTTTGGAAAAATTGCCCGATTTATAAAAATGAGTTAATACAATTCCAAAATTGTAACTAAACAAAATAATGCTAAGAAAAACAGAAAAGGAAACATTGGAGACGGATGTTATGATCTAGACACAAAAGATGGCGAAAATATCTTTAAAATATACCTATAGAAATACATTCCATTATCAACATTTACGTACCAAATAACTAAGTATTTTAACAAGATTACTGATAATTTATAACTATTAAATGATATAAAAAAATGTTTAAAACGTCATGAGGAAGTAATCGATGTCGCAGAGGAAAATATAGAAATTTAGAAGCTAGTGGTTAAATTGGTTAAAACTCTTCAAGGTTCACTAAAACTTCGACGTAAAAGATGTTACGGATCAAAAATTCTTCGAATGAACCAAAAAAATATAAGGTAAAATTTATTTAAAACATTTGCATACGTGTAGGTAAACGAAGTTAAAATGCATAAGGAAAGCAAAGAATGATAGCCTAAACATGGCGACGTTAATATGGTTACTAAATTGAAACATATAATCAAAGCAAATGACTTTAAACCGTATGTCAACGTTAGTAATGTAATGAAATTAAAATACAAAACTAAAGTAATTAATAATCCAAAATACTACGAATGAGTTAATAGGAGAAAAATATGTAAATATTGTAAAAGGTCTTTAAAATATGTCAACGTTAGTAATGCAACAAAGTTAAAATAGATCATTAATGCAAATGATGATAATAAAAATGCTACGAGTAAGTCAATTTCTGAAATATTGTAGAAGGTCTGAAACATGGCGACGTTAGCTTAGCATGGTTACTAAATTGAAACATAATCAAAGCAAATGACTTTAAAATGTATGGCAACGTTAGTAATGTAATGAAATCAAAACGCAAAATTTAAGCAAATGGTAATATATCAAAATACTACGTATGAGTTAATATTAGAAAAATGTGTAAATATTGTAAAAGGTCTTTAGAATATGCCAACGTTAGTAAGGCAACAAAGCTAAAATACATCATTAATGCAAAGGATGTTAATAAAAAATGCTACGAATTAGTCAATTCCTATAAATATTGTAGAAAGTCTCAGACACGGCGACGTTAGCATGGTTACTAAATTGAAACATATAGTCGAAGCAGATTCCTTTAAAACGTGTGACAACGTTAGTAATGTAATGAAATTAATATACAAAACTTAAGCAAGGGATGATAATCCAAAATACTACGAATGATTTAATAGGAGATAAATATGTAGATATTGTAAAAGGTTTTTAAAATATGTCAACGTAAGTAAGACAACAAAGCTAAAATACATCATTAATGCAAAGGATGTTAATAAAAAATGCTACGAATAAGTTAATTTCTATAAATATTGTAGAAGGTTTCAAACATGGCGACGTTAGTATGGTTACAAAATTGAGACATATAACCAAAGCAAATGACTTTAAAACGTATGACAAGGTTAGTAATGTAATGAAATCAAAACACAAAATTTAAGCAAATGGTGATATATCAAAATACTACGTATGAGTTAATAGGAGAAAAATGTGTAAATATTGTAAAAGGTCTTTAAAATATGCCAACGTTAGTAAGGCAGCGAAACTAAAACGTATAAATAAAGCAAGTAAATATGCTACGAACAAAAATAGTAGTCAAATACCCGATTGTGGTAACAGTTCTTTAAAACTTATGTCAATGTTAGTAAGGCAGCGAAACTAAAACGTATAAGTAAAGCAAGTAAATATGCTACGAACAAGAATAGTAGTCAAATACCCGATTGTGGTAACAGTTCTTTGAAACTTATGTCAACGTTAGTAAGGCAGCGAAACTAAAACGTATAAATAAAGCAAGAAAATTTGCCACGAACAAAGATAGTAGACAAATATCCGATTGTGGTAACAGTTCTTTGAAACTTATGTCAACGTTAGTAAGGCAGCGAAACTAAAACGTATAAGTAAAGCAAGTAAATATGCTACGAACAAAGATAGTAGATAAATTGCCGATAATGGTAACAGTTTTTTAAAACTTATGTCAAAGTTAGTAAGGCAGCGAAGCTAAAACGTATAAGTAAAGCAAGTAAATATGCTACGAACAAAAATAGTCAAATACCCGATTGTGGTAACAGTTCTTTGAAACTTATGTCAACGTTAGTAAGGCAGCGAAACTAAAACGTATAAGTAAAGCAAGTAAATATGCTACGAACTAAAATAGTCAAATACCCGATTGTGGTAACAGTTCTTTAAAACTTATGTCAACGTTAGTAAGGCAGCGAAACTAAAACGTATAAGTAAAGCAAGTAAATATGCTACGAACAAAAATAGTAGTCAAATACCCGATTATGGTAAGTTTATTGAAAGTTATGTCAACGTTAGTAAGGCAGTGAAACTGAAACGTATAAATAAAGCAAGTAAATATGCTACGAACAAAAATAGTAGTCAAATACCCGATTGTGGTAACAGTTTTTTGAAACTTATGTCAACGTTAGTAAGGCAGCGAAATTAAAACGTATAAGTAAAGCAAGTAAATATGCTACGAACAAAATTAGTAGTCAAATACCCGATTGTGGTAACAGTTTTTTGAAACTTATGTCAACGTTAGTAAGGCAGCGAAACTAAAACGTATAAGTAAAGCAAGTAAATATGCTACGAACAAAAATAGTAGTCAAATACCCGATTATGGTAACAGTTCCTTAAAACTTATGTGAACGTTAGTAAGGTAACGAAACTAAAACGTATAAATAAAGCAAGTAAATATGCTACGAACAAATATAGTAGGCAAATACCCGATAGTGGTAACAGTTCTTTAAAACTTATGTCAACGTTAGTAAGGCAGCGAAACTAAAACGTATAAGTAAAGCAAGTAAATATGCTACGAACAAAAATAGTAAAATACCCGATTGTGGTAACAGTTCTTTGAAACTTGTCAACGTAAGTAAGGCAGCGAAATTAAAACGTGCAAGTAAATATGCTACGAACAAAAATAGTAGTCAAATACCCGATTGTGGTAACAGTTCTTTGAAACTTATGTCAACGTTAGTAAGGCAGCGAAACTAAAACGTATAAGTAAAGCAAGTAAATATGCTTCGAACAAAAATAGTCAAATACCCGATTGTGGTAACAGTTCTTCGAAACTTATGTCAACGTTAGTAAGGCAGTGAAACTGAAACGTATAAATAAAGCAAGTAAATTTGCCACGAACAAAGATAGTAGACAAATTGCCGATTGTGGTAACAGTTTTTTGAAACTTATGTCAACGTTAGTAAGGCAGCGAAACTAAAACGTATAAATAAAGCAAGTAAATACGCTACGAACAAAAATAGTAGTCAAATAGCCGATTGTGGTAACAGTTTTTTGAAACATGTCAACGTTAGTAAGGCAGCGAAACTGAAACGTATAAGTAAAGCAAGTAAATATGCTACGAACTAAAATAGTAGTCAAATAGCCGATTGTGGTAACAGTTTTTTAAAACTTATGTCAACGTTAGTAAGGCAGCGAAGCTAAAACGTATAAGTAAAGCAAGTAAATATGCTACGAACAAAAATAGTCAACTACCCGACTGTGGTAACAGTTCTTTGAAACTTATGTCAACGTTAGTAAGGCAGCGAAACTAAAACGTATAAGTAAAGCAAGTAAATATGCTACGAACTAAAATAGTCAAATACCCGATTGTGGTGACAGTTTTTTGAAACATACGTCAACGTTAGTAAGGCAGCGAAACTAAAACGTGCAAGTAAATATGCTACGAACAAAAATAGTAGTCAAATACCCGATTGTGGTAACAGTTCTTTGAAACTTATGTCAACGTTAGTAAGGCAGCGAAACTAAAACGTATAAGTAAAGCAAGTAAATATGCTTCGAACAAAAATAGTCAAATACCCGATTGTGGTAACAGTTCTTTGAAACTTATGTCAACGTTAGTAAGGCAGCGAAACTAAAACGTATAAGTAAAGCAAGTAAATATGCTACGAACTAAAATAGTCAAATACCCGATTGTGGTAACAGTTTTTTGAAACTTACGTCAACGTTAGTAAGGCAGCGAAACTAAAACGTGCAAGTAAATATGCTACGAACAAAAATAGTAGTCAAATACCCGATTGTGGTAACAGTTCTTTGAAACTTATGTCAACGTTAGTAAGGCAGCGAAACTAAAACGTATAAGTAAAGCAAGTAAATATGCTTCGAACAAAAATAGTCAAATACCCGATTGTGGTAACAGTTCTTTGAAACTTATGTCAACGTTAGTAAGGCAGTGAAACTGAAACGTATAAATAAAGCAAGTAAATATGCTACGAACAAAAATAGTAGTCAAATACCCGATTGTGGTAACAGTTTTTTGAAACTTATGTCAACGTTAGTAAGGCAGCGAAACAAAAACGTATAAGTAAAGCAAGTAAATATGCTACGAACAAAAATAGTAGTCAAATACACGATTGTGGTAACAGTTCTTTGAAACTTATGTCAACGTTAGTAAGGCAGCGAAACTAAAACGTATAAGTAAAGCAAGTAAATATGCTTCGAACAAAAATAGTCAAATACCCGATTGTGGTAACAGTTCTTTGAAACTTATGTCAACGTTAGTAAGGCAGCGAAACTAAAACGTATAAATAAAGCAAGTAAATACGCTACGAACAAAAATAGTCAAATACCCGATTGTGGTAACAGTTCTTTGAAACTTATGTCAACGTTAGTAAGGCAGCGAAACTAAAACGTATATGTAAAGCAAGTAAATATGCTACGAACAAAAATAGTAGTCAAATACCCGATTATGGTAACAGTTTATTGAAAGTTATGTCAACGTTAGTAAGGCAGTGAAACTGAAACGTATAAATAAAGCAAGTAAATATGCTACGAACAAAAATAGTAGTCAAATACACGATTGTGGTAACAGTTCTTTGAAACTTATGTCAACGTTAGTAAGGCAGCGAAACTAAAACGTATAAGTAAAGCAAGTAAATATGCTTCGAACAAAAATAGTCAAATACCCGATTGTGGTAACAGTTCTTTGAAACTTATGTCAACGTTAGTAAGGCAGCGAAACTAAAACGTATATGTAAAGCAAGTAAATATGCTACGAACAAAAATAGTAGTCAAATACCCGATTATGGTAACAGTTTATTGAAAGTTATGTCAACGTTAGTAAGGCAGTGAAACTGAAACGTATAAATAAAGCAAGTAAATATGCTACGAACAAAAATAGTAGTCAAATACCCGATTGTGGTAACAGTTTTTTGAAACTTATGTCAACGTTAGTAAGGCAGCGAAATTAAAACGTATAAGTAAAGCAAGTAAATATGCTACGACCAAAATTAGTAGTCAAATACCCGATTGTGGTAACAGTTTTTTGAAACTTATGTCAACGTTAGTAAGGCAGCGAAACTAAAACGTATAAGTAAAGCAAGTAAATATGCTACGAACAAAAATAGTAGTCAAATACCCGATTATGGTAACAGTTCTTTAAAACTTATGTGAACGTTAGTAAGGTAACGAAACTAAAACGTATAAATAAAGCAAGTAAATATGCTACGAACAAATATAGTAGGCAAATACCCGATAGTGGTAACAGTTCTTTAAAACTTATGTCAACGTTAGTAAGGCAGCGAAACTAAAACGTATAAGTAAAGCAAGTAAATATGCTACGAACAAAAATAGTAAAATACCCGATTGTGGTAACAGTTCTTTGAAACTTATGTCAACGTAAGTAAGGCAGCGAAATTAAAACGTGCAAGTAAATATGCTACGAACAAAAATAGTAGTCAAATACCCGATTGTGGTAACAGTTCTTTGAAACTTATGTCAACGTTAGTAAGGCAGCGAAACTAAAACGTATAAGTAAAGCAAGTAAATATGCTTCGAACAAAAATAGTCAAATACCCGATTGTGGTAACAGTTCTTCGAAACTTATGTCAACGTTAGTAAGGCAGTGAAACTGAAACGTATAAATAAAGCAAGTAAATTTGCCACGAACAAAGATAGTAGACAAATTGCCGATTGTGGTAACAGTTTTTTGAAACTTATGTCAACGTTAGTAAGGCAGCGAAACAAAAACGTATAAGTAAAGCAAGTAAATATGCTACGAACTAAAATAGTAGTCAAATACCCGATTGTGGTAACAGTTTTTTGAAACTTACGTCAACGTTAGTAAGGCAGCGAAACTAAAACGTGCAAGTAAATATGCTACGAACAAAAATAGTAGTCAAATACCCGATTGTGGTAACAGTTCTTTGAAACTTATGTCAACGTTAGTAAGGCAGTGAAACTGAAACGTATAAATAAAGCAAGTAAATATGCTACGAACAAAAATAGTAGTCAAATACCCGATTGTGGTAACAGTTTTTTGAAACTTATGTCAACGTTAGTAAGGCAGCGAAATTAAAACGTATAAGTAAAGCAAGTAAATATGCTACGAACAAAATTAGTAGTCAAATACCCGATTGTGGTAACAGTTCTTTGAAACTTATGTCAACGTTAGTAAGGCAGCGAAACTAAAACGTATAAGTAAAGCAAGTAAATATGCTACGAACAAAAATAGTAGTCAAATACCCGATTATGGTAACAGTTTATTGAAAGTTATGTCAACGTTAGTAAGGCAGTGAAACTGAAACGTATAAATAAAGCAAGTAAATATGCTACGAACAAAAATAGTAGTCAAATACCCGATTGTGGTAACAGTTTTTTGAAACTTATGTCAACGTTAGTAAGGCAGCGAAATTAAAACGTATAAGTAAAGCAAGTAAATATGCTACGAACAAAATTAGTAGTCAAATACCCGATTGTGGTAACAGTTTTTTGAAACTTATGTCAACGTTAGTAAGGCAGCGAAACTAAAACGTATAAGTAAAGCAAGTAAATATGCTACGAACAAAAATAGTAGTCAAATACCCGATTATGGTAACAGTTCCTTAAAACTTATGTGAACGTTAGTAAGGTAACGAAACTAAAACGTATAAATAAAGCAAGTAAATATGCTACGAAC
Organism: Leptura quadrifasciata; assembly: GCA_963675555.1. Taxonomy (NCBI): domain Eukaryota; kingdom Metazoa; phylum Arthropoda; class Insecta; order Coleoptera; family Cerambycidae; genus Leptura; species Leptura quadrifasciata. Next base: position 13,140,947 of record OY776674.1, read on the forward strand.
AAATATAGTAGGCAAATACCCGATAGTGGTAACAGTTCTTTAAAACTTATGTCAACGTTAGTAAGGCAGCGAAACTAAAACGTATAAGTAAAGCAAGTAAATATGCTACGAACAAAAATAGTAAAATACCCGATTGTGGTAACAGTTCTTTGAAACTTGTCAACGTAAGTAAGGCAGCGAAATTAAAACGTGCAAGTAAATATGCTACGAACAAAAATAGTAGTCAAATACCCGATTGTGGTAACAGTTCTTTGAAACTTATGTCAACGTTAGTAAGGCAGCGAAACTAAAACGTATAAGTAAAGCAAGTAAATATGCTTCGAACAAAAATAGTCAAATACCCGATTGTGGTAACAGTTCTTCGAAACTTATGTCAACGTTAGTAAGGCAGTGAAACTGAAACGTATAAATAAAGCAAGTAAATTTGCCACGAACAAAGATAGTAGACAAATTGCCGATTGTGGTAACAGTTTTTTGAAACTTATGTCAACGTTAGTAAGGCAGCGAAACTAAAACGTATAAATAAAGCAAGTAAATACGCTACGAACAAAAATAGTAGTCAAATAGCCGATTGTGGTAACAGTTTTTTGAAACATGTCAACGTTAGTAAGGCAGCGAAACTGAAACGTATAAGTAAAGCAAGTAAATATGCTACGAACTAAAATAGTAGTCAAATAGCCGATTGTGGTAACAGTTTTTTAAAACTTATGTCAACGTTAGTAAGGCAGCGAAGCTAAAACGTATAAGTAAAGCAAGTAAATATGCTACGAACAAAAATAGTCAACTACCCGACTGTGGTAACAGTTCTTTGAAACTTATGTCAACGTTAGTAAGGCAGCGAGACTAAAACGTATAAATAAAGCAAGTAAATATGCTACGAACAAAGATAGTAGACAAATTGCCGATAGTGGTAACAGTTCTTTAAAACTTATGTCAACGCTAGTATGGCAGCGAAACTAAAACGTGTAAGTAAATCAAGTAAATATGCTACGAACAAAAATAGTAGTCAAATACCCGATTGTGGTAACAGTTCTTTGAAACTTATGTCAACGTTAGTAAGGCAGCGAAACTAAAACGTATAAATAACGCAAGTAAATATACTACGAACAAAGATAGTAGACAAATTGCCGATAGTGGTAACAGTTCTTTAAAACTTATGTCAACGCTAGTATGGCAGCGAAACTAAAACGTGTAAGTAAATCAAGTAAATATGATACGAACAAAAATAGTAGTCAAATACCCGATTGTGGTAACAGTTTATTGAAAGTTATGTCAACGTTGGTAGGGCAGCGAGACTAAAACGTATAAATAAAGCAAGTAAATATGCTACGAACAAGAATAGTAGTCAAATACCCGACTGTGGTAACAGTTCTTTAAAACTTATATCAAAGTTAATAAGGCAGCGATACTAAAACGTATAAATAATTCAAGTAAATATGCTACGAACAAAAATAGTAGTCAAATACCCGATTGTGGTAACAGTTTTTTGAAACTTATGTCAACGTTAGTAAGGCAGCGAAACTAAAACGTATAAGTAAAGCAAGTAAATATGCTACGAACAAAAATAGTAAAATACCCGATTGTGGTAACAGTTCTTTGAAACTTATGTCAACGTTAGTAAGGCAGCGAAACTAAAACGTATAAGTAAAGCAAGTAAATATGCTACGAACAAAAATAGTAGTCAAATACCCGATTATGATAACAGTTTATTGAAAGTTATGTCAACGTTGGTAAGGCAGCGAGACTAAAACATATAAATAAAGCAAGTAAATATGCTACGAACAAGAATAGTAGTCAAATACCCGACTGTGGTAACAGTTCTTTAAAACTTATATCAAAGTTAATAAGGCAGCGATACTAAAACGTATAAATAATTCAAGTAAATATGCTACGAACAAAAATAGTAGTCAACTACCCGATTGTGGTAACAGTTCTTTGAAACTTATGTCAACGTTAGTAAGGCAGCGAAACTAAAACGTATAAGTAAAGCAAGTAAATATGCTACGAACTGAAATAGTAGTCAAATACCCGATTGTGGTAACAGTTTTTTGAAACTTACGTCAACGTTAGTAAGGCAGCGAAACTAAAACGTGCAAGTAAATATGCTACGAACAAAAATAGTAGTCAAATACCCGATTGTGGTAACAGTTCTTTGAAACTTATGTCAACGTTAGTAAGGCAGCGAAACTAAAACGTATAAGTAAAGCAAGTAAATATGCTTCGAACAAAAATAGTCAAATACCCGATTGTGGTAACAGTTCTTTGAAACTTATGTCAACGTTAGTAAGGCAGTGAAACTGAAACGTATAAATAAAGCAAGTAAATTTGCCACGAACAAAGATAGTAGACAAATTGCCGATTGTGGTAACAGTTTTTTGAAACTTATGTCAACGTTAGTAAGGCAGCGAAACAAAAACGTATAAGTAAAACAAGTAAATATGCTACGAACTAAAATAGTAGTCAAATACCCGATTGTGGTAACAGTTTTTTGAAAGTTATGACAACGTTGGTAAGGCAGCGAGACTAAAACGTATAAATAAAGCAAGTAAATATGCTACGAACGAAGATAGTAGGCAAACACCCGATAGTGGTAACAGTTCTTTAAAACTTATGTCAAAGTTAGTAAGGCAGCGATACTAAAACGTATGAATAAAGCAAGTAAATATGCTACGAACTAAAATAGTAGTCAAATACGCGATTGTGGTAACAGTTTATTGAAAGTTATGTCAACGTTGGTAAGGCAGCGAGACTAAAACGTATAAATAAAGCAAGTAAATATGCTACGAACAAGAATAGTAGTCAAATACCCGACTGTGGTAACAGTTCTTTAAAACTTATATCAAAGTTAATAAGGCAGCGATACTAAAACGTATAAATAATTCAAGTAAATATGCTACGAACAAAAATAGTAGTCAAATACCCAATTGTGGTAACAGTTCTTTGAAACTTATGTCAACGTTAGTAAGGCAGTGAAACTGAAACGTATAAATAAAGCAAGTAAATATGCTACGAACAAAAATAGTAGTCAAATACCCGATTGTGGTAACAGTTTTTTGAAACTTATGTCAACGTTAGTAAGGCAGCGAAACAAAAACGTATAAGTAAAGCAAGTAAATATGCTACGAACAAAAATAGTAGTCAAATACACGATTGTGGTAACAGTTCTTTGAAACTTATGTCAACGTTAGTAAGGCAGCGAAACTAAAACGTATAAGTAAAGCAAGTAAATATGCTTCGAACAAAAATAGTCAAATACCCGATTGTGGTAACAGTTCTTTGAAACTTATGTCAACGTTAGTAAGGCAGCGAAACTAAAACGTATAAATAAAGCAAGTAAATACGCTACGAACAAAAATAGTCAAATACCCGATTGTGGTAACAGTTCTTTGAAACTTATGTCAACGTTAGTAAGGCAGCGAAACTAAAACGTATATGTAAAGCAAGTAAATATGCTACGAACAAAAATAGTAGTCAAATACCCGATTATGGTAACAGTTTATTGAAAGTTATGTCAACGTTAGTAAGGCAGTGAAACTGAAACGTATAAATAAAGCAAGTAAATATGCTACGAACAAAAATAGTAGTCAAATACACGATTGTGGTAACAGTTCTTTGAAACTTATGTCAACGTTAGTAAGGCAGCGAAACTAAAACGTATAAGTAAAGCAAGTAAATATGCTTCGAACAAAAATAGTCAAATACCCGATTGTGGTAACAGTTCTTTGAAACTTATGTCAACGTTAGTAAGGCAGCGAAACTAAAACGTATATGTAAAGCAAGTAAATATGCTACGAACAAAAATAGTAGTCAAATACCCGATTATGGTAACAGTTTATTGAAAGTTATGTCAACGTTAGTAAGGCAGTGAAACTGAAACGTATAAATAAAGCAAGTAAATATGCTACGAACAAAAATAGTAGTCAAATACCCGATTGTGGTAACAGTTTTTTGAAACTTATGTCAACGTTAGTAAGGCAGCGAAATTAAAACGTATAAGTAAAGCAAGTAAATATGCTACGAACAAAATTAGTAGTCAAATACCCGATTGTGGTAACAGTTTTTTGAAACTTATGTCAACGTTAGTAAGGCAGCGAAACTAAAACGTATAAGTAAAGCAAGTAAATATGCTACGAACAAAAATAGTAGTCAAATACCCGATTATGGTAACAGTTCTTTAAAACTTATGTGAACGTTAGTAAGGTAACGAAACTAAAACGTATAAATAAAGCAAGTAAATATGCTACGAACAAATATAGTAGGCAAATACCCGATAGTGGTAACAGTTCTTTAAAACTTATGTCAACGTTAGTAAGGCAGCGAAACTAAAACGTATAAGTAAAGCAAGTAAATATGCTACGAACAAAAATAGTAAAATACCCGATTGTGGTAACAGTTCTTTGAAACTTATGTCAACGTAAGTAAGGCAGCGAAATTAAAACGTGCAAGTAAATATGCTACGAACAAAAATAGTAGTCAAATACCCGATTGTGGTAACAGTTCTTTGAAACTTATGTCAACGTTAGTAAGGCAGCGAAACTAAAACGTATAAGTAAAGCAAGTAAATATGCTTCGAACAAAAATAGTCAAATACCCGATTGTGGTAACAGTTCTTCGAAACTTATGTCAACGTTAGTAAGGCAGTGAAACTGAAACGTATAAATAAAGCAAGTAAATTTGCCACGAACAAAGATAGTAGACAAATTGCCGATTGTGGTAACAGTTTTTTGAAACTTATGTCAACGTTAGTAAGGCAGCGAAACAAAAACGTATAAGTAAAGCAAGTAAATATGCTACGAACTAAAATAGTAGTCAAATACCCGATTGTGGTAACAGTTTTTTGAAACTTACGTCAACGTTAGTAAGGCAGCGAAACTAAAACGTGCAAGTAAATATGCTACGAACAAAAATAGTAGTCAAATACCCGATTGTGGTAACAGTTCTTTGAAACTTATGTCAACGTTAGTAAGGCAGTGAAACTGAAACGTATAAATAAAGCAAGTAAATATGCTACGAACAAAAATAGTAGTCAAATACCCGATTGTGGTAACAGTTTTTTGAAACTTATGTCAACGTTAGTAAGGCAGCGAAATTAAAACGTATAAGTAAAGCAAGTAAATATGCTACGAACAAAATTAGTAGTCAAATACCCGATTGTGGTAACAGTTCTTTGAAACTTATGTCAACGTTAGTAAGGCAGCGAAACTAAAACGTATAAGTAAAGCAAGTAAATATGCTACGAACAAAAATAGTAGTCAAATACCCGATTATGGTAACAGTTTATTGAAAGTTATGTCAACGTTAGTAAGGCAGTGAAACTGAAACGTATAAATAAAGCAAGTAAATATGCTACGAACAAAAATAGTAGTCAAATACCCGATTGTGGTAACAGTTTTTTGAAACTTATGTCAACGTTAGTAAGGCAGCGAAATTAAAACGTATAAGTAAAGCAAGTAAATATGCTACGAACAAAATTAGTAGTCAAATACCCGATTGTGGTAACAGTTTTTTGAAACTTATGTCAACGTTAGTAAGGCAGCGAAACTAAAACGTATAAGTAAAGCAAGTAAATATGCTACGAACAAAAATAGTAGTCAAATACCCGATTATGGTAACAGTTCCTTAAAACTTATGTGAACGTTAGTAAGGTAACGAAACTAAAACGTATAAATAAAGCAAGTAAATATGCTACGAACAAATATAGTAGGCAAATACCCGATAGTGGTAACAGTTCTTTAAAACTTATGTCAACGTTAGTAAGGCAGCGAAACTAAAACGTATAAGTAAAGCAAGTAAATATGCTACGAACAAAAATAGTAAAATACCCGATTGTGGTAACAGTTCTTTGAAACTTGTCAACGTAAGTAAGGCAGCGAAATTAAAACGTGCAAGTAAATATGCTACGAACAAAAATAGTAGTCAAATACCCGATTGTGGTAACAGTTCTTTGAAACTTATGTCAACGTTAGTAAGGCAGCGAAACTAAAACGTATAAGTAAAGCAAGTAAATATGCTTCGAACAAAAATAGTCAAATACCCGATTGTGGTAACAGTTCTTCGAAACTTATGTCAACGTTAGTAAGGCAGTGAAACTGAAACGTATAAATAAAGCAAGTAAATTTGCCACGAACAAAGATAGTAGACAAATTGCCGATTGTGGTAACAGTTTTTTGAAACTTATGTCAACGTTAGTAAGGCAGCGAAACTAAAACGTATAAATAAAGCAAGTAAATACGCTACGAACAAAAATAGTAGTCAAATAGCCGATTGTGGTAACAGTTTTTTGAAACATGTCAACGTTAGTAAGGCAGCGAAACTGAAACGTATAAGTAAAGCAAGTAAATATGCTACGAACTAAAATAGTAGTCAAATAGCCGATTGTGGTAACAGTTTTTTAAAACTTATGTCAACGTTAGTAAGGCAGCGAAGCTAAAACGTATAAGTAAAGCAAGTAAATATGCTACGAACAAAAATAGTCAACTACCCGACTGTGGTAACAGTTCTTTGAAACTTATGTCAACGTTAGTAAGGCAGCGAGACTAAAACGTATAAATAAAGCAAGTAAATATGCTACGAACAAAGATAGTAGACAAATTGCCGATAGTGGTAACAGTTCTTTAAAACTTATGTCAACGCTAGTATGGCAGCGAAACTAAAACGTGTAAGTAAATCAAGTAAATATGCTACGAACAAAAATAGTAGTCAAATACCCGATTGTGGTAACAGTTCTTTGAAACTTATGTCAACGTTAGTAAGGCAGCGAAACTAAAACGTATAAATAACGCAAGTAAATATACTACGAACAAAGATAGTAGACAAATTGCCGATAGTGGTAACAGTTCTTTAAAACTTATGTCAACGCTAGTATGGCAGCGAAACTAAAACGTGTAAGTAAATCAAGTAAATATGATACGAACAAAAATAGTAGTCAAATACCCGATTGTGGTAACAGTTTATTGAAAGTTATGTCAACGTTGGTAGGGCAGCGAGACTAAAACGTATAAATAAAGCAAGTAAATATGCTACGAACAAGAATAGTAGTCAAATACCCGACTGTGGTAACAGTTCTTTAAAACTTATATCAAAGTTAATAAGGCAGCGATACTAAAACGTATAAATAATTCAAGTAAATATGCTACGAACAAAAATAGTAGTCAAATACCCGATTGTGGTAACAGTTTTTTGAAACTTATGTCAACGTTAGTAAGGCAGCGAAACTAAAACGTATAAGTAAAGCAAGTAAATATGCTACGAACAAAAATAGTAAAATACCCGATTGTGGTAACAGTTCTTTGAAACTTATGTCAACGTTAGTAAGGCAGCGAAACTAAAACGTATAAGTAAAGCAAGTAAATATGCTACGAACAAAAATAGTAGTCAAATACCCGATTATGATAACAGTTTATTGAAAGTTATGTCAACGTTGGTAAGGCAGCGAGACTAAAACATATAAATAAAGCAAGTAAATATGCTACGAACAAGAATAGTAGTCAAATACCCGACTGTGGTAACAGTTCTTTAAAACTTATATCAAAGTTAATAAGGCAGCGATACTAAAACGTATAAATAATTCAAGTAAATATGCTACGAACAAAAATAGTAGTCAACTACCCGATTGTGGTAACAGTTCTTTGAAACTTATGTCAACGTTAGTAAGGCAGCGAAACTAAAACGTATAAGTAAAGCAAGTAAATATGCTACGAACTGAAATAGTAGTCAAATACCCGATTGTGGTAACAGTTTTTTGAAACTTACGTCAACGTTAGTAAGGCAGCGAAACTAAAACGTGCAAGTAAATATGCTACGAACAAAAATAGTAGTCAAATACCCGATTGTGGTAACAGTTCTTTGAAACTTATGTCAACGTTAGTAAGGCAGCGAAACTAAAACGTATAAGTAAAGCAAGTAAATATGCTTCGAACAAAAATAGTCAAATACCCGATTGTGGTAACAGTTCTTTGAAACTTATGTCAACGTTAGTAAGGCAGTGAAACTGAAACGTATAAATAAAGCAAGTAAATTTGCCACGAACAAAGATAGTAGACAAATTGCCGATTGTGGTAACAGTTTTTTGAAACTTATGTCAACGTTAGTAAGGCAGCGAAACAAAAACGTATAAGTAAAACAAGTAAATATGCTACGAACTAAAATAGTAGTCAAATACCCGATTGTGGTAACAGTTTTTTGAAAGTTATGACAACGTTGGTAAGGCAGCGAGACTAAAACGTATAAATAAAGCAAGTAAATATGCTACGAACGAAGATAGTAGGCAAACACCCGATAGTGGTAACAGTTCTTTAAAACTTATGTCAAAGTTAGTAAGGCAGCGATACTAAAACGTATGAATAAAGCAAGTAAATATGCTACGAACTAAAATAGTAGTCAAATACCCGATTGTGGTAACAGTTTATTGAAAGTTATGTCAACGTTGGTAAGGCAGCGAGACTAAAACGTATAAATAAAGCAAGTAAATATGCTACGAACAAGAATAGTAGTCAAATACCCGACTGTGGTAACAGTTCTTTAAAACTTATATCAAAGTTAATAAGGCAGCGATACTAAAACGTATAAATAATTCAAGTAAATATGCTACGAACAAAAATAGTAGTCAAATACCCAATTGTGGTAACAGTTCTTTGAAACTTATGTCAACGTTAGTAAGGCAGTGAAACTGAAACGTATAAATAAAGCAAGTAAATATGCTACGAACAAAAATAGTAGTCAAATACCCGATTGTGGTAACAGTTTTTTGAAACTTATGTCAACGTTAGTAAGGCAGCGAAATTAAAACGTTTAAAACGTATAAGTAAAGCAAGTAAATATGCTACGAACAAAATTAGTAGTCAAATACCCGATTGTGGTAACAGTTCTTTGAAACTTATGTCAACGTTAGTAAGGCAGCGAAACTAAAACGTATAAGTAAAGCAAGTAAATATGCTACGAACAAAAATAGTAGTCAAATACCCGATTATGGTAAGTTTATTGAAAGTTATGTCAACGTTAGTAAGGCAGTGAAACTGAAACGTATAAATAAAGCAAGTAAATATGCTACGAACAAAAATAGTAGTCAAATACCCGATTGTGGTAACAGTTTTTTGAAACTTATGTCAACGTTAGTAAGGCAGCGAAATTAAAACGTATAAGTAAAGCAAGTAAATATGCTACGAACAAAATTAGTAGTCAAATACCCGATTGTGGTAACAGTTTTTTGAAACTTATGTCAACGTTAGTAAGGCAGCGAAACTAAAACGTATAAGTAAAGCAAGTAAATATGCTACGAACAAAAATAGTAGTCAAATACCCGATTATGGTAACAGTTCCTTAAAACTTATGTGAACGTTAGTAAGGTAACGAAACTAAAACGTATAAATAAAGCAAGTAAATATGCTACGAACAAATATAGTAGGCAAATACCCGATAGTGGTAACAGTTCTTTAAAACTTATGTCAACGTTAGTAAGGCAGCGAAACTAAAACGTATAAGTAAAGCAAGTAAATATGCTACGAACAAAAATAGTAAAATACCCGATTGTGGTAACAGTTCTTTGAAACTTGTCAACGTAAGTAAGGCAGCGAAATTAAAACGTGCAAGTAAATATGCTACGAACAAAAATAGTAGTCAAATACCCGATTGTGGTAACAGTTCTTTGAAACTTATGTCAACGTTAGTAAGGCAGCGAAACTAAAACGTATAAGTAAAGCAAGTAAATATGCTTCGAACAAAAATAGTCAAATACCCGATTGTGGTAACAGTTCTTCGAAACTTATGTCAACGTTAGTAAGGCAGTGAAACTGAAACGTATAAATAAAGCAAGTAAATTTGCCACGAACAAAGATAGTAGACAAATTGCCGATTGTGGTAACAGTTTTTTGAAACTTATGTCAACGTTAGTAAGGCAGCGAAACTAAAACGTATAAATAAAGCAAGTAAATACGCTACGAACAAAAATAGTAGTCAAATAGCCGATTGTGGTAACAGTTTTTTGAAACATGTCAACGTTAGTAAGGCAGCGAAACTGAAACGTATAAGTAAAGCAAGTAAATATGCTACGAACTAAAATAGTAGTCAAATAGCCGATTGTGGTAACAGTTTTTTAAAACTTATGTCAACGTTAGTAAGGCAGCGAAGCTAAAACGTATAAGTAAAGCAAGTAAATATGCTACGAACAAAAATAGTCAACTACCCGACTGTGGTAACAGTTCTTTGAAACTTATGTCAACGTTAGTAAGGCAGCGAAACTAAAACGTATAAGTAAAGCAAGTAAATATGCTACGAACTAAAATAGTCAAATACCCGATTGTGGTGACAGTTTTTTGAAACTTACGTCAACGTTAGTAAGGCAGCGAAACTAAAACGTGCAAGTAAATATGCTACGAACAAAAATAGTAGTCAAATACCCGATTGTGGTAACAGTTCTTTGAAACTTATGTCAACGTTAGTAAGGCAGCGAAACTAAAACGTATAAGTAAAGCAAGTAAATATGCTTCGAACAAAAATAGTCAAATACCCGATTGTGGTAACAGTTCTTTGAAACTTATGTCAACGTTAGTAAGGCAGCGAAACTAAAACGTATAAGTAAAGCAAGTAAATATGCTACGAACTAAAATAGTCAAATACCCGATTGTGGTAACAGTTTTTTGAAACTTACGTCAACGTTAGTAAGGCAGCGAAACTAAAACGTGCAAGTAAATATGCTACGAACAAAAATAGTAGTCAAATAGCCGATTGTGGTAACAGTTTTTTGAAACATGTCAACGTTAGTAAGGCAGCGAAACTGAAACGTATAAGTAAAGCAAGTAAATATGCTACGAACTAAAATAGTAGTCAAATAGCCGATTGTGGTAACAGTTTTTTAAAACTTATGTCAACGTTAGTAAGGCAGCGAAGCTAAAACGTATAAGTAAAGCAAGTAAATATGCTACGAACAAAAATAGTCAACTACCCGACTGTGGTAACAGTTCTTTGAAACTTATGTCAACGTTAGTAAGGCAGCGAAACTAAAACGTATAAGTAAAGCAAGTAAATATGCTACGAACTAAAATAGTCAAATACCCGATTGTGGTGACAGTTTTTTGAAACTTACGTCAACGTTAGTAAGGCAGCGAAACTAAAACGTGCAAGTAAATATGCTACGAACAAAAATAGTAGTCAAATACCCGATTGTGGTAACAGTTCTTTGAAACTTATGTCAACGTTAGTAAGGCAGCGAAACTAAAACGTATAAGTAAAGCAAGTAAATATGCTTCGAACAAAAATAGTCAAATACCCGATTGTGGTAACAGTTCTTTGAAACTTATGTCAACGTTAGTAAGGCAGCGAAACTAAAACGTATAAGTAAAGCAAGTAAATATGCTACGAACTAAAATAGTCAAATACCCGATTGTGGTAACAGTTTTTTGAAACTTACGTCAACGTTAGTAAGGCAGCGAAACTAAAACGTGCAAGTAAATATGCTACGAACAAAAATAGTAGTCAAATACCCGATTGTGGTAACAGTTCTTTGAAACTTATGTCAACGTTAGTAAGGCAGCGAAACTAAAACGTATAAGTAAAGCAAGTAAATATGCTTCGAACAAAAATAGTCAAATACCCGATTGTGGTAACAGTTCTTTGAAACTTATGTCAACGTTAGTAAGGCAGTGAAACTGAAACGTATAAATAAAGCAAGTAAATATGCTACGAACAAAAATAGTAGTCAAATACCCGATTGTGGTAACAGTTTTTTGAAACTTATGTCAACGTTAGTAAGGCAGCGAAACAAAAACGTATAAGTAAAGCAAGTAAATATGCTACGAACAAAAATAGTAGTCAAATACACGATTGTGGTAACAGTTCTTTGAAACTTATGTCAACGTTAGTAAGGCAGCGAAACTAAAACGTATAAGTAAAGCAAGTAAATATGCTTCGAACAAAAATAGTCAAATACCCGATTGTGGTAACAGTTCTTTGAAACTTATGTCAACGTTAGTAAGGCAGCGAAACTAAAACGTATAAATAAAGCAAGTAAATACGCTACGAACAAAAATAGTCAAATACCCGATTGTGGTAACAGTTCTTTGAAACTTATGTCAACGTTAGTAAGGCAGCGAAACTAAAACGTATATGTAAAGCAAGTAAATATGCTACGAACAAAAATAGTAGTCAAATACCCGATTATGGTAACAGTTTATTGAAAGTTATGTCAACGTTAGTAAGGCAGTGAAACTGAAACGTATAAATAAAGCAAGTAAATATGCTACGAACAAAAATAGTAGTCAAATACACGATTGTGGTAACAGTTCTTTGAAACTTATGTCAACGTTAGTAAGGCAGCGAAACTAAAACGTATAAGTAAAGCAAGTAAATATGCTTCGAACAAAAATAGTCAAATACCCGATTGTGGTAACAGTTCTTTGAAACTTATGTCAACGTTAGTAAGGCAGCGAAACTAAAACGTATATGTAAAGCAAGTAAATATGCTACGAACAAAAATAGTAGTCAAATACCCGATTATGGTAACAGTTTATTGAAAGTTATGTCAACGTTAGTAAGGCAGTGAAACTGAAACGTATAAATAAAGCAAGTAAATATGCTACGAACAAAAATAGTAGTCAAATACCCGATTGTGGTAACAGTTTTTTGAAACTTATGTCAACGTTAGTAAGGCAGCGAAATTAAAACGTATAAGTAAAGCAAGTAAATATGCTACGAACAAAATTAGTAGTCAAATACCCGATTGTGGTAACAGTTTTTTGAAACTTATGTCAACGTTAGTAAGGCAGCGAAACTAAAACGTATAAGTAAAGCAAGTAAATATGCTACGAACAAAAATAGTAGTCAAATACCCGATTATGGTAACAGTTCTTTAAAACTTATGTGAACGTTAGTAAGGTAACGAAACTAAAACGTATAAATAAAGCAAGTAAATATGCTACGAACAAATATAGTAGGCAAATACCCGATAGTGGTAACAGTTCTTTAAAACTTATGTCAACGTTAGTAAGGCAGCGAAACTAAAACGTATAAGTAAAGCAAGTAAATATGCTACGAACAAAAATAGTAAAATACCCGATTGTGGTAACAGTTCTTTGAAACTTATGTCAACGTAAGTAAGGCAGCGAAATTAAAACGTGCAAGTAAATATGCTACGAACAAAAATAGTAGTCAAATACCCGATTGTGGTAACAGTTCTTTGAAACTTATGTCAACGTTAGTAAGGCAGCGAAACTAAAACGTATAAGTAAAGCAAGTAAATATGCTTCGAACAAAAATAGTCAAATACCCGATTGTGGTAACAGTTCTTCGAAACTTATGTCAACGTTAGTAAGGCAGTGAAACTGAAACGTATAAATAAAGCAAGTAAATTTGCCACGAACAAAGATAGTAGACAAATTGCCGATTGTGGTAACAGTTTTTTGAAACTTATGTCAACGTTAGTAAGGCAGCGAAACAAAAACGTATAAGTAAAGCAAGTAAATATGCTACGAACTAAAATAGTAGTCAAATACCCGATTGTGGTAACAGTTTTTTGAAACTTACGTCAACGTTAGTAAGGCAGCGAAACTAAAACGTGCAAGTAAATATGCTACGAACAAAAATAGTAGTCAAATACCCGATTGTGGTAACAGTTCTTTGAAACTTATGTCAACGTTAGTAAGGCAGTGAAACTGAAACGTATAAATAAAGCAAGTAAATATGCTACGAACAAAAATAGTAGTCAAATACCCGATTGTGGTAACAGTTTTTTGAAACTTATGTCAACGTTAGTAAGGCAGCGAAATTAAAACGTATAAGTAAAGCAAGTAAATATGCTACGAACAAAATTAGTAGTCAAATACCCGATTGTGGTAACAGTTCTTTGAAACTTATGTCAACGTTAGTAAGGCAGCGAAACTAAAACGTATAAGTAAAGCAAGTAAATATGCTACGAACAAAAATAGTAGTCAAATACCCGATTATGGTAACAGTTTATTGAAAGTTATGTCAACGTTAGTAAGGCAGTGAAACTGAAACGTATAAATAAAGCAAGTAAATATGCTACGAACAAAAATAGTAGTCAAATACCCGATTGTGGTAACAGTTTTTTGAAACTTATGTCAACGTTAGTAAGGCAGCGAAATTAAAACGTATAAGTAAAGCAAGTAAATATGCTACGAACAAAATTAGTAGTCAAATACCCGATTGTGGTAACAGTTTTTTGAAACTTATGTCAACGTTAGTAAGGCAGCGAAACTAAAACGTATAAGTAAAGCAAGTAAATATGCTACGAACAAAAATAGTAGTCAAATACCCGATTATGGTAACAGTTCCTTAAAACTTATGTGAACGTTAGTAAGGTAACGAAACTAAAACGTATAAATAAAGCAAGTAAATATGCTACGAACAAATATAGTAGGCAAATACCCGATAGTGGTAACAGTTCTTTAAAACTTATGTCAACGTTAGTAAGGCAGCGAAACTAAAACGTATAAGTAAAGCAAGTAAATATGCTACGAACAAAAATAGTAAAATACCCGATTGTGGTAACAGTTCTTTGAAACTTGTCAACGTAAGTAAGGCAGCGAAATTAAAACGTGCAAGTAAATATGCTACGAACAAAAATAGTAGTCAAATACCCGATTGTGGTAACAGTTCTTCGAAACTTATGTCAACGTTAGTAAGGCAGTGAAACTGAAACGTATAAATAAAGCAAGTAAATTTGCCACGAACAAAGATAGTAGACAAATTGCCGATTGTGGTAACAGTTTTTTGAAACTTATGTCAACGTTAGTAAGGCAGCGAAACTAAAACGTATAAATAAAGCAAGTAAATACGCTACGAACAAAAATAGTAGTCAAATAGCCGATTGTGGTAACAGTTTTTTGAAACATGTCAACGTTAGTAAGGCAGCGAAACTGAAACGTATAAGTAAAGCAAGTAAATATGCTACGAACTAAAATAGTAGTCAAATAGCCGATTGTGGTAACAGTTTTTTAAAACTTATGTCAACGTTAGTAAGGCAGCGAAGCTAAAACGTATAAGTAAAGCAAGTAAATATGCTTCGAACAAAAATAGTCAAATACCCGATTGTGGTAACAGTTCTTCGAAACTTATGTCAACGTTAGTAAGGCAGTGAAACTGAAACGTATAAATAAAGCAAGTAAATTTGCCACGAACAAAGATAGTAGACAAATTGCCGATTGTGGTAACAGTTTTTTGAAACTTATGTCAACGTTAGTAAGGCAGCGAAACTAAAACGTATAAATAAAGCAAGTAAATACGCTACGAACAAAAATAGTAGTCAAATAGCCGATTGTGGTAACAGTTTTTTGAAACATGTCAACGTTAGTAAGGCAGCGAAACTGAAACGTATAAGTAAAGCAAGTAAATATGCTACGAACTAAAATAGTAGTCAAATAGCCGATTGTGGTAACAGTTTTTTAAAACTTATGTCAACGTTAGTAAGGCAGCGAAGCTAAAACGTATAAGTAAAGCAAGTAAATATGCTACGAACAAAAATAGTCAACTACCCGACTGTGGTAACAGTTCTTTGAAACTTATGTCAACGTTAGTAAGGCAGCGAGACTAAAACGTATAAATAAAGCAAGTAAATATGCTACGAACAAAGATAGTAGACAAATTGCCGATAGTGGTAACAGTTCTTTAAAACTTATGTCAACGCTAGTATGGCAGCGAAACTAAAACGTGTAAGTAAATCAAGTAAATATGCTACGAACAAAAATAGTAAAATACCCGATTGTGGTAACAGTTCTTTGAAACTTGTCAACGTAAGTAAGGCAGCGAAATTAAAACGTGCAAGTAAATATGCTACGAACAAAAATAGTAGTCAAATACCCGATTGTGGTAACAGTTCTTTGAAACTTATGTCAACGTTAGTAAGGCAGCGAAACTAAAACGTATAAGTAAAGCAAGTAAATATGCTTCGAACAAAAATAGTCAAATACCCGATTGTGGTAACAGTTCTTCGAAACTTATGTCAACGTTAGTAAGGCAGTGAAACTGAAACGTATAAATAAAGCAAGTAAATTTGCCACGAACAAAGATAGTAGACAAATTGCCGATTGTGGTAACAGTTTTTTGAAACTTATGTCAACGTTAGTAAGGCAGCGAAACTAAAACGTATAAATAAAGCAAGTAAATACGCTACGAACAAAAATAGTAGTCAAATAGCCGATTGTGGTAACAGTTTTTTGAAACATGTCAACGTTAGTAAGGCAGCGAAACTGAAACGTATAAGTAAAGCAAGTAAATATGCTACGAACTAAAATAGTAGTCAAATAGCCGATTGTGGTAACAGTTTTTTAAAACTTATGTCAACGTTAGTAAGGCAGCGAAGCTAAAACGTATAAGTAAAGCAAGTAAATATGCTACGAACAAAAATAGTCAACTACCCGACTGTGGTAACAGTTCTTTGAAACTTATGTCAACGTTAGTAAGGCAGCGAAACTAAAACGTATAAGTAAAGCAAGTAAATATGCTACGAACTAAAATAGTCAAATACCCGATTGTGGTGACAGTTTTTTGAAACTTACGTCAACGTTAGTAAGGCAGCGAAACTAAAACGTGCAAGTAAATATGCTACGAACAAAAATAGTAGTCAAATACCCGATTGTGGTAACAGTTCTTTGAAACTTATGTCAACGTTAGTAAGGCAGCGAAACTAAAACGTATAAGTAAAGCAAGTAAATATGCTTCGAACAAAAATAGTCAAATACCCGATTGTGGTAACAGTTCTTTGAAACTTATGTCAACGCTAGTAAGGCAGCGAAACTAAAACGTATAAGTAAAGCAAGTAAATATGCTACGAACTAAAATAGTCAAATACCCGATTGTGGTAACAGTTTTTTGAAACTTACGTCAACGTTAGTAAGGCAGCGAAACTAAAACGTGCAAGTAAATATGCTACGAACAAAAATAGTAGTCAAATAGCCGATTGTGGTAACAGTTTTTTGAAACATGTCAACGTTAGTAAGGCAGCGAAACTGAAACGTATAAGTAAAGCAAGTAAATATGCTACGAACTAAAATAGTAGTCAAATAGCCGATTGTGGTAACAGTTTTTTAAAACTTATGTCAACGTTAGTAAGGCAGCGAAGCTAAAACGTATAAGTAAAGCAAGTAAATATGCTACGAACAAAAATAGTCAACTACCCGACTGTGGTAACAGTTCTTTGAAACTTATGTCAACGTTAGTAAGGCAGCGAAACTAAAACGTATAAGTAAAGCAAGTAAATATGCTACGAACTAAAATAGTCAAATACCCGATTGTGGTGACAGTTTTTTGAAACTTACGTCAACGTTAGTAAGGCAGCGAAACTAAAACGTGCAAGTAAATATGCTACGAACAAAAATAGTAGTCAAATACCCGATTGTGGTAACAGTTCTTTGAAACTTATGTCAACGTTAGTAAGGCAGCGAAACTAAAACGTATAAGTAAAGCAAGTAAATATGCTTCGAACAAAAATAGTCAAATACCCGATTGTGGTAACAGTTCTTTGAAACTTATGTCAACGTTAGTAAGGCAGCGAAACTAAAACGTATAAGTAAAGCAAGTAAATATGCTACGAACTAAAATAGTCAAATACCCGATTGTGGTAACAGTTTTTTGAAACTTACGTCAACGTTAGTAAGGCAGCGAAACTAAAACGTGCAAGTAAATATGCTACGAACAAAAATAGTAGTCAAATACCCGATTGTGGTAACAGTTCTTTGAAACTTATGTCAACGTTAGTAAGGCAGCGAAACTAAAACGTATAAGTAAAGCAAGTAAATATGCTTCGAACAAAAATAGTCAAATACCCGATTGTGGTAACAGTTCTTTGAAACTTATGTCAACGTTAGTAAGGCAGTGAAACTGAAACGTATAAATAAAGCAAGTAAATATGCTACGAACAAAAATAGTAGTCAAATACCCGATTGTGGTAACAGTTTTTTGAAACTTATGTCAACGTTAGTAAGGCAGCGAAACAAAAACGTATAAGTAAAGCAAGTAAATATGCTACGAACAAAAATAGTAGTCAAATACACGATTGTGGTAACAGTTCTTTGAAACTTATGTCAACGTTAGTAAGGCAGCGAAACTAAAACGTATAAGTAAAGCAAGTAAATATGCTTCGAACAAAAATAGTCAAATACCCGATTGTGGTAACAGTTCTTTGAAACTTATGTCAACGTTAGTAAGGCAGCGAAACTAAAACGTATAAATAAAGCAAGTAAATACGCTACGAACAAAAATAGTCAAATACCCGATTGTGGTAACAGTTCTTTGAAACTTATGTCAACGTTAGTAAGGCAGCGAAACTAAAACGTATATGTAAAGCAAGTAAATATGCTACGAACAAAAATAGTAGTCAAATACCCGATTATGGTAACAGTTTATTGAAAGTTATGTCAACGTTAGTAAGGCAGTGAAACTGAAACGTATAAATAAAGCAAGTAAATATGCTACGAACAAAAATAGTAGTCAAATACACGATTGTGGTAACAGTTCTTTGAAACTTATGTCAACGTTAGTAAGGCAGCGAAACTAAAACGTATAAGTAAAGCAAGTAAATATGCTTCGAACAAAAATAGTCAAATACCCGATTGTGGTAACAGTTCTTTGAAACTTATGTCAACGTTAGTAAGGCAGCGAAACTAAAACGTATATGTAAAGCAAGTAAATATGCTACGAACAAAAATAGTAGTCAAATACCCGATTATGGTAACAGTTTATTGAAAGTTATGTCAACGTTAGTAAGGCAGTGAAACTGAAACGTATAAATAAAGCAAGTAAATATGCTACGAACAAAATTAGTAGTCAAATACCCGATTGTGGTAACAGTTTTTTGAAACTTATGTCAACGTTAGTAAGGCAGCGAAACTAAAACGTATAAGTAAAGCAAGTAAATATGCTACGAACAAAAATAGTAGTCAAATACCCGATTATGGTAACAGTTCTTTAAAACTTATGTGAACGTTAGTAAGGTAACGAAACTAAAACGTATAAATAAAGCAAGTAAATATGCTACGAACAAATATAGTAGGCAAATACCCGATAGTGGTAACAGTTCTTTAAAACTTATGTCAACGTTAGTAAGGCAGCGAAACTAAAACGTATAAGTAAAGCAAGTAAATATGCTACGAACAAAAATAGTAAAATACCCGATTGTGGTAACAGTTCTTTGAAACTTATGTCAACGTAAGTAAGGCAGCGAAATTAAAACGTGCAAGTAAATATGCTACGAACAAAAATAGTAGTCAAATACCCGATTGTGGTAACAGTTCTTTGAAACTTATGTCAACGTTAGTAAGGCAGCGAAACTAAAACGTATAAGTAAAGCAAGTAAATATGCTTCGAACAAAAATAGTCAAATACCCGATTGTGGTAACAGTTCTTCGAAACTTATGTCAACGTTAGTAAGGCAGTGAAACTGAAACGTATAAATAAAGCAAGTAAATTTGCCACGAACAAAGATAGTAGACAAATTGCCGATTGTGGTAACAGTTTTTTGAAACTTATGTCAACGTTAGTAAGGCAGCGAAACAAAAACGTATAAGTAAAGCAAGTAAATATGCTACGAACTAAAATAGTAGTCAAATACCCGATTGTGGTAACAGTTTTTTGAAACTTACGTCAACGTTAGTAAGGCAGCGAAACTAAAACGTGCAAGTAAATATGCTACGAACAAAAATAGTAGTCAAATACCCGATTGTGGTAACAGTTCTTTGAAACTTATGTCAACGTTAGTAAGGCAGTGAAACTGAAACGTATAAATAAAGCAAGTAAATATGCTACGAACAAAAATAGTAGTCAAATACCCGATTGTGGTAACAGTTTTTTGAAACTTATGTCAACGTTAGTAAGGCAGCGAAATTAAAACGTATAAGTAAAGCAAGTAAATATGCTACGAACAAAATTAGTAGTCAAATACCCGATTGTGGTAACAGTTCTTTGAAACTTATGTCAACGTTAGTAAGGCAGCGAAACTAAAACGTATAAGTAAAGCAAGTAAATATGCTACGAACAAAAATAGTAGTCAAATACCCGATTATGGTAACAGTTTATTGAAAGTTATGTCAACGTTAGTAAGGCAGTGAAACTGAAACGTATAAATAAAGCAAGTAAATATGCTACGAACAAAAATAGTAGTCAAATACCCGATTGTGGTAACAGTTTTTTGAAACTTATGTCAACGTTAGTAAGGCAGCGAAATTAAAACGTATAAGTAAAGCAAGTAAATATGCTACGAACAAAATTAGTAGTCAAATACCCGATTGTGGTAACAGTTTTTTGAAACTTATGTCAACGTTAGTAAGGCAGCGAAACTAAAACGTATAAGTAAAGCAAGTAAATATGCTACGAACAAAAATAGTAGTCAAATACCCGATTATGGTAACAGTTCCTTAAAACTTATGTGAACGTTAGTAAGGTAACGAAACTAAAACGTATAAATAAAGCAAGTAAATATGCTACGAACAAATATAGTAGGCAAATACCCGATAGTGGTAACAGTTCTTTAAAACTTATGTCAACGTTAGTAAGGCAGCGAAACTAAAACGTATAAGTAAAGCAAGTAAATATGCTACGAACAAAAATAGTAAAATACCCGATTGTGGTAACAGTTCTTTGAAACTTGTCAACGTAAGTAAGGCAGCGAAACTGAAACGTATAAGTAAAGCAAGTAAATATGCTACGAACTAAAATAGTAGTCAAATAGCCGATTGTGGTAACAGTTTTTTAAAACTTATGTCAACGTTAGTAAGGCAGCGAAGCTAAAACGTATAAGTAAAGCAAGTAAATATGCTACGAACAAAAATAGTCAACTACCCGACTGTGGTAACAGTTCTTTGAAACTTATGTCAACGTTAGTAAGGCAGCGAAACTAAAACGTATAAGTAAAGCAAGTAAATATGCTACGAACTAAAATAGTCAAATACCCGATTGTGGTGACAGTTTTTTGAAACTTACGTCAACGTTAGTAAGGCAGCGAAACTAAAACGTGCAAGTAAATATGCTACGAACAAAAATAGTAGTCAAATACCCGATTGTGGTAACAGTTCTTTGAAACTTATGTCAACGTTAGTAAGGCAGCGAAACTAAAACGTATAAGTAAAGCAAGTAAATATGCTTCGAACAAAAATAGTCAAATACCCGATTGTGGTAACAGTTCTTTGAAACTTATGTCAACGTTAGTAAGGCAGCGAAACTAAAACGTATAAGTAAAGCAAGTAAATATGCTACGAACTAAAATAGTCAAATACCCGATTGTGGTAACAGTTTTTTGAAACTTACGTCAACGTTAGTAAGGCAGCGAAACTAAAACGTGCAAGTAAATATGCTACGAACAAAAATAGTAGTCAAATAGCCGATTGTGGTAACAGTTTTTTGAAACATGTCAACGTTAGTAAGGCAGCGAAACTGAAACGTATAAGTAAA
The DNA here is from genome assembly GCA_963675555.1 of Leptura quadrifasciata. Lineage (NCBI taxonomy): Eukaryota > Metazoa > Arthropoda > Insecta > Coleoptera > Cerambycidae > Leptura > Leptura quadrifasciata. Next base: position 13,162,340 of record OY776674.1, read on the forward strand.
GCAAGTAAATATGCTACGAACTAAAATAGTAGTCAAATAGCCGATTGTGGTAACAGTTTTTTAAAACTTATGTCAACGTTAGTAAGGCAGCGAAGCTAAAACGTATAAGTAAAGCAAGTAAATATGCTACGAACAAAAATAGTCAACTACCCGACTGTGGTAACAGTTCTTTGAAACTTATGTCAACGTTAGTAAGGCAGCGAAACTAAAACGTATAAGTAAAGCAAGTAAATATGCTACGAACTAAAATAGTCAAATACCCGATTGTGGTGACAGTTTTTTGAAACTTACGTCAACGTTAGTAAGGCAGCGAAACTAAAACGTGCAAGTAAATATGCTACGAACAAAAATAGTAGTCAAATACCCGATTGTGGTAACAGTTCTTTGAAACTTATGTCAACGTTAGTAAGGCAGCGAAACTAAAACGTATAAGTAAAGCAAGTAAATATGCTTCGAACAAAAATAGTCAAATACCCGATTGTGGTAACAGTTCTTTGAAACTTATGTCAACGTTAGTAAGGCAGCGAAACTAAAACGTATAAGTAAAGCAAGTAAATATGCTACGAACTAAAATAGTCAAATACCCGATTGTGGTAACAGTTTTTTGAAACTTACGTCAACGTTAGTAAGGCAGCGAAACTAAAACGTGCAAGTAAATATGCTACGAACAAAAATAGTAGTCAAATACCCGATTGTGGTAACAGTTCTTTGAAACTTATGTCAACGTTAGTAAGGCAGCGAAACTAAAACGTATAAGTAAAGCAAGTAAATATGCTTCGAACAAAAATAGTCAAATACCCGATTGTGGTAACAGTTCTTTGAAACTTATGTCAACGTTAGTAAGGCAGCGAAACAAAAACGTATAAGTAAAGCAAGTAAATATGCTACGAACAAAAATAGTAGTCAAATACACGATTGTGGTAACAGTTCTTTGAAACTTATGTCAACGTTAGTAAGGCAGCGAAACTAAAACGTATAAGTAAAGCAAGTAAATATGCTTCGAACAAAAATAGTCAAATACCCGATTGTGGTAACAGTTCTTTGAAACTTATGTCAACGTTAGTAAGGCAGCGAAACTAAAACGTATAAATAAAGCAAGTAAATACGCTACGAACAAAAATAGTCAAATACCCGATTGTGGTAACAGTTCTTTGAAACTTATGTCAACGTTAGTAAGGCAGCGAAACAAAAACGTATAAGTAAAGCAAGTAAATATGCTACGAACAAAAATAGTAGTCAAATACACGATTATGGTAACAGTTTATTGAAAGTTATGTCAACGTTAGTAAGGCAGTGAAACTGAAACGTATAAATAAAGCAAGTAAATATGCTACGAACAAAAATAGTAGTCAAATACCCGATTGTGGTAACAGTTTTTTGAAACTTATGTCAACGTTAGTAAGGCAGCGAAACAAAAACGTATAAGTAAAGCAAGTAAATATGCTACGAACAAAAATAGTAGTCAAATACACGATTGTGGTAACAGTTCTTTGAAACTTATGTCAACGTTAGTAAGGCAGCGAAACTAAAACGTATAAGTAAAGCAAGTAAATATGCTTCGAACAAAAATAGTCAAATACCCGATTGTGGTAACAGTTCTTTGAAACTTATGTCAACGTTAGTAAGGCAGCGAAACTAAAACGTATAAATAAAGCAAGTAAATACGCTACGAACAAAAATAGTCAAATACCCGATTGTGGTAACAGTTCTTTGAAACTTATGTCAACGTTAGTAAGGCAGCGAAACTAAAACGTATATGTAAAGCAAGTAAATATGCTACGAACAAAAATAGTAGTCAAATACCCGATTATGGTAACAGTTTATTGAAAGTTATGTCAACGTTAGTAAGGCAGTGAAACTGAAACGTATAAATAAAGCAAGTAAATATGCTACGAACTAAAATAGTCAAATACCCGATTGTGGTGACAGTTTTTTGAAACTTACGTCAACGTTAGTAAGGCAGCGAAACTAAAACGTGCAAGTAAATATGCTACGAACAAAAATAGTAGTCAAATACCCGATTGTGGTAACAGTTCTTTGAAACTTATGTCAACGTTAGTAAGGCAGCGAAACTAAAACGTATAAGTAAAGCAAGTAAATATGCTTCGAACAAAAATAGTCAAATACCCGATTGTGGTAACAGTTCTTTGAAACTTATGTCAACGTTAGTAAGGCAGCGAAACTAAAACGTATAAGTAAAGCAAGTAAATATGCTACGAACTAAAATAGTCAAATACCCGATTGTGGTGACAGTTTTTTGAAACTTACGTCAACGTTAGTAAGGCAGCGAAACTAAAACGTGCAAGTAAATATGCTACGAACAAAAATAGTAGTCAAATACCCGATTGTGGTAACAGTTCTTTGAAACTTATGTCAACGTTAGTAAGGCAGCGAAACTAAAACGTATAAGTAAAGCAAGTAAATATGCTTCGAACAAAAATAGTCAAATACCCGATTGTGGTAACAGTTCTTTGAAACTTATGTCAACGTTAGTAAGGCAGCGAAACTAAAACGTATAAGTAAAGCAAGTAAATATGCTACGAACTAAAATAGTCAAATACCCGATTGTGGTAACAGTTTTTTGAAACTTACGTCAACGTTAGTAAGGCAGCGAAACTAAAACGTGCAAGTAAATATGCTACGAACAAAAATAGTAGTCAAATAGCCGATTGTGGTAACAGTTTTTTGAAACATGTCAACGTTAGTAAGGCAGCGAAACTGAAACGTATAAGTAAAGCAAGTAAATATGCTACGAACTAAAATAGTAGTCAAATAGCCGATTGTGGTAACAGTTTTTTAAAACTTATGTCAACGTTAGTAAGGCAGCGAAGCTAAAACGTATAAGTAAAGCAAGTAAATATGCTACGAACAAAAATAGTTAACTACCCGACTGTGGTAACAGTTCTTTGAAACTTATGTCAACGTTAGTAAGGCAGCGAAACTAAAACGTATAAGTAAAGCAAGTAAATATGCTACGAACTAAAATAGTCAAATACCCGATTGTGGTGACAGTTTTTTGAAACTTACGTCAACGTTAGTAAGGCAGCGAAACTAAAACGTGCAAGTAAATATGCTACGAACAAAAATAGTAGTCAAATACCCGATTGTGGTAACAGTTCTTTGAAACTTATGTCAACGTTAGTAAGGCAGCGAAACTAAAACGTATAAGTAAAGCAAGTAAATATGCTTCGAACAAAAATAGTCAAATACCCGATTGTGGTAACAGTTCTTTGAAACTTATGTCAACGTTAGTAAGGCAGCGAAACTAAAACGTATAAGTAAAGCAAGTAAATATGCTACGAACTAAAATAGTCAAATACCCGATTGTGGTAACAGTTTTTTGAAACTTACGTCAACGTTAGTAAGGCAGCGAAACTAAAACGTGCAAGTAAATATGCTACGAACAAAAATAGTAGTCAAATACCCGATTGTGGTAACAGTTCTTTGAAACTTATGTCAACGTTAGTAAGGCAGCGAAACTAAAACGTATAAGTAAAGCAAGTAAATATGCTTCGAACAAAAATAGTCAAATACCCGATTGTGGTAACAGTTCTTTGAAACTTATGTCAACGTTAGTAAGGCAGTGAAACTGAAACGTATAAATAAAGCAAGTAAATATGCTACGAACAAAAATAGTAGTCAAATACCCGATTGTGGTAACAGTTTTTTGAAACTTATGTCAACGTTAGTAAGGCAGCGAAACAAAAACGTATAAGTAAAGCAAGTAAATATGCTACGAACAAAAATAGTAGTCAAATACACGATTGTGGTAACAGTTCTTTGAAACTTATGTCAACGTTAGTAAGGCAGCGAAACTAAAACGTATAAGTAAAGCAAGTAAATATGCTTCGAACAAAAATAGTCAAATACCCGATTGTGGTAACAGTTCTTTGAAACTTATGTCAACGTTAGTAAGGCAGCGAAACTAAAACGTATAAATAAAGCAAGTAAATACGCTACGAACAAAAATAGTCAAATACCCGATTGTGGTAACAGTTCTTTGAAACTTATGTCAACGTTAGTAAGGCAGCGAAACTAAAACGTATATGTAAAGCAAGTAAATATGCTACGAACAAAAATAGTAGTCAAATACCCGATTATGGTAACAGTTTATTGAAAGTTATGTCAACGTTAGTAAGGCAGTGAAACTGAAACGTATAAATAAAGCAAGTAAATATGCTACGAACAAAAATAGTAGTCAAATACACGATTGTGGTAACAGTTCTTTGAAACTTATGTCAACGTTAGTAAGGCAGCGAAACTAAAACGTATAAGTAAAGCAAGTAAATATGCTTCGAACAAAAATAGTCAAATACCCGATTGTGGTAACAGTTCTTTGAAACTTATGTCAACGTTAGTAAGGCAGCGAAACTAAAACGTATATGTAAAGCAAGTAAATATGCTACGAACAAAAATAGTAGTCAAATACCCGATTATGGTAACAGTTTATTGAAAGTTATGTCAACGTTAGTAAGGCAGTGAAACTGAAACGTATAAATAAAGCAAGTAAATATGCTACGAACAAAAATAGTAGTCAAATACCCGATTGTGGTAACAGTTTTTTGAAACTTATGTCAACGTTAGTAAGGCAGCGAAATTAAAACGTATAAGTAAAGCAAGTAAATATGCTACGAACAAAATTAGTAGTCAAATACCCGATTGTGGTAACAGTTCTTTGAAACTTATGTCAACGTTAGTAAGGCAGTGAAACTGAAACGTATAAATAAAGCAAGTAAATATGCTACGAACAAAAATAGTAGTCAAATACCCGATTGTGGTAACAGTTTTTTGAAACTTATGTCAACGTTAGTAAGGCAGCGAAACAAAAACGTATAAGTAAAGCAAGTAAATATGCTACGAACAAAAATAGTAGTCAAATACACGATTGTGGTAACAGTTCTTTGAAACTTATGTCAACGTTAGTAAGGCAGCGAAACTAAAACGTATAAGTAAAGCAAGTAAATATGCTTCGAACAAAAATAGTCAAATACCCGATTGTGGTAACAGTTCTTTGAAACTTATGTCAACGTTAGTAAGGCAGCGAAACTAAAACGTATAAATAAAGCAAGTAAATACGCTACGAACAAAAATAGTCAAATACCCGATTGTGGTAACAGTTCTTTGAAACTTATGTCAACGTTAGTAAGGCAGCGAAACTAAAACGTATATGTAAAGCAAGTAAATATGCTACGAACAAAAATAGTAGTCAAATACCCGATTATGGTAACAGTTTATTGAAAGTTATGTCAACGTTAGTAAGGCAGTGAAACTGAAACGTATAAATAAAGCAAGTAAATATGCTACGAACAAAAATAGTAGTCAAATACCCGATTGTGGTAACAGTTTTTTGAAACTTATGTCAACGTTAGTAAGGCAGCGAAACAAAAACGTATAAGTAAAGCAAGTAAATATGCTACGAACAAAAATAGTAGTCAAATACCCGATTGTGGTAACAGTTTTTTGAAACTTATGTCAACGTTAGTAAGGCAGCGAAACAAAAACGTATAAGTAAAGCAAGTAAATATGCTACGAACAAAAATAGTAGTCAAATACACGATTGTGGTAACAGTTCTTTGAAACTTATGTCAACGTTAGTAAGGCAGCGAAACTAAAACGTATAAGTAAAGCAAGTAAATATGCTTCGAACAAAAATAGTCAAATACCCGATTGTGGTAACAGTTCTTTGAAACTTATGTCAACGTTAGTAAGGCAGCGAAACTAAAACGTATAAATAAAGCAAGTAAATACGCTACGAACAAAAATAGTCAAATACCCGATTGTGGTAACAGTTCTTTGAAACTTATGTCAACGTTAGTAAGGCAGCGAAACAAAAACGTATAAGTAAAGCAAGTAAATATGCTACGAACAAAAATAGTAGTCAAATACACGATTATGGTAACAGTTTATTGAAAGTTATGTCAACGTTAGTAAGGCAGTGAAACTGAAACGTATAAATAAAGCAAGTAAATATGCTACGAACAAAAATAGTAGTCAAATACCCGATTGTGGTAACAGTTTTTTGAAACTTATGTCAACGTTAGTAAGGCAGCGAAACAAAAACGTATAAGTAAAGCAAGTAAATATGCTACGAACAAAAATAGTAGTCAAATACACGATTGTGGTAACAGTTCTTTGAAACTTATGTCAACGTTAGTAAGGCAGCGAAACTAAAACGTATAAGTAAAGCAAGTAAATATGCTTCGAACAAAAATAGTCAAATACCCGATTGTGGTAACAGTTCTTTGAAACTTATGTCAACGTTAGTAAGGCAGCGAAACTAAAACGTATAAATAAAGCAAGTAAATACGCTACGAACAAAAATAGTCAAATACCCGATTGTGGTAACAGTTCTTTGAAACTTATGTCAACGTTAGTAAGGCAGCGAAACTAAAACGTATATGTAAAGCAAGTAAATATGCTACGAACAAAAATAGTAGTCAAATACCCGATTATGGTAACAGTTTATTGAAAGTTATGTCAACGTTAGTAAGGCAGTGAAACTGAAACGTATAAATAAAGCAAGTAAATATGCTACGAACTAAAATAGTCAAATACCCGATTGTGGTGACAGTTTTTTGAAACTTACGTCAACGTTAGTAAGGCAGCGAAACTAAAACGTGCAAGTAAATATGCTACGAACAAAAATAGTAGTCAAATACCCGATTGTGGTAACAGTTCTTTGAAACTTATGTCAACGTTAGTAAGGCAGCGAAACTAAAACGTATAAGTAAAGCAAGTAAATATGCTTCGAACAAAAATAGTCAAATACCCGATTGTGGTAACAGTTCTTTGAAACTTATGTCAACGTTAGTAAGGCAGCGAAACTAAAACGTATAAGTAAAGCAAGTAAATATGCTACGAACTAAAATAGTCAAATACCCGATTGTGGTGACAGTTTTTTGAAACTTACGTCAACGTTAGTAAGGCAGCGAAACTAAAACGTGCAAGTAAATATGCTACGAACAAAAATAGTAGTCAAATACCCGATTGTGGTAACAGTTCTTTGAAACTTATGTCAACGTTAGTAAGGCAGCGAAACTAAAACGTATAAGTAAAGCAAGTAAATATGCTTCGAACAAAAATAGTCAAATACCCGATTGTGGTAACAGTTCTTTGAAACTTATGTCAACGTTAGTAAGGCAGCGAAACTAAAACGTATAAGTAAAGCAAGTAAATATGCTACGAACTAAAATAGTCAAATACCCGATTGTGGTAACAGTTTTTTGAAACTTACGTCAACGTTAGTAAGGCAGCGAAACTAAAACGTGCAAGTAAATATGCTACGAACAAAAATAGTAGTCAAATAGCCGATTGTGGTAACAGTTTTTTGAAACATGTCAACGTTAGTAAGGCAGCGAAACTGAAACGTATAAGTAAAGCAAGTAAATATGCTACGAACTAAAATAGTAGTCAAATAGCCGATTGTGGTAACAGTTTTTTAAAACTTATGTCAACGTTAGTAAGGCAGCGAAGCTAAAACGTATAAGTAAAGCAAGTAAATATGCTACGAACAAAAATAGTTAACTACCCGACTGTGGTAACAGTTCTTTGAAACTTATGTCAACGTTAGTAAGGCAGCGAAACTAAAACGTATAAGTAAAGCAAGTAAATATGCTACGAACTAAAATAGTCAAATACCCGATTGTGGTGACAGTTTTTTGAAACTTACGTCAACGTTAGTAAGGCAGCGAAACTAAAACGTGCAAGTAAATATGCTACGAACAAAAATAGTAGTCAAATACCCGATTGTGGTAACAGTTCTTTGAAACTTATGTCAACGTTAGTAAGGCAGCGAAACTAAAACGTATAAGTAAAGCAAGTAAATATGCTTCGAACAAAAATAGTCAAATACCCGATTGTGGTAACAGTTCTTTGAAACTTATGTCAACGTTAGTAAGGCAGCGAAACTAAAACGTATAAGTAAAGCAAGTAAATATGCTACGAACTAAAATAGTCAAATACCCGATTGTGGTAACAGTTTTTTGAAACTTACGTCAACGTTAGTAAGGCAGCGAAACTAAAACGTGCAAGTAAATATGCTACGAACAAAAATAGTAGTCAAATACCCGATTGTGGTAACAGTTCTTTGAAACTTATGTCAACGTTAGTAAGGCAGCGAAACTAAAACGTATAAGTAAAGCAAGTAAATATGCTTCGAACAAAAATAGTCAAATACCCGATTGTGGTAACAGTTCTTTGAAACTTATGTCAACGTTAGTAAGGCAGTGAAACTGAAACGTATAAATAAAGCAAGTAAATATGCTACGAACAAAAATAGTAGTCAAATACCCGATTGTGGTAACAGTTTTTTGAAACTTATGTCAACGTTAGTAAGGCAGCGAAACAAAAACGTATAAGTAAAGCAAGTAAATATGCTACGAACAAAAATAGTAGTCAAATACACGATTGTGGTAACAGTTCTTTGAAACTTATGTCAACGTTAGTAAGGCAGCGAAACTAAAACGTATAAGTAAAGCAAGTAAATATGCTTCGAACAAAAATAGTCAAATACCCGATTGTGGTAACAGTTCTTTGAAACTTATGTCAACGTTAGTAAGGCAGCGAAACTAAAACGTATAAATAAAGCAAGTAAATACGCTACGAACAAAAATAGTCAAATACCCGATTGTGGTAACAGTTCTTTGAAACTTATGTCAACGTTAGTAAGGCAGCGAAACTAAAACGTATATGTAAAGCAAGTAAATATGCTACGAACAAAAATAGTAGTCAAATACCCGATTATGGTAACAGTTTATTGAAAGTTATGTCAACGTTAGTAAGGCAGTGAAACTGAAACGTATAAATAAAGCAAGTAAATATGCTACGAACAAAAATAGTAGTCAAATACACGATTGTGGTAACAGTTCTTTGAAACTTATGTCAACGTTAGTAAGGCAGCGAAACTAAAACGTATAAGTAAAGCAAGTAAATATGCTTCGAACAAAAATAGTCAAATACCCGATTGTGGTAACAGTTCTTTGAAACTTATGTCAACGTTAGTAAGGCAGCGAAACTAAAACGTATATGTAAAGCAAGTAAATATGCTACGAACAAAAATAGTAGTCAAATACCCGATTATGGTAACAGTTTATTGAAAGTTATGTCAACGTTAGTAAGGCAGTGAAACTGAAACGTATAAATAAAGCAAGTAAATATGCTACGAACAAAAATAGTAGTCAAATACCCGATTGTGGTAACAGTTTTTTGAAACTTATGTCAACGTTAGTAAGGCAGCGAAATTAAAACGTATAAGTAAAGCAAGTAAATATGCTACGAACAAAATTAGTAGTCAAATACCCGATTGTGGTAACAGTTCTTTGAAACTTATGTCAACGTTAGTAAGGCAGTGAAACTGAAACGTATAAATAAAGCAAGTAAATATGCTACGAACAAAAATAGTAGTCAAATACCCGATTGTGGTAACAGTTTTTTGAAACTTATGTCAACGTTAGTAAGGCAGCGAAACAAAAACGTATAAGTAAAGCAAGTAAATATGCTACGAACAAAAATAGTAGTCAAATACACGATTGTGGTAACAGTTCTTTGAAACTTATGTCAACGTTAGTAAGGCAGCGAAACTAAAACGTATAAGTAAAGCAAGTAAATATGCTTCGAACAAAAATAGTCAAATACCCGATTGTGGTAACAGTTCTTTGAAACTTATGTCAACGTTAGTAAGGCAGCGAAACTAAAACGTATAAATAAAGCAAGTAAATACGCTACGAACAAAAATAGTCAAATACCCGATTGTGGTAACAGTTCTTTGAAACTTATGTCAACGTTAGTAAGGCAGCGAAACTAAAACGTATATGTAAAGCAAGTAAATATGCTACGAACAAAAATAGTAGTCAAATACCCGATTATGGTAACAGTTTATTGAAAGTTATGTCAACGTTAGTAAGGCAGTGAAACTGAAACGTATAAATAAAGCAAGTAAATATGCTACGAACAAAAATAGTAGTCAAATACACGATTGTGGTAACAGTTCTTTGAAACTTATGTCAACGTTAGTAAGGCAGCGAAACTAAAACGTATAAGTAAAGCAAGTAAATATGCTTCGAACAAAAATAGTCAAATACCCGATTGTGGTAACAGTTCTTTGAAACTTATGTCAACGTTAGTAAGGCAGCGAAACTAAAACGTATATGTAAAGCAAGTAAATATGCTACGAACAAAAATAGTAGTCAAATACCCGATTATGGTAACAGTTTATTGAAAGTTATGTCAACGTTAGTAAGGCAGTGAAACTGAAACGTATAAATAAAGCAAGTAAATATGCTACGAACAAAAATAGTAGTCAAATACCCGATTGTGGTAACAGTTTTTTGAAACTTATGTCAACGTTAGTAAGGCAGCGAAATTAAAACGTATAAGTAAAGCAAGTAAATATGCTACGAACAAAATTAGTAGTCAAATACCCGATTGTGGTAACAGTTTTTTGAAACTTATGTCAACGTTAGTAAGGCAGCGAAACTAAAACGTATAAGTAAAGCAAGTAAATATGCTACGAACAAAAATAGTAGTCAAATACCCGATTATGGTAACAGTTCTTTAAAACTTATGTGAACGTTAGTAAGGTAACGAAACTAAAACGTATAAATAAAGCAAGTAAATATGCTACGAACAAATATAGTAGGCAAATACCCGATAGTGGTAACAGTTCTTTAAAACTTATGTCAACGTTAGTAAGGCAGCGAAACTAAAACGTATAAGTAAAGCAAGTAAATATGCTACGAACAAAAATAGTAAAATACCCGATTGTGGTAACAGTTCTTTGAAACTTATGTCAACGTAAGTAAGGCAGCGAAATTAAAACGTGCAAGTAAATATGCTACGAACAAAAATAGTAGTCAAATACCCGATTGTGGTAACAGTTCTTTGAAACTTATGTCAACGTTAGTAAGGCAGCGAAACTAAAACGTATAAGTAAAGCAAGTAAATATGCTTCGAACAAAAATAGTCAAATACCCGATTGTGGTAACAGTTCTTTGAAACTTATGTCAACGCTAGTAAGGCAGCGAAACTAAAACGTATAAGTAAAGCAAGTAAATATGCTACGAACTAAAATAGTCAAATACCCGATTGTGGTAACAGTTTTTTGAAACTTACGTCAACGTTAGTAAGGCAGCGAAACTAAAACGTGCAAGTAAATATGCTACGAACAAAAATAGTAGTCAAATAGCCGATTGTGGTAACAGTTTTTTGAAACATGTCAACGTTAGTAAGGCAGCGAAACTGAAACGTATAAGTAAAGCAAGTAAATATGCTACGAACTAAAATAGTAGTCAAATAGCCGATTGTGGTAACAGTTTTTTAAAACTTATGTCAACGTTAGTAAGGCAGCGAAGCTAAAACGTATAAGTAAAGCAAGTAAATATGCTACGAACAAAAATAGTCAACTACCCGACTGTGGTAACAGTTCTTTGAAACTTATGTCAACGTTAGTAAGGCAGCGAAACTAAAACGTATAAGTAAAGCAAGTAAATATGCTACGAACTAAAATAGTCAAATACCCGATTGTGGTGACAGTTTTTTGAAACTTACGTCAACGTTAGTAAGGCAGCGAAACTAAAACGTGCAAGTAAATATGCTACGAACAAAAATAGTAGTCAAATACCCGATTGTGGTAACAGTTCTTTGAAACTTATGTCAACGTTAGTAAGGCAGCGAAACTAAAACGTATAAGTAAAGCAAGTAAATATGCTTCGAACAAAAATAGTCAAATACCCGATTGTGGTAACAGTTCTTTGAAACTTATGTCAACGTTAGTAAGGCAGCGAAACTAAAACGTATAAGTAAAGCAAGTAAATATGCTACGAACTAAAATAGTCAAATACCCGATTGTGGTAACAGTTTTTTGAAACTTACGTCAACGTTAGTAAGGCAGCGAAACTAAAACGTGCAAGTAAATATGCTACGAACAAAAATAGTAGTCAAATACCCGATTGTGGTAACAGTTCTTTGAAACTTATGTCAACGTTAGTAAGGCAGCGAAACTAAAACGTATAAGTAAAGCAAGTAAATATGCTTCGAACAAAAATAGTCAAATACCCGATTGTGGTAACAGTTCTTTGAAACTTATGTCAACGTTAGTAAGGCAGTGAAACTGAAACGTATAAATAAAGCAAGTAAATATGCTACGAACAAAAATAGTAGTCAAATACCCGATTGTGGTAACAGTTTTTTGAAACTTATGTCAACGTTAGTAAGGCAGCGAAACAAAAACGTATAAGTAAAGCAAGTAAATATGCTACGAACAAAAATAGTAGTCAAATACACGATTGTGGTAACAGTTCTTTGAAACTTATGTCAACGTTAGTAAGGCAGCGAAACTAAAACGTATAAGTAAAGCAAGTAAATATGCTTCGAACAAAAATAGTCAAATACCCGATTGTGGTAACAGTTCTTTGAAACTTATGTCAACGTTAGTAAGGCAGCGAAACTAAAACGTATAAATAAAGCAAGTAAATACGCTACGAACAAAAATAGTCAAATACCCGATTGTGGTAACAGTTCTTTGAAACTTATGTCAACGTTAGTAAGGCAGCGAAACTAAAACGTATATGTAAAGCAAGTAAATATGCTACGAACAAAAATAGTAGTCAAATACCCGATTATGGTAACAGTTTATTGAAAGTTATGTCAACGTTAGTAAGGCAGTGAAACTGAAACGTATAAATAAAGCAAGTAAATATGCTACGAACAAAAATAGTAGTCAAATACACGATTGTGGTAACAGTTCTTTGAAACTTATGTCAACGTTAGTAAGGCAGCGAAACTAAAACGTATAAGTAAAGCAAGTAAATATGCTTCGAACAAAAATAGTCAAATACCCGATTGTGGTAACAGTTCTTTGAAACTTATGTCAACGTTAGTAAGGCAGCGAAACTAAAACGTATATGTAAAGCAAGTAAATATGCTACGAACAAAAATAGTAGTCAAATACCCGATTATGGTAACAGTTTATTGAAAGTTATGTCAACGTTAGTAAGGCAGTGAAACTGAAACGTATAAATAAAGCAAGTAAATATGCTACGAACAAAATTAGTAGTCAAATACCCGATTGTGGTAACAGTTTTTTGAAACTTATGTCAACGTTAGTAAGGCAGCGAAACTAAAACGTATAAGTAAAGCAAGTAAATATGCTACGAACAAAAATAGTAGTCAAATACCCGATTATGGTAACAGTTCTTTAAAACTTATGTGAACGTTAGTAAGGTAACGAAACTAAAACGTATAAATAAAGCAAGTAAATATGCTACGAACAAATATAGTAGGCAAATACCCGATAGTGGTAACAGTTCTTTAAAACTTATGTCAACGTTAGTAAGGCAGCGAAACTAAAACGTATAAGTAAAGCAAGTAAATATGCTACGAACAAAAATAGTAAAATACCCGATTGTGGTAACAGTTCTTTGAAACTTATGTCAACGTAAGTAAGGCAGCGAAATTAAAACGTGCAAGTAAATATGCTACGAACAAAAATAGTAGTCAAATACCCGATTGTGGTAACAGTTCTTTGAAACTTATGTCAACGTTAGTAAGGCAGCGAAACTAAAACGTATAAGTAAAGCAAGTAAATATGCTTCGAACAAAAATAGTCAAATACCCGATTGTGGTAACAGTTCTTCGAAACTTATGTCAACGTTAGTAAGGCAGTGAAACTGAAACGTATAAATAAAGCAAGTAAATTTGCCACGAACAAAGATAGTAGACAAATTGCCGATTGTGGTAACAGTTTTTTGAAACTTATGTCAACGTTAGTAAGGCAGCGAAACAAAAACGTATAAGTAAAGCAAGTAAATATGCTACGAACTAAAATAGTAGTCAAATACCCGATTGTGGTAACAGTTTTTTGAAACTTACGTCAACGTTAGTAAGGCAGCGAAACTAAAACGTGCAAGTAAATATGCTACGAACAAAAATAGTAGTCAAATACCCGATTGTGGTAACAGTTCTTTGAAACTTATGTCAACGTTAGTAAGGCAGTGAAACTGAAACGTATAAATAAAGCAAGTAAATATGCTACGAACAAAAATAGTAGTCAAATACCCGATTGTGGTAACAGTTTTTTGAAACTTATGTCAACGTTAGTAAGGCAGCGAAATTAAAACGTATAAGTAAAGCAAGTAAATATGCTACGAACAAAATTAGTAGTCAAATACCCGATTGTGGTAACAGTTCTTTGAAACTTATGTCAACGTTAGTAAGGCAGCGAAACTAAAACGTATAAGTAAAGCAAGTAAATATGCTACGAACAAAAATAGTAGTCAAATACCCGATTATGGTAACAGTTTATTGAAAGTTATGTCAACGTTAGTAAGGCAGTGAAACTGAAACGTATAAATAAAGCAAGTAAATATGCTACGAACAAAAATAGTAGTCAAATACCCGATTGTGGTAACAGTTTTTTGAAACTTATGTCAACGTTAGTAAGGCAGCGAAATTAAAACGTATAAGTAAAGCAAGTAAATATGCTACGAACAAAATTAGTAGTCAAATACCCGATTGTGGTAACAGTTTTTTGAAACTTATGTCAACGTTAGTAAGGCAGCGAAACTAAAACGTATAAGTAAAGCAAGTAAATATGCTACGAACAAAAATAGTAGTCAAATACCCGATTATGGTAACAGTTCCTTAAAACTTATGTGAACGTTAGTAAGGTAACGAAACTAAAACGTATAAATAAAGCAAGTAAATATGCTACGAACAAATATAGTAGGCAAATACCCGATAGTGGTAACAGTTCTTTAAAACTTATGTCAACGTTAGTAAGGCAGCGAAACTAAAACGTATAAGTAAAGCAAGTAAATATGCTACGAACAAAAATAGTAAAATACCCGATTGTGGTAACAGTTCTTTGAAACTTGTCAACGTAAGTAAGGCAGCGAAACTGAAACGTATAAGTAAAGCAAGTAAATATGCTACGAACTAAAATAGTAGTCAAATAGCCGATTGTGGTAACAGTTTTTTAAAACTTATGTCAACGTTAGTAAGGCAGCGAAGCTAAAACGTATAAGTAAAGCAAGTAAATATGCTACGAACAAAAATAGTCAACTACCCGACTGTGGTAACAGTTCTTTGAAACTTATGTCAACGTTAGTAAGGCAGCGAAACTAAAACGTATAAGTAAAGCAAGTAAATATGCTACGAACTAAAATAGTCAAATACCCGATTGTGGTGACAGTTTTTTGAAACTTACGTCAACGTTAGTAAGGCAGCGAAACTAAAACGTGCAAGTAAATATGCTACGAACAAAAATAGTAGTCAAATACCCGATTGTGGTAACAGTTCTTTGAAACTTATGTCAACGTTAGTAAGGCAGCGAAACTAAAACGTATAAGTAAAGCAAGTAAATATGCTTCGAACAAAAATAGTCAAATACCCGATTGTGGTAACAGTTCTTTGAAACTTATGTCAACGTTAGTAAGGCAGCGAAACTAAAACGTATAAGTAAAGCAAGTAAATATGCTACGAACTAAAATAGTCAAATACCCGATTGTGGTAACAGTTTTTTGAAACTTACGTCAACGTTAGTAAGGCAGCGAAACTAAAACGTGCAAGTAAATATGCTACGAACAAAAATAGTAGTCAAATAGCCGATTGTGGTAACAGTTTTTTGAAACATGTCAACGTTAGTAAGGCAGCGAAACTGAAACGTATAAGTAAAGCAAGTAAATATGCTACGAACTAAAATAGTAGTCAAATAGCCGATTGTGGTAACAGTTTTTTAAAACTTATGTCAACGTTAGTAAGGCAGCGAAGCTAAAACGTATAAGTAAAGCAAGTAAATATGCTACGAACAAAAATAGTCAACTACCCGACTGTGGTAACAGTTCTTTGAAACTTATGTCAACGTTAGTAAGGCAGCGAAACTAAAACGTATAAGTAAAGCAAGTAAATATGCTACGAACTAAAATAGTCAAATACCCGATTGTGGTGACAGTTTTTTGAAACTTACGTCAACGTTAGTAAGGCAGCGAAACTAAAACGTGCAAGTAAATATGCTACGAACAAAAATAGTAGTCAAATACCCGATTGTGGTAACAGTTCTTTGAAACTTATGTCAACGTTAGTAAGGCAGCGAAACTAAAACGTATAAGTAAAGCAAGTAAATATGCTTCGAACAAAAATAGTCAAATACCCGATTGTGGTAACAGTTCTTTGAAACTTATGTCAACGTTAGTAAGGCAGCGAAACTAAAACGTATAAGTAAAGCAAGTAAATATGCTACGAACTAAAATAGTCAAATACCCGATTGTGGTAACAGTTTTTTGAAACTTACGTCAACGTTAGTAAGGCAGCGAAACTAAAACGTGCAAGTAAATATGCTACGAACAAAAATAGTAGTCAAATACCCGATTGTGGTAACAGTTCTTTGAAACTTATGTCAACGTTAGTAAGGCAGCGAAACTAAAACGTATAAGTAAAGCAAGTAAATATGCTTCGAACAAAAATAGTCAAATACCCGATTGTGGTAACAGTTCTTTGAAACTTATGTCAACGTTAGTAAGGCAGCGAAACAAAAACGTATAAGTAAAGCAAGTAAATATGCTACGAACAAAAATAGTAGTCAAATACACGATTGTGGTAACAGTTCTTTGAAACTTATGTCAACGTTAGTAAGGCAGCGAAACTAAAACGTATAAGTAAAGCAAGTAAATATGCTTCGAACAAAAATAGTCAAATACCCGATTGTGGTAACAGTTCTTTGAAACTTATGTCAACGTTAGTAAGGCAGCGAAACTAAAACGTATAAATAAAGCAAGTAAATACGCTACGAACAAAAATAGTCAAATACCCGATTGTGGTAACAGTTCTTTGAAACTTATGTCAACGTTAGTAAGGCAGCGAAACAAAAACGTATAAGTAAAGCAAGTAAATATGCTACGAACAAAAATAGTAGTCAAATACACGATTATGGTAACAGTTTATTGAAAGTTATGTCAACGTTAGTAAGGCAGTGAAACTGAAACGTATAAATAAAGCAAGTAAATATGCTACGAACAAAAATAGTAGTCAAATACCCGATTGTGGTAACAGTTTTTTGAAACTTATGTCAACGTTAGTAAGGCAGCGAAACAAAAACGTATAAGTAAAGCAAGTAAATATGCTACGAACAAAAATAGTAGTCAAATACACGATTGTGGTAACAGTTCTTTGAAACTTATGTCAACGTTAGTAAGGCAGCGAAACTAAAACGTATAAGTAAAGCAAGTAAATATGCTTCGAACAAAAATAGTCAAATACCCGATTGTGGTAACAGTTCTTTGAAACTTATGTCAACGTTAGTAAGGCAGCGAAACTAAAACGTATAAATAAAGCAAGTAAATACGCTACGAACAAAAATAGTCAAATACCCGATTGTGGTAACAGTTCTTTGAAACTTATGTCAACGTTAGTAAGGCAGCGAAACTAAAACGTATATGTAAAGCAAGTAAATATGCTACGAACAAAAATAGTAGTCAAATACCCGATTATGGTAACAGTTTATTGAAAGTTATGTCAACGTTAGTAAGGCAGTGAAACTGAAACGTATAAATAAAGCAAGTAAATATGCTACGAACTAAAATAGTCAAATACCCGATTGTGGTGACAGTTTTTTGAAACTTACGTCAACGTTAGTAAGGCAGCGAAACTAAAACGTGCAAGTAAATATGCTACGAACAAAAATAGTAGTCAAATACCCGATTGTGGTAACAGTTCTTTGAAACTTATGTCAACGTTAGTAAGGCAGCGAAACTAAAACGTATAAGTAAAGCAAGTAAATATGCTTCGAACAAAAATAGTCAAATACCCGATTGTGGTAACAGTTCTTTGAAACTTATGTCAACGTTAGTAAGGCAGCGAAACTAAAACGTATAAGTAAAGCAAGTAAATATGCTACGAACTAAAATAGTCAAATACCCGATTGTGGTGACAGTTTTTTGAAACTTACGTCAACGTTAGTAAGGCAGCGAAACTAAAACGTGCAAGTAAATATGCTACGAACAAAAATAGTAGTCAAATACCCGATTGTGGTAACAGTTCTTTGAAACTTATGTCAACGTTAGTAAGGCAGCGAAACTAAAACGTATAAGTAAAGCAAGTAAATATGCTTCGAACAAAAATAGTCAAATACCCGATTGTGGTAACAGTTCTTTGAAACTTATGTCAACGTTAGTAAGGCAGCGAAACTAAAACGTATAAGTAAAGCAAGTAAATATGCTACGAACTAAAATAGTCAAATACCCGATTGTGGTAACAGTTTTTTGAAACTTACGTCAACGTTAGTAAGGCAGCGAAACTAAAACGTGCAAGTAAATATGCTACGAACAAAAATAGTAGTCAAATAGCCGATTGTGGTAACAGTTTTTTGAAACATGTCAACGTTAGTAAGGCAGCGAAACTGAAACGTATAAGTAAAGCAAGTAAATATGCTACGAACTAAAATAGTAGTCAAATAGCCGATTGTGGTAACAGTTTTTTAAAACTTATGTCAACGTTAGTAAGGCAGCGAAGCTAAAACGTATAAGTAAAGCAAGTAAATATGCTACGAACAAAAATAGTCAACTACCCGACTGTGGTAACAGTTCTTTGAAACTTATGTCAACGTTAGTAAGGCAGCGAAACTAAAACGTATAAGTAAAGCAAGTAAATATGCTACGAACTAAAATAGTCAAATACCCGATTGTGGTGACAGTTTTTTGAAACTTACGTCAACGTTAGTAAGGCAGCGAAACTAAAACGTGCAAGTAAATATGCTACGAACAAAAATAGTAGTCAAATACCCGATTGTGGTAACAGTTCTTTGAAACTTATGTCAACGTTAGTAAGGCAGCGAAACTAAAACGTATAAGTAAAGCAAGTAAATATGCTTCGAACAAAAATAGTCAAATACCCGATTGTGGTAACAGTTCTTTGAAACTTATGTCAACGTTAGTAAGGCAGCGAAACTAAAACGTATAAGTAAAGCAAGTAAATATGCTACGAACTAAAATAGTCAAATACCCGATTGTGGTAACAGTTTTTTGAAACTTACGTCAACGTTAGTAAGGCAGCGAAACTAAAACGTGCAAGTAAATATGCTACGAACAAAAATAGTAGTCAAATACCCGATTGTGGTAACAGTTCTTTGAAACTTATGTCAACGTTAGTAAGGCAGCGAAACTAAAACGTATAAGTAAAGCAAGTAAATATGCTTCGAACAAAAATAGTCAAATACCCGATTGTGGTAACAGTTCTTTGAAACTTATGTCAACGTTAGTAAGGCAGTGAAACTGAAACGTATAAATAAAGCAAGTAAATATGCTACGAACAAAAATAGTAGTCAAATACCCGATTGTGGTAACAGTTTTTTGAAACTTATGTCAACGTTAGTAAGGCAGCGAAACAAAAACGTATAAGTAAAGCAAGTAAATATGCTACGAACAAAAATAGTAGTCAAATACACGATTGTGGTAACAGTTCTTTGAAACTTATGTCAACGTTAGTAAGGCAGCGAAACTAAAACGTATAAGTAAAGCAAGTAAATATGCTTCGAACAAAAATAGTCAAATACCCGATTGTGGTAACAGTTCTTTGAAACTTATGTCAACGTTAGTAAGGCAGCGAAACTAAAACGTATAAATAAAGCAAGTAAATACGCTACGAACAAAAATAGTCAAATACCCGATTGTGGTAACAGTTCTTTGAAACTTATGTCAACGTTAGTAAGGCAGCGAAACTAAAACGTATATGTAAAGCAAGTAAATATGCTACGAACAAAAATAGTAGTCAAATACCCGATTATGGTAACAGTTTATTGAAAGTTATGTCAACGTTAGTAAGGCAGTGAAACTGAAACGTATAAATAAAGCAAGTAAATATGCTACGAACAAAAATAGTAGTCAAATACACGATTGTGGTAACAGTTCTTTGAAACTTATGTCAACGTCAGTAAGGCAGCGAAACTAAAACGTATAAGTAAAGCAAGTAAATATGCTTCGAACAAAAATAGTCAAATACCCGATTGTGGTAACAGTTCTTTGAAACTTATGTCAACGTTAGTAAGGCAGCGAAACTAAAACGTATATGTAAAGCAAGTAAATATGCTACGAACAAAAATAGTAGTCAAATACCCGATTATGGTAACAGTTTATTGAAAGTTATGTCAACGTTAGTAAGGCAGTGAAACTGAAACGTATAAATAAAGCAAGTAAATATGCTACGAACAAAAATAGTAGTCAAATACCCGATTGTGGTAACAGTTTTTTGAAACTTATGTCAACGTTAGTAAGGCAGCGAAATTAAAACGTATAAGTAAAGCAAGTAAATATGCTACGAACAAAATTAGTAGTCAAATACCCGATTGTGGTAACAGTTCTTTGAAACTTATGTCAACGTTAGTAAGGCAGTGAAACTGAAACGTATAAATAAAGCAAGTAAATATGCTACGAACAAAAATAGTAGTCAAATACCCGATTGTGGTAACAGTTTTTTGAAACTTATGTCAACGTTAGTAAGGCAGCGAAACAAAAACGTATAAGTAAAGCAAGTAAATATGCTACGAACAAAAATAGTAGTCAAATACACGATTGTGGTAACAGTTCTTTGAAACTTATGTCAACGTTAGTAAGGCAGCGAAACTAAAACGTATAAGTAAAGCAAGTAAATATGCTTCGAACAAAAATAGTCAAATACCCGATTGTGGTAACAGTTCTTTGAAACTTATGTCAACGTTAGTAAGGCAGCGAAACTAAAACGTATAAATAAAGCAAGTAAATACGCTACGAACAAAAATAGTCAAATACCCGATTGTGGTAACAGTTCTTTGAAACTTATGTCAACGTTAGTAAGGCAGCGAAACTAAAACGTATATGTAAAGCAAGTAAATATGCTACGAACAAAAATAGTAGTCAAATACCCGATTATGGTAACAGTTTATTGAAAGTTATGTCAACGTTAGTAAGGCAGTGAAACTGAAACGTATAAATAAAGCAAGTAAATATGCTACGAACAAAAATAGTAGTCAAATACACGATTGTGGTAACAGTTCTTTGAAACTTATGTCAACGTTAGTAAGGCAGCGAAACTAAAACGTATAAGTAAAGCAAGTAAATATGCTTCGAACAAAAATAGTCAAATACCCGATTGTGGTAACAGTTCTTTGAAACTTATGTCAACGTTAGTAAGGCAGCGAAACTAAAACGTATATGTAAAGCAAGTAAATATGCTACGAACAAAAATAGTAGTCAAATACCCGATTATGGTAACAGTTTATTGAAAGTTATGTCAACGTTAGTAAGGCAGTGAAACTGAAACGTATAAATAAAGCAAGTAAATATGCTACGAACAAAAATAGTAGTCAAATACCCGATTGTGGTAACAGTTTTTTGAAACTTATGTCAACGTTAGTAAGGCAGCGAAATTAAAACGTATAAGTAAAGCAAGTAAATATGCTACGAACAAAATTAGTAGTCAAATACCCGATTGTGGTAACAGTTTTTTGAAACTTATGTCAACGTTAGTAAGGCAGCGAAACTAAAACGTATAAGTAAAGCAAGTAAATATGCTACGAACAAAAATAGTAGTCAAATACCCGATTATGGTAACAGTTCTTTAAAACTTATGTGAACGTTAGTAAGGTAACGAAACTAAAACGTATAAATAAAGCAAGTAAATATGCTACGAACAAATATAGTAGGCAAATACCCGATAGTGGTAACAGTTCTTTAAAACTTATGTCAACGTTAGTAAGGCAGCGAAACTAAAACGTATAAGTAAAGCAAGTAAATATGCTACGAACAAAAATAGTAAAATACCCGATTGTGGTAACAGTTCTTTGAAACTTATGTCAACGTAAGTAAGGCAGCGAAATTAAAACGTGCAAGTAAATATGCTACGAACAAAAATAGTAGTCAAATACCCGATTGTGGTAACAGTTCTTTGAAACTTATGTCAACGTTAGTAAGGCAGCGAAACTAAAACGTATAAGTAAAGCAAGTAAATATGCTTCGAACAAAAATAGTCAAATACCCGATTGTGGTAACAGTTCTTCGAAACTTATGTCAACGTTAGTAAGGCAGTGAAACTGAAACGTATAAATAAAGCAAGTAAATTTGCCACGAACAAAGATAGTAGACAAATTGCCGATTGTGGTAACAGTTTTTTGAAACTTATGTCAACGTTAGTAAGGCAGCGAAACAAAAACGTATAAGTAAAGCAAGTAAATATGCTACGAACTAAAATAGTAGTCAAATACCCGATTGTGGTAACAGTTTTTTGAAACTTACGTCAACGTTAGTAAGGCAGCGAAACTAAAACGTGCAAGTAAATATGCTACGAACAAAAATAGTAGTCAAATACCCGATTGTGGTAACAGTTCTTTGAAACTTATGTCAACGTTAGTAAGGCAGTGAAACTGAAACGTATAAATAAAGCAAGTAAATATGCTACGAACAAAAATAGTAGTCAAATACCCGATTGTGGTAACAGTTTTTTGAAACTTATGTCAACGTTAGTAAGGCAGCGAAATTAAAACGTATAAGTAAAGCAAGTAAATATGCTACGAACAAAATTAGTAGTCAAATACCCGATTGTGGTAACAGTTCTTTGAAACTTATGTCAACGTTAGTAAGGCAGCGAAACTAAAACGTATAAGTAAAGCAAGTAAATATGCTACGAACAAAAATAGTAGTCAAATACCCGATTATGGTAACAGTTTATTGAAAGTTATGTCAACGTTAGTAAGGCAGTGAAACTGAAACGTATAAATAAAGCAAGTAAATATGCTACGAACAAAAATAGTAGTCAAATACCCGATTGTGGTAACAGTTTTTTGAAACTTATGTCAACGTTAGTAAGGCAGCGAAATTAAAACGTATAAGTAAAGCAAGTAAATATGCTACGAACAAAATTAGTAGTCAAATACCCGATTGTGGTAACAGTTTTTTGAAACTTATGTCAACGTTAGTAAGGCAGCGAAACTAAAACGTATAAGTAAAGCAAGTAAATATGCTACGAACAAAAATAGTAGTCAAATACCCGATTATGGTAACAGTTCCTTAAAACTTATGTGAACGTTAGTAAGGTAACGAAACTAAAACGTATAAATAAAGCAAGTAAATATGCTACGAACAAATATAGTAGGCAAATACCCGATAGTGGTAACAGTTCTTTAAAACTTATGTCAACGTTAGTAAGGCAGCGAAACTAAAACGTATAAGTAAAGCAAGTAAATATGCTACGAACAAAAATAGTAAAATACCCGATTGTGGTAACAGTTCTTTGAAACTTGTCAACGTAAGTAAGGCAGCGAAATTAAAACGTGCAAGTAAATATGCTACGAACAAAAATAGTAGTCAAATACCCGATTGTGGTAACAGTTCTTCGAAACTTATGTCAACGTTAGTAAGGCAGTGAAACTGAAACGTATAAATAAAGCAAGTAAATTTGCCACGAACAAAGATAGTAGACAAATTGCCGATTGTGGTAACAGTTTTTTGAAACTTATGTCAACGTTAGTAAGGCAGCGAAACTAAAACGTATAAATAAAGCAAGTAAATACGCTACGAACAAAAATAGTAGTCAAATAGCCGATTGTGGTAACAGTTTTTTGAAACATGTCAACGTTAGTAAGGCAGCGAAACTGAAACGTATAAGTAAAGCAAGTAAATATGCTACGAACTAAAATAGTAGTCAAATAGCCGATTGTGGTAACAGTTTTTTAAAACTTATGTCAACGTTAGTAAGGCAGCGAAGCTAAAACGTATAAGTAAAGCAAGTAAATATGCTTCGAACAAAAATAGTCAAATACCCGATTGTGGTAACAGTTCTTCGAAACTTATGTCAACGTTAGTAAGGCAGTGAAACTGAAACGTATAAATAAAGCAAGTAAATTTGCCACGAACAAAGATAGTAGACAAATTGCCGATTGTGGTAACAGTTTTTTGAAACTTATGTCAACGTTAGTAAGGCAGCGAAACTAAAACGTATAAATAAAGCAAGTAAATACGCTACGAACAAAAATAGTAGTCAAATAGCCGATTGTGGTAACAGTTTTTTGAAACATGTCAACGTTAGTAAGGCAGCGAAACTGAAACGTATAAGTAAAGCAAGTAAATATGCTACGAACTAAAATAGTAGTCAAATAGCCGATTGTGGTAACAGTTTTTTAAAACTTATGTCAACGTTAGTAAGGCAGCGAAGCTAAAACGTATAAGTAAAGCAAGTAAATATGCTACGAACAAAAATAGTCAACTACCCGACTGTGGTAACAGTTCTTTGAAACTTATGTCAACGTTAGTAAGGCAGCGAGACTAAAACG
The DNA here is from genome assembly GCA_963675555.1 of Leptura quadrifasciata. Taxonomy (NCBI): domain Eukaryota; kingdom Metazoa; phylum Arthropoda; class Insecta; order Coleoptera; family Cerambycidae; genus Leptura; species Leptura quadrifasciata. The sequence continues at coordinate 13,186,626 of OY776674.1, forward strand.
TATAAATAAAGCAAGTAAATATGCTACGAACAAAGATAGTAGACAAATTGCCGATAGTGGTAACAGTTCTTTAAAACTTATGTCAACGCTAGTATGGCAGCGAAACTAAAACGTGTAAGTAAATCAAGTAAATATGCTACGAACAAAAATAGTAAAATACCCGATTGTGGTAACAGTTCTTTGAAACTTGTCAACGTAAGTAAGGCAGCGAAATTAAAACGTGCAAGTAAATATGCTACGAACAAAAATAGTAGTCAAATACCCGATTGTGGTAACAGTTCTTTGAAACTTATGTCAACGTTAGTAAGGCAGCGAAACTAAAACGTATAAGTAAAGCAAGTAAATATGCTTCGAACAAAAATAGTCAAATACCCGATTGTGGTAACAGTTCTTCGAAACTTATGTCAACGTTAGTAAGGCAGTGAAACTGAAACGTATAAATAAAGCAAGTAAATTTGCCACGAACAAAGATAGTAGACAAATTGCCGATTGTGGTAACAGTTTTTTGAAACTTATGTCAACGTTAGTAAGGCAGCGAAACTAAAACGTATAAATAAAGCAAGTAAATACGCTACGAACAAAAATAGTAGTCAAATAGCCGATTGTGGTAACAGTTTTTTGAAACATGTCAACGTTAGTAAGGCAGCGAAACTGAAACGTATAAGTAAAGCAAGTAAATATGCTACGAACTAAAATAGTAGTCAAATAGCCGATTGTGGTAACAGTTTTTTAAAACTTATGTCAACGTTAGTAAGGCAGCGAAGCTAAAACGTATAAGTAAAGCAAGTAAATATGCTACGAACAAAAATAGTCAACTACCCGACTGTGGTAACAGTTCTTTGAAACTTATGTCAACGTTAGTAAGGCAGCGAAACTAAAACGTATAAGTAAAGCAAGTAAATATGCTACGAACTAAAATAGTCAAATACCCGATTGTGGTGACAGTTTTTTGAAACTTACGTCAACGTTAGTAAGGCAGCGAAACTAAAACGTGCAAGTAAATATGCTACGAACAAAAATAGTAGTCAAATACCCGATTGTGGTAACAGTTCTTTGAAACTTATGTCAACGTTAGTAAGGCAGCGAAACTAAAACGTATAAGTAAAGCAAGTAAATATGCTTCGAACAAAAATAGTCAAATACCCGATTGTGGTAACAGTTCTTTGAAACTTATGTCAACGTTAGTAAGGCAGCGAAACTAAAACGTATAAGTAAAGCAAGTAAATATGCTACGAACTAAAATAGTCAAATACCCGATTGTGGTAACAGTTTTTTGAAACTTACGTCAACGTTAGTAAGGCAGCGAAACTAAAACGTGCAAGTAAATATGCTACGAACAAAAATAGTAGTCAAATAGCCGATTGTGGTAACAGTTTTTTGAAACATGTCAACGTTAGTAAGGCAGCGAAACTGAAACGTATAAGTAAAGCAAGTAAATATGCTACGAACTAAAATAGTAGTCAAATAGCCGATTGTGGTAACAGTTTTTTAAAACTTATGTCAACGTTAGTAAGGCAGCGAAGCTAAAACGTATAAGTAAAGCAAGTAAATATGCTACGAACAAAAATAGTCAACTACCCGACTGTGGTAACAGTTCTTTGAAACTTATGTCAACGTTAGTAAGGCAGCGAAACTAAAACGTATAAGTAAAGCAAGTAAATATGCTACGAACTAAAATAGTCAAATACCCGATTGTGGTGACAGTTTTTTGAAACTTACGTCAACGTTAGTAAGGCAGCGAAACTAAAACGTGCAAGTAAATATGCTACGAACAAAAATAGTAGTCAAATACCCGATTGTGGTAACAGTTCTTTGAAACTTATGTCAACGTTAGTAAGGCAGCGAAACTAAAACGTATAAGTAAAGCAAGTAAATATGCTTCGAACAAAAATAGTCAAATACCCGATTGTGGTAACAGTTCTTTGAAACTTATGTCAACGTTAGTAAGGCAGCGAAACTAAAACGTATAAGTAAAGCAAGTAAATATGCTACGAACTAAAATAGTCAAATACCCGATTGTGGTAACAGTTTTTTGAAACTTACGTCAACGTTAGTAAGGCAGCGAAACTAAAACGTGCAAGTAAATATGCTACGAACAAAAATAGTAGTCAAATACCCGATTGTGGTAACAGTTCTTTGAAACTTATGTCAACGTTAGTAAGGCAGCGAAACTAAAACGTATAAGTAAAGCAAGTAAATATGCTTCGAACAAAAATAGTCAAATACCCGATTGTGGTAACAGTTCTTTGAAACTTATGTCAACGTTAGTAAGGCAGTGAAACTGAAACGTATAAATAAAGCAAGTAAATATGCTACGAACAAAAATAGTAGTCAAATACCCGATTGTGGTAACAGTTTTTTGAAACTTATGTCAACGTTAGTAAGGCAGCGAAACAAAAACGTATAAGTAAAGCAAGTAAATATGCTACGAACAAAAATAGTAGTCAAATACACGATTGTGGTAACAGTTCTTTGAAACTTATGTCAACGTTAGTAAGGCAGCGAAACTAAAACGTATAAGTAAAGCAAGTAAATATGCTTCGAACAAAAATAGTCAAATACCCGATTGTGGTAACAGTTCTTTGAAACTTATGTCAACGTTAGTAAGGCAGCGAAACTAAAACGTATAAATAAAGCAAGTAAATACGCTACGAACAAAAATAGTCAAATACCCGATTGTGGTAACAGTTCTTTGAAACTTATGTCAACGTTAGTAAGGCAGCGAAACTAAAACGTATATGTAAAGCAAGTAAATATGCTACGAACAAAAATAGTAGTCAAATACCCGATTATGGTAACAGTTTATTGAAAGTTATGTCAACGTTAGTAAGGCAGTGAAACTGAAACGTATAAATAAAGCAAGTAAATATGCTACGAACAAAAATAGTAGTCAAATACACGATTGTGGTAACAGTTCTTTGAAACTTATGTCAACGTTAGTAAGGCAGCGAAACTAAAACGTATAAGTAAAGCAAGTAAATATGCTTCGAACAAAAATAGTCAAATACCCGATTGTGGTAACAGTTCTTTGAAACTTATGTCAACGTTAGTAAGGCAGCGAAACTAAAACGTATATGTAAAGCAAGTAAATATGCTACGAACAAAAATAGTAGTCAAATACCCGATTATGGTAACAGTTTATTGAAAGTTATGTCAACGTTAGTAAGGCAGTGAAACTGAAACGTATAAATAAAGCAAGTAAATATGCTACGAACAAAAATAGTAGTCAAATACCCGATTGTGGTAACAGTTTTTTGAAACTTATGTCAACGTTAGTAAGGCAGCGAAATTAAAACGTATAAGTAAAGCAAGTAAATATGCTACGAACAAAATTAGTAGTCAAATACCCGATTGTGGTAACAGTTTTTTGAAACTTATGTCAACGTTAGTAAGGCAGCGAAACTAAAACGTATAAGTAAAGCAAGTAAATATGCTACGAACAAAAATAGTAGTCAAATACCCGATTATGGTAACAGTTCTTTAAAACTTATGTGAACGTTAGTAAGGTAACGAAACTAAAACGTATAAATAAAGCAAGTAAATATGCTACGAACAAATATAGTAGGCAAATACCCGATAGTGGTAACAGTTCTTTAAAACTTATGTCAACGTTAGTAAGGCAGCGAAACTAAAACGTATAAGTAAAGCAAGTAAATATGCTACGAACAAAAATAGTAAAATACCCGATTGTGGTAACAGTTCTTTGAAACTTATGTCAACGTAAGTAAGGCAGCGAAATTAAAACGTGCAAGTAAATATGCTACGAACAAAAATAGTAGTCAAATACCCGATTGTGGTAACAGTTCTTTGAAACTTATGTCAACGTTAGTAAGGCAGCGAAACTAAAACGTATAAGTAAAGCAAGTAAATATGCTTCGAACAAAAATAGTCAAATACCCGATTGTGGTAACAGTTCTTCGAAACTTATGTCAACGTTAGTAAGGCAGTGAAACTGAAACGTATAAATAAAGCAAGTAAATTTGCCACGAACAAAGATAGTAGACAAATTGCCGATTGTGGTAACAGTTTTTTGAAACTTATGTCAACGTTAGTAAGGCAGCGAAACAAAAACGTATAAGTAAAGCAAGTAAATATGCTACGAACTAAAATAGTAGTCAAATACCCGATTGTGGTAACAGTTTTTTGAAACTTACGTCAACGTTAGTAAGGCAGCGAAACTAAAACGTGCAAGTAAATATGCTACGAACAAAAATAGTAGTCAAATACCCGATTGTGGTAACAGTTCTTTGAAACTTATGTCAACGTTAGTAAGGCAGTGAAACTGAAACGTATAAATAAAGCAAGTAAATATGCTACGAACAAAAATAGTAGTCAAATACCCGATTGTGGTAACAGTTTTTTGAAACTTATGTCAACGTTAGTAAGGCAGCGAAATTAAAACGTATAAGTAAAGCAAGTAAATATGCTACGAACAAAATTAGTAGTCAAATACCCGATTGTGGTAACAGTTCTTTGAAACTTATGTCAACGTTAGTAAGGCAGCGAAACTAAAACGTATAAGTAAAGCAAGTAAATATGCTACGAACAAAAATAGTAGTCAAATACCCGATTATGGTAACAGTTTATTGAAAGTTATGTCAACGTTAGTAAGGCAGTGAAACTGAAACGTATAAATAAAGCAAGTAAATATGCTACGAACAAAAATAGTAGTCAAATACCCGATTGTGGTAACAGTTTTTTGAAACTTATGTCAACGTTAGTAAGGCAGCGAAATTAAAACGTATAAGTAAAGCAAGTAAATATGCTACGAACAAAATTAGTAGTCAAATACCCGATTGTGGTAACAGTTTTTTGAAACTTATGTCAACGTTAGTAAGGCAGCGAAACTAAAACGTATAAGTAAAGCAAGTAAATATGCTACGAACAAAAATAGTAGTCAAATACCCGATTATGGTAACAGTTCCTTAAAACTTATGTGAACGTTAGTAAGGTAACGAAACTAAAACGTATAAATAAAGCAAGTAAATATGCTACGAACAAATATAGTAGGCAAATACCCGATAGTGGTAACAGTTCTTTAAAACTTATGTCAACGTTAGTAAGGCAGCGAAACTAAAACGTATAAGTAAAGCAAGTAAATATGCTACGAACAAAAATAGTAAAATACCCGATTGTGGTAACAGTTCTTTGAAACTTGTCAACGTAAGTAAGGCAGCGAAATTAAAACGTGCAAGTAAATATGCTACGAACAAAAATAGTAGTCAAATACCCGATTGTGGTAACAGTTCTTTGAAACTTATGTCAACGTTAGTAAGGCAGCGAAACTAAAACGTATAAGTAAAGCAAGTAAATATGCTTCGAACAAAAATAGTCAAATACCCGATTGTGGTAACAGTTCTTCGAAACTTATGTCAACGTTAGTAAGGCAGTGAAACTGAAACGTATAAATAAAGCAAGTAAATTTGCCACGAACAAAGATAGTAGACAAATTGCCGATTGTGGTAACAGTTTTTTGAAACTTATGTCAACGTTAGTAAGGCAGCGAAACTAAAACGTATAAATAAAGCAAGTAAATACGCTACGAACAAAAATAGTAGTCAAATAGCCGATTGTGGTAACAGTTTTTTGAAACATGTCAACGTTAGTAAGGCAGCGAAACTGAAACGTATAAGTAAAGCAAGTAAATATGCTACGAACTAAAATAGTAGTCAAATAGCCGATTGTGGTAACAGTTTTTTAAAACTTATGTCAACGTTAGTAAGGCAGCGAAACTAAAACGTATAAGTAAAGCAAGTAAATATGCTACGAACAAAAATAGTAAAATACCCGATTGTGGTAACAGTTCTTTGAAACTTATGTCAACGTAAGTAAGGCAGCGAAATTAAAACGTGCAAGTAAATATGCTACGAACAAAAATAGTAGTCAAATACCCGATTGTGGTAACAGTTCTTTGAAACTTATGTCAACGTTAGTAAGGCAGCGAGACTAAAACGTATAAATAAAGCAAGTAAATATGCTACGAACAAAGATAGTAGACAAATTGCCGATAGTGGTAACAGTTCTTTAAAACTTATGTCAACGCTAGTATGGCAGCGAAACTAAAACGTGTAAGTAAATCAAGTAAATATGCTACGAACAAAAATAGTAGTCAAATACCCGATTGTGGTAACAGTTCTTTGAAACTTATGTCAACGTTAGTAAGGCAGCGAAACTAAAACGTATAAATAACGCAAGTAAATATACTACGAACAAAGATAGTAGACAAATTGCCGATAGTGGTAACAGTTCTTTAAAACTTATGTCAACGCTAGTATGGCAGCGAAACTAAAACGTGTAAGTAAATCAAGTAAATATGATACGAACAAAAATAGTAGTCAAATACCCGATTGTGGTAACAGTTTATTGAAAGTTATGTCAACGTTGGTAGGGCAGCGAGACTAAAACGTATAAATAAAGCAAGTAAATATGCTACGAACAAGAATAGTAGTCAAATACCCGACTGTGGTAACAGTTCTTTAAAACTTATATCAAAGTTAATAAGGCAGCGATACTAAAACGTATAAATAATTCAAGTAAATATGCTACGAACAAAAATAGTAGTCAAATACCCGATTGTGGTAACAGTTTTTTGAAACTTATGTCAACGTTAGTAAGGCAGCGAAACTAAAACGTATAAGTAAAGCAAGTAAATATGCTACGAACAAAAATAGTAAAATACCCGATTGTGGTAACAGTTCTTTGAAACTTATGTCAACGTTAGTAAGGCAGCGAAACTAAAACGTATAAGTAAAGCAAGTAAATATGCTACGAACAAAAATAGTAGTCAAATACCCGATTATGATAACAGTTTATTGAAAGTTATGTCAACGTTGGTAAGGCAGCGAGACTAAAACATATAAATAAAGCAAGTAAATATGCTACGAACAAGAATAGTAGTCAAATACCCGACTGTGGTAACAGTTCTTTAAAACTTATATCAAAGTTAATAAGGCAGCGATACTAAAACGTATAAATAATTCAAGTAAATATGCTACGAACAAAAATAGTAGTCAACTACCCGATTGTGGTAACAGTTCTTTGAAACTTATGTCAACGTTAGTAAGGCAGCGAAACTAAAACGTATAAGTAAAGCAAGTAAATATGCTACGAACTGAAATAGTAGTCAAATACCCGATTGTGGTAACAGTTTTTTGAAACTTACGTCAACGTTAGTAAGGCAGCGAAACTAAAACGTGCAAGTAAATATGCTACGAACAAAAATAGTAGTCAAATACCCGATTGTGGTAACAGTTCTTTGAAACTTATGTCAACGTTAGTAAGGCAGCGAAACTAAAACGTATAAGTAAAGCAAGTAAATATGCTTCGAACAAAAATAGTCAAATACCCGATTGTGGTAACAGTTCTTTGAAACTTATGTCAACGTTAGTAAGGCAGTGAAACTGAAACGTATAAATAAAGCAAGTAAATTTGCCACGAACAAAGATAGTAGACAAATTGCCGATTGTGGTAACAGTTTTTTGAAACTTATGTCAACGTTAGTAAGGCAGCGAAACAAAAACGTATAAGTAAAACAAGTAAATATGCTACGAACTAAAATAGTAGTCAAATACCCGATTGTGGTAACAGTTTTTTGAAAGTTATGACAACGTTGGTAAGGCAGCGAGACTAAAACGTATAAATAAAGCAAGTAAATATGCTACGAACGAAGATAGTAGGCAAACACCCGATAGTGGTAACAGTTCTTTAAAACTTATGTCAAAGTTAGTAAGGCAGCGATACTAAAACGTATGAATAAAGCAAGTAAATATGCTACGAACTAAAATAGTAGTCAAATACCCGATTGTGGTAACAGTTTATTGAAAGTTATGTCAACGTTGGTAAGGCAGCGAGACTAAAACGTATAAATAAAGCAAGTAAATATGCTACGAACAAGAATAGTAGTCAAATACCCGACTGTGGTAACAGTTCTTTAAAACTTATATCAAAGTTAATAAGGCAGCGATACTAAAACGTATAAATAATTCAAGTAAATATGCTACGAACAAAAATAGTAGTCAAATACCCAATTGTGGTAACAGTTCTTTGAAACTTATGTCAACGTTAGTAAGGCAGTGAAACTGAAACGTATAAATAAAGCAAGTAAATATGCTACGAACAAAAATAGTAGTCAAATACCCGATTGTGGTAACAGTTTTTTGAAACTTATGTCAACGTTAGTAAGGCAGCGAAATTAAAACGTTTAAAACGTATAAGTAAAGCAAGTAAATATGCTACGAACAAAATTAGTAGTCAAATACCCGATTGTGGTAACAGTTCTTTGAAACTTATGTCAACGTTAGTAAGGCAGCGAAACTAAAACGTATAAGTAAAGCAAGTAAATATGCTACGAACAAAAATAGTAGTCAAATACCCGATTATGGTAAGTTTATTGAAAGTTATGTCAACGTTAGTAAGGCAGTGAAACTGAAACGTATAAATAAAGCAAGTAAATATGCTACGAACAAAAATAGTAGTCAAATACCCGATTGTGGTAACAGTTTTTTGAAACTTATGTCAACGTTAGTAAGGCAGCGAAATTAAAACGTATAAGTAAAGCAAGTAAATATGCTACGAACAAAATTAGTAGTCAAATACCCGATTGTGGTAACAGTTTTTTGAAACTTATGTCAACGTTAGTAAGGCAGCGAAACTAAAACGTATAAGTAAAGCAAGTAAATATGCTACGAACAAAAATAGTAGTCAAATACCCGATTATGGTAACAGTTCCTTAAAACTTATGTGAACGTTAGTAAGGTAACGAAACTAAAACGTATAAATAAAGCAAGTAAATATGCTACGAACAAATATAGTAGGCAAATACCCGATAGTGGTAACAGTTCTTTAAAACTTATGTCAACGTTAGTAAGGCAGCGAAACTAAAACGTATAAGTAAAGCAAGTAAATATGCTACGAACAAAAATAGTAAAATACCCGATTGTGGTAACAGTTCTTTGAAACTTGTCAACGTAAGTAAGGCAGCGAAATTAAAACGTGCAAGTAAATATGCTACGAACAAAAATAGTAGTCAAATACCCGATTGTGGTAACAGTTCTTTGAAACTTATGTCAACGTTAGTAAGGCAGCGAAACTAAAACGTATAAGTAAAGCAAGTAAATATGCTTCGAACAAAAATAGTCAAATACCCGATTGTGGTAACAGTTCTTCGAAACTTATGTCAACGTTAGTAAGGCAGTGAAACTGAAACGTATAAATAAAGCAAGTAAATTTGCCACGAACAAAGATAGTAGACAAATTGCCGATTGTGGTAACAGTTTTTTGAAACTTATGTCAACGTTAGTAAGGCAGCGAAACTAAAACGTATAAATAAAGCAAGTAAATACGCTACGAACAAAAATAGTAGTCAAATAGCCGATTGTGGTAACAGTTTTTTGAAACATGTCAACGTTAGTAAGGCAGCGAAACTGAAACGTATAAGTAAAGCAAGTAAATATGCTACGAACTAAAATAGTAGTCAAATAGCCGATTGTGGTAACAGTTTTTTAAAACTTATGTCAACGTTAGTAAGGCAGCGAAGCTAAAACGTATAAGTAAAGCAAGTAAATATGCTACGAACAAAAATAGTCAACTACCCGACTGTGGTAACAGTTCTTTGAAACTTATGTCAACGTTAGTAAGGCAGCGAAATTAAAACGTATAAGTAAAGCAAGTAAATATGCTACGAACTAAAATAGTCAAATACCCGATTGTGGTGACAGTTTTTTGAAACTTACGTCAACGTTAGTAAGGCAGCGAAACTAAAACGTGCAAGTAAATATGCTACGAACAAAAATAGTAGTCAAATACCCGATTGTGGTAACAGTTCTTTGAAACTTATGTCAACGTTAGTAAGGCAGCGAAACTAAAACGTATAAGTAAAGCAAGTAAATATGCTTCGAACAAAAATAGTCAAATACCCGATTGTGGTAACAGTTCTTTGAAACTTATGTCAACGTTAGTAAGGCAGCGAAACTAAAACGTATAAGTAAAGCAAGTAAATATGCTACGAACTAAAATAGTCAAATACCCGATTGTGGTAACAGTTTTTTGAAACTTACGTCAACGTTAGTAAGGCAGCGAAACTAAAACGTGCAAGTAAATATGCTACGAACAAAAATAGTAGTCAAATACCCGATTGTGGTAACAGTTCTTTGAAACTTATGTCAACGTTAGTAAGGCAGCGAAACTAAAACGTATAAGTAAAGCAAGTAAATATGCTTCGAACAAAAATAGTCAAATACCCGATTGTGGTAACAGTTCTTTGAAACTTATGTCAACGTTAGTAAGGCAGTGAAACTGAAACGTATAAATAAAGCAAGTAAATATGCTACGAACAAAAATAGTAGTCAAATACCCGATTGTGGTAACAGTTTTTTGAAACTTATGTCAACGTTAGTAAGGCAGCGAAACAAAAACGTATAAGTAAAGCAAGTAAATATGCTACGAACAAAAATAGTAGTCAAATACACGATTGTGGTAACAGTTCTTTGAAACTTATGTCAACGTTAGTAAGGCAGCGAAACTAAAACGTATAAGTAAAGCAAGTAAATATGCTTCGAACAAAAATAGTCAAATACCCGATTGTGGTAACAGTTCTTTGAAACTTATGTCAACGTTAGTAAGGCAGCGAAACTAAAACGTATAAATAAAGCAAGTAAATACGCTACGAACAAAAATAGTCAAATACCCGATTGTGGTAACAGTTCTTTGAAACTTATGTCAACGTTAGTAAGGCAGCGAAACTAAAACGTATATGTAAAGCAAGTAAATATGCTACGAACAAAAATAGTAGTCAAATACCCGATTATGGTAACAGTTTATTGAAAGTTATGTCAACGTTAGTAAGGCAGTGAAACTGAAACGTATAAATAAAGCAAGTAAATATGCTACGAACAAAAATAGTAGTCAAATACACGATTGTGGTAACAGTTCTTTGAAACTTATGTCAACGTTAGTAAGGCAGCGAAACTAAAACGTATAAGTAAAGCAAGTAAATATGCTTCGAACAAAAATAGTCAAATAACCGATTGTGGTAACAGTTCTTTGAAACTTATGTCAACGTTAGTAAGGCAGCGAAACTAAAACGTATATGTAAAGCAAGTAAATATGCTACGAACAAAAATAGTAGTCAAATACCCGATTATGGTAACAGTTTATTGAAAGTTATGTCAACGTTAGTAAGGCAGTGAAACTGAAACGTATAAATAAAGCAAGTAAATATGCTACGAACAAAAATAGTAGTCAAATACCCGATTGTGGTAACAGTTTTTTGAAACTTATGTCAACGTTAGTAAGGCAGCGAAATTAAAACGTATAAGTAAAGCAAGTAAATATGCTACGAACAAAATTAGTAGTCAAATACCCGATTGTGGTAACAGTTTTTTGAAACTTATGTCAACGTTAGTAAGGCAGCGAAACTAAAACGTATAAGTAAAGCAAGTAAATATGCTACGAACAAAAATAGTAGTCAAATACCCGATTATGGTAACAGTTCTTTAAAACTTATGTGAACGTTAGTAAGGTAACGAAACTAAAACGTATAAATAAAGCAAGTAAATATGCTACGAACAAATATAGTAGGCAAATACCCGATAGTGGTAACAGTTCTTTAAAACTTATGTCAACGTTAGTAAGGCAGCGAAACTAAAACGTATAAGTAAAGCAAGTAAATATGCTACGAACAAAAATAGTAAAATACCCGATTGTGGTAACAGTTCTTTGAAACTTATGTCAACGTAAGTAAGGCAGCGAAATTAAAACGTGCAAGTAAATATGCTACGAACAAAAATAGTAGTCAAATACCCGATTGTGGTAACAGTTCTTTGAAACTTATGTCAACGTTAGTAAGGCAGCGAAACTAAAACGTATAAGTAAAGCAAGTAAATATGCTACGAACAAAAATAGTAAAATACCCGATTGTGGTAACAGTTCTTTGAAACTTATGTCAACGTAAGTAAGGCAGCGAAATTAAAACGTGCAAGTAAATATGCTACGAACAAAAATAGTAGTCAAATACCCGATTGTGGTAACAGTTCTTCGAAACTTATGTCAACGTTAGTAAGGCAGTGAAACTGAAACGTATAAATAAAGCAAGTAAATTTGCCACGAACAAAGATAGTAGACAAATTGCCGATTGTGGTAACAGTTTTTTGAAACTTATGTCAACGTTAGTAAGGCAGCGAAACAAAAACGTATAAGTAAAGCAAGTAAATATGCTACGAACTAAAATAGTAGTCAAATACCCGATTGTGGTAACAGTTTTTTGAAACTTACGTCAACGTTAGTAAGGCAGCGAAACTAAAACGTGCAAGTAAATATGCTACGAACAAAAATAGTAGTCAAATACCCGATTGTGGTAACAGTTCTTTGAAACTTATGTCAACGTTAGTAAGGCAGTGAAACTGAAACGTATAAATAAAGCAAGTAAATATGCTACGAACAAAAATAGTAGTCAAATACCCGATTGTGGTAACAGTTTTTTGAAACTTATGTCAACGTTAGTAAGGCAGCGAAATTAAAACGTATAAGTAAAGCAAGTAAATATGCTACGAACAAAATTAGTAGTCAAATACCCGATTGTGGTAACAGTTCTTTGAAACTTATGTCAACGTTAGTAAGGCAGCGAAACTAAAACGTATAAGTAAAGCAAGTAAATATGCTACGAACAAAAATAGTAGTCAAATACCCGATTATGGTAACAGTTTATTGAAAGTTATGTCAACGTTAGTAAGGCAGTGAAACTGAAACGTATAAATAAAGCAAGTAAATATGCTACGAACAAAAATAGTAGTCAAATACCCGATTGTGGTAACAGTTTTTTGAAACTTATGTCAACGTTAGTAAGGCAGCGAAATTAAAACGTATAAGTAAAGCAAGTAAATATGCTACGAACAAAATTAGTAGTCAAATACCCGATTGTGGTAACAGTTTTTTGAAACTTATGTCAACGTTAGTAAGGCAGCGAAACTAAAACGTATAAGTAAAGCAAGTAAATATGCTACGAACAAAAATAGTAGTCAAATACCCGATTATGGTAACAGTTCCTTAAAACTTATGTGAACGTTAGTAAGGTAACGAAACTAAAACGTATAAATAAAGCAAGTAAATATGCTACGAACAAATATAGTAGGCAAATACCCGATAGTGGTAACAGTTCTTTAAAACTTATGTCAACGTTAGTAAGGCAGCGAAACTAAAACGTATAAGTAAAGCAAGTAAATATGCTACGAACAAAAATAGTAAAATACCCGATTGTGGTAACAGTTCTTTGAAACTTGTCAACGTAAGTAAGGCAGCGAAATTAAAACGTGCAAGTAAATATGCTACGAACAAAAATAGTAGTCAAATACCCGATTGTGGTAACAGTTCTTTGAAACTTATGTCAACGTTAGTAAGGCAGCGAAACTAAAACGTATAAGTAAAGCAAGTAAATATGCTTCGAACAAAAATAGTCAAATACCCGATTGTGGTAACAGTTCTTCGAAACTTATGTCAACGTTAGTAAGGCAGTGAAACTGAAACGTATAAGTAAAGCAAGTAAATATGCTACGAACAAAAATAGTAGTCAAATACCCGATTATGGTAACAGTTTATTGAAAGTTATGTCAACGTTGGTAAGGCAGCGAGACTAAAACATATAAATAAAGCAAGTAAATATGCTACGAACAAGAATAGTAGTCAAATACCCGACTGTGGTAACAGTTCTTTAAAACTTATATCAAAGTTAATAAGGCAGCGATACTAAAACGTATAAATAATTCAAGTAAATATGCTACGAACAAAAATAGTAGTCAACTACCCGATTGTGGTAACAGTTCTTTGAAACTTATGTCAACGTTAGTAAGGCAGCGAAACTAAAACGTATAAGTAAAGCAAGTAAATATGCTACGAACAAAAATAGTAGTCAAATACCCGATTATGGTAACAGTTTATTGAAAGTTATGTCAACGTTGGTAAGGCAGCGAGACTAAAACATATAAATAAAGCAAGTAAATATGCTACGAACAAGAATAGTAGTCAAATACCCGACTGTGGTAACAGTTCTTTAAAACTTATATCAAAGTTAATAAGGCAGCGATACTAAAACGTATAAATAATTCAAGTAAATATGCTACGAACAAAAATAGTAGTCAACTACCCGATTGTGGTAACAGTTCTTTGAAACTTATGTCAACGTTAGTAAGGCAGCGAAACTAAAACGTATAAGTAAAGCAAGTAAATATGCTACGAACTGAAATAGTAGTCAAATACCCGATTGTGGTAACAGTTTTTTGAAACTTACGTCAACGTTAGTAAGGCAGCGAAACTAAAAAAATATGCTACGAACAAAAATAGTAGTCAAATACCCGATTGTGGTAACAGTTCTTTGAAACTTATGTCAACGTTAGTAAGGCAGCGAAACTAAAACGTATAAGTAAAGCAAGTAAATATGCTTCGAACAAAAATAGTCAAATACCCGATTGTGGTAACAGTTCTTTGAAACTTATGTCAACGTTAGTAAGGCAGTGAAACTGAAACGTATAAATAAAGCAAGTAAATTTGCCACGAACAAAGATAGTAGACAAATTGCCGATTGTGGTAACAGTTTTTTGAAACTTATGTCAACGTTAGTAAGGCAGCGAAACAAAAACGTATAAGTAAAACAAGTAAATATGCTACGAACTAAAATAGTAGTCAAATACCCGATTGTGGTAACAGTTTTTTGAAAGTTATGACAACGTTGGTAAGGCAGCGAGACTAAAACGTATAAATAAAGCAAGTAAATATGCTACGAACGAAGATAGTAGGCAAACACCCGATAGTGGTAACAGTTCTTTAAAACTTATGTCAAAGTTAGTAAGGCAGCGATACTAAAACGTATGAATAAAGCAAGTAAATATGCTACGAACTAAAATAGTAGTCAAATACCCGATTGTGGTAACAGTTTATTGAAAGTTATGTCAACGTTGGTAAGGCAGCGAGACTAAAACGTATAAATAAAGCAAGTAAATATGCTACGAACAAGAATAGTAGTCAAATACCCGACTGTGGTAACAGTTCTTTAAAACTTATATCAAAGTTAATAAGGCAGCGATACTAAAACGTATAAATAATTCAAGTAAATATGCTACGAACAAAAATAGTAGTCAAATACCCAATTGTGGTAACAGATTTTTGAAACTTATGTCAACGTTAGTAAGGCAGCGATACTAAAACGTATAAATAAAGCAAGTAAATACGCTACGAACAAAAATAGTAGTCAAATACCCGATTGTGGTAACTGTTCTTTAAAACTTATGTCAACGTTAGTAAGGCAGCGAAACTAAAACGTATAAGTAAAGCAAGTAAATATGCTACGAACAAAAATAGTCAAATACCCGATTGTGGTAACAGTTTTTTGAAACTTTGTCAACGTTAGTAAGGCAGCGAAACTAAAACGTATAAGTAAAGCAAGTAAATATGCTACGAACAAAAATAGTCAACTACCCGATTGTGGTAACAGTTCTTTGAAACTTATGTCAACGTTAGTAAGGCAGCGAAACTAAAACGTATAAGTAAAGCAAGTAAATATGCTACGAACTAAAATAGTAGTCAAATACCCGATTGTGGTAATAGTTTTTTGAAACTTACGTCAACGTTAGTAAGGCAGCGAAACTAAAACGTGCAAGTAAATATGCTACGAACAAAAATAGTAGTCAAATACCCGATTGTGGTAACAGTTCTTTGAAACTTATGTCAACGTTAGTAAGGCAGCGAAACTAAAACGTATAAGTAAAGCAAGTAAATATGCTTCGAACAAAAATAGTCAAATACCCGATTGTGGTAACAGTTCTTTGAAACTTATGTCAACGTTAGTAAGGCAGCGAAACTAAAACGTATAAATAAAGCAAGTAAATTTGCCACGAACAAAGATAGTAGACAAATTGCCGATTGTGGTAACAGTTTTTTGAAACTTATGTCAACGTTAGTAAGGCAGCGAAACTAAAACGTATAAGTAAAGCAAGTAAATATGCTACGAACAAAAATAGTAGTCAAATACCCGATTATGGTAACAGTTCCTTAAAACTTATGTGAACGTTAGTAAGGTAACGAAACTAAAACGTATAAATAAAGCAAGTAAATATGCTACGAACAAATATAGTAGGCAAATACCCGATAGTGGTAACAGTTCTTTAAAACTTATGTCAACGTTAGTAAGGCAGCGAAACTAAAACGTATAAGTAAAGCAAGTAAATATGCTACGAACAAAAATAGTAAAATACCCGATTGTGGTAACAGTTCTTTGAAACTTGTCAACGTAAGTAAGGCAGCGAAATTAAAACGTGCAAGTAAATATGCTACGAACAAAAATAGTAGTCAAATACCCGATTGTGGTAACAGTTCTTTGAAACTTATGTCAACGTTAGTAAGGCAGCGAAACTAAAACGTATAAGTAAAACAAGTAAATATGCTTCGAACAAAAATAGTCAAATACCCGATTGTGGTAACAGTTCTTCGAAACTTATGTCAACGTTAGTAAGGCAGTGAAACTGAAACGTATAAATAAAGCAAGTAAATTTGCCACGAACAAAGATAGTAGACAAATTGCCGATTGTGGTAACAGTTTTTTGAAACTTATGTCAACGTTAGTAAGGCAGCGAAACTAAAACGTATAAATAAAGCAAGTAAATACGCTACGAACAAAAATAGTAGTCAAATAGCCGATTGTGGTAACAGTTTTTTGAAACATGTCAACGTTAGTAAGGCAGCGAAACTGAAACGTATAAGTAAAGCAAGTAAATATGCTACGAACTAAAATAGTAGTCAAATAGCCGATTGTGGTAACAGTTTTTTAAAACTTATGTCAACGTTAGTAAGGCAGCGAAGCTAAAACGTATAAGTAAAGCAAGTAAATATGCTACGAACAAAAATAGTCAACTACCCGACTGTGGTAACAGTTCTTTGAAACTTATGTCAACGTTAGTAAGGCAGCGAAACTAAAACGTATAAGTAAAGCAAGTAAATATGCTACGAACAAAAATAGTAAAATACCCGATTGTGGTAACAGTTCTTTGAAACTTGTCAACGTAAGTAAGGCAGCGAAATTAAAACGTGCAAGTAAATATGCTACGAACAAAAATAGTAGTCAAATACCCGATTGTGGTAACAGTTCTTTGAAACTTATGTCAACGTTAGTAAGGCAGCGAAACTAAAACGTATAAGTAAAGCAAGTAAATATGCTTCGAACAAAAATAGTCAAATACCCGATTGTGGTAACAGTTCTTCGAAACTTATGTCAACGTTAGTAAGGCAGTGAAACTGAAACGTATAAATAAAGCAAGTAAATTTGCCACGAACAAAGATAGTAGACAAATTGCCGATTGTGGTAACAGTTTTTTGAAACTTATGTCAACGTTAGTAAGGCAGCGAAACTAAAACGTATAAATAAAGCAAGTAAATACGCTACGAACAAAAATAGTAGTCAAATAGCCGATTGTGGTAACAGTTTTTTGAAACATGTCAACGTTAGTAAGGCAGCGAAACTGAAACGTATAAGTAAAGCAAGTAAATATGCTACGAACAAAAATAGTAGTCAAATACCCGATTATGGTAACAGTTCCTTAAAACTTATGTGAACGTTAGTAAGGTAACGAAACTAAAACGTATAAATAAAGCAAGTAAATATGCTACGAACAAATATAGTAGGCAAATACCCGATAGTGGTAACAGTTCTTTAAAACTTATGTCAACGTTAGTAAGGCAGCGAAACTAAAACGTATAAGTAAAGCAAGTAAATATGCTACGAACAAAAATAGTAAAATACCCGATTGTGGTAACAGTTCTTTGAAACTTGTCAACGTAAGTAAGGCAGCGAAATTAAAACGTGCAAGTAAATATGCTACGAACAAAAATAGTAGTCAAATACCCGATTGTGGTAACAGTTCTTTGAAACTTATGTCAACGTTAGTAAGGCAGCGAAACTAAAACGTATAAGTAAAGCAAGTAAATATGCTTCGAACAAAAATAGTCAAATACCCGATTGTGGTAACAGTTCTTCGAAACTTATGTCAACGTTAGTAAGGCAGTGAAACTGAAACGTATAAATAAAGCAAGTAAATTTGCCACGAACAAAGATAGTAGACAAATTGCCGATTGTGGTAACAGTTTTTTGAAACTTATGTCAACGTTACTAAGGCAGCGAAACTAAAACGTATAAATAAAGCAAGTAAATACGCTACGAACAAAAATAGTAGTCAAATAGCCGATTGTGGTAACAGTTTTTTGAAACATGTCAACGTTAGTAAGGCAGCGAAACTGAAACGTATAAGTAAAGCAAGTAAATATGCTACGAACTAAAATAGTAGTCAAATAGCCGATTGTGGTAACAGTTTTTTAAAACTTATGTCAACGTTAGTAAGGCAGCGAAGCTAAAACGTATAAGTAAAGCAAGTAAATATGCTACGAACAAAAATAGTCAACTACCCGACTGTGGTAACAGTTCTTTGAAACTTATGTCAACGTTAGTAAGGCAGCGAGACTAAAACGTATAAATAAAGCAAGTAAATATGCTACGAACAAAGATAGTAGACAAATTGCCGATAGTGGTAACAGTTCTTTAAAACTTATGTCAACGCTAGTATGGCAGCGAAACTAAAACGTGTAAGTAAATCAAGTAAATATGCTACGAACAAAAATAGTAGTCAAATACCCGATTGTGGTAACAGTTCTTTGAAACTTATGTCAACGTTAGTAAGGCAGCGAAACTAAAACGTATAAATAACGCAAGTAAATATACTACGAACAAAGATAGTAGACAAATTGCCGATAGTGGTAACAGTTCTTTAAAACTTATGTCAACGCTAGTATGGCAGCGAAACTAAAACGTGTAAGTAAATCAAGTAAATATGATACGAACAAAAATAGTAGTCAAATACCCGATTGTGGTAACAGTTTATTGAAAGTTATGTCAACGTTGGTAGGGCAGCGAGACTAAAACGTATAAATAAAGCAAGTAAATATGCTACGAACAAGAATAGTAGTCAAATACCCGACTGTGGTAACAGTTCTTTAAAACTTATATCAAAGTTAATAAGGCAGCGATACTAAAACGTATAAATAATTCAAGTAAATATGCTACGAACAAAAATAGTAGTCAAATACCCGATTGTGGTAACAGTTTTTTGAAACTTATGTCAACGTTAGTAAGGCAGCGAAACTAAAACGTATAAGTAAAGCAAGTAAATATGCTACGAACAAAAATAGTAAAATACCCGATTGTGGTAACAGTTCTTTGAAACTTATGTCAACGTTAGTAAGGCAGCGAAACTAAAACGTATAAGTAAAGCAAGTAAATATGCTACGAACAAAAATAGTAGTCAAATACCCGATTATGGTAACAGTTTATTGAAAGTTATGTCAACGTTGGTAAGGCAGCGAGACTAAAACATATAAATAAAGCAAGTAAATATACTACGAACAAGAATAGTAGTCAAATACCCGACTGTGGTAACAGTTCTTTAAAACTTATATCAAAGTTAATAAGGCAGCGATACTAAAACGTATAAATAATTCAAGTAAATATGCTACGAACAAAAATAGTAGTCAACTACCCGATTGTGGTAACAGTTCTTTGAAACTTATGTCAACGTTAGTAAGGCAGCGAAACTAAAACGTATAAGTAAAGCAAGTAAATATGCTACGAACTGAAATAGTAGTCAAATACCCGATTGTGGTAACAGTTTTTTGAAACTTACGTCAACGTTAGTAAGGCAGCGAAACTAAAACGTGCAAGTAAATATGCTACGAACAAAAATAGTAGTCAAATACCCGATTGTGGTAACAGTTCTTTGAAACTTATGTCAACGTTAGTAAGGCAGCGAAACTAAAACGTATAAGTAAAGCAAGTAAATATGCTTCGAACAAAAATAGTCAAATACCCGATTGTGGTAACAGTTCTTTGAAACTTATGTCAACGTTAGTAAGGCAGTGAAACTGAAACGTATAAATAAAGCAAGTAAATTTGCCACGAACAAAGATAGTAGACAAATTGCCGATTGTGGTAACAGTTTTTTGAAACTTATGTCAACGTTAGTAAGGCAGCGAAACAAAAACGTATAAGTAAAACAAGTAAATATGCTACGAACTAAAATAGTAGTCAAATACCCGATTGTGGTAACAGTTTTTTGAAAGTTATGACAACGTTGGTAAGGCAGCGAGACTAAAACGTATAAATAAAGCAAGTAAATATGCTACGAACGAAGATAGTAGGCAAACACCCGATAGTGGTAACAGTTCTTTAAAACTTATGTCAAAGTTAGTAAGGCAGCGATACTAAAACGTATGAATAAAGCAAGTAAATATGCTACGAACTAAAATAGTAGTCAAATACCCGATTGTGGTAACAGTTTATTGAAAGTTATGTCAACGTTGGTAAGGCAGCGAGACTAAAACGTATAAATAAAGCAAGTAAATATGCTACGAACAAGAATAGTAGTCAAATACCCGACTGTGGTAACAGTTCTTTAAAACTTATATCAAAGTTAATAAGGCAGCGATACTAAAACGTATAAATAATTCAAGTAAATATGCTACGAACAAAAATAGTAGTCAAATACCCAATTGTGGTAACAGATTTTTGAAACTTATGTCAACGTTAGTAAGGCAGCGATACTAAAACGTATAAATAAAGCAAGTAAATACGCTACGAACAAAAATAGTAGTCAAATACCCGATTGTGGTAACTGTTCTTTAAAACTTATGTCAACGTTAGTAAGGCAGCGAAACTAAAACGTATAAGTAAAGCAAGTAAATATGCTACGAACAAAAATAGTCAAATACCCGATTGTGGTAACAGTTTTTTGAAACTTTGTCAACGTTAGTAAGGCAGCGAAACTAAAACGTATAAGTAAAGCAAGTAAATATGCTACGAACAAAAATAGTCAACTACCCGATTGTGGTAACAGTTCTTTGAAACTTATGTCAACGTTAGTAAGGCAGCGAAACTAAAACGTATAAGTAAAGCAAGTAAATATGCTACGAACTAAAATAGTAGTCAAATACCCGATTGTGATAATAGTTTTTTGAAACTTACGTCAACGTTAGTAAGGCAGCGAAACTAAAACGTGCAAGTAAATATGCTACGAACAAAAATAGTAGTCAAATACCCGATTGTGGTAACAGTTCTTTGAAACTTATGTCAACGTTAGTAAGGCAGCGAAACTAAAACGTATAAGTAAAGCAAGTAAATATGCTTCGAACAAAAATAGTCAAATACCCGATTGTGGTAACAGTTCTTTGAAACTTATGTCAACGTTAGTAAGGCAGCGAAACTAAAACGTATAAATAAAGCAAGTAAATTTGCCACGAACAAAGATAGTAGACAAATTGCCGATTGTGGTAACAGTTTTTTGAAACTTATGTCAACGTTAGTAAGGCAGCGAAACTAAAACGTATAAGTAAAGCAAGTAAATATGCTACGAACAAAAATAGTAGTCAAATACCCGATTATGGTAACAGTTCCTTAAAACTTATGTGAACGTTAGTAAGGTAACGAAACTAAAACGTATAAATAAAGCAAGTAAATATGCTACGAACAAATATAGTAGGCAAATACCCGATAGTGGTAACAGTTCTTTAAAACTTATGTCAACGTTAGTAAGGCAGCGAAACTAAAACGTATAAGTAAAGCAAGTAAATATGCTACGAACAAAAATAGTAAAATACCCGATTGTGGTAACAGTTCTTTGAAACTTGTCAACGTAAGTAAGGCAGCGAAATTAAAACGTGCAAGTAAATATGCTACGAACAAAAATAGTAGTCAAATACCCGATTGTGGTAACAGTTCTTTGAAACTTATGTCAACGTTAGTAAGGCAGCGAAACTAAAACGTATAAGTAAAGCAAGTAAATATGCTTCGAACAAAAATAGTCAAATACCCGATTGTGGTAACAGTTCTTCGAAACTTATGTCAACGTTAGTAAGGCAGTGAAACTGAAACGTATAAATAAAGCAAGTAAATTTGCCACGAACAAAGATAGTAGACAAATTGCCGATTGTGGTAACAGTTTTTTGAAACTTATGTCAACGTTAGTAAGGCAGCGAAACTAAAACGTATAAATAAAGCAAGTAAATACGCTACGAACAAAAATAGTAGTCAAATAGCCGATTGTGGTAACAGTTTTTTGAAACATGTCAACGTTAGTAAGGCAGCGAAACTGAAACGTATAAGTAAAGCAAGTAAATATGCTACGAACTAAAATAGTAGTCAAATAGCCGATTGTGGTAACAGTTTTTTAAAACTTATGTCAACGTTAGTAAGGCAGCGAAGCTAAAACGTATAAGTAAAGCAAGTAAATATGCTACGAACAAAAATAGTCAACTACCCGACTGTGGTAACAGTTCTTTGAAACTTATGTCAACGTTAGTAAGGCAGCGAAACTAAAACGTATAAGTAAAGCAAGTAAATATGCTACGAACTAAAATAGTCAAATACCCGATTGTGGTGACAGTTTTTTGAAACTTACGTCAACGTTAGTAAGGCAGCGAAACTAAAACGTGCAAGTAAATATGCTACGAACAAAAATAGTAGTCAAATACCCGATTGTGGTAACAGTTCTTTGAAACTTATGTCAACGTTAGTAAGGCAGCGAAACTAAAACGTATAAGTAAAGCAAGTAAATATGCTTCGAACAAAAATAGTCAAATACCCGATTGTGGTAACAGTTCTTTGAAACTTATGTCAACGTTAGTAAGGCAGTGAAACTGAAACGTATAAATAAAGCAAGTAAATATGCTACGAACAAAAATAGTAGTCAAATACCCGATTGTGGTAACAGTTTTTTGAAACTTATGTCAACGTTAGTAAGGCAGCGAAACAAAAACGTATAAGTAAAGCAAGTAAATATGCTACGAACAAAAATAGTAGTCAAATACACGATTGTGGTAACAGTTTTTTGAAACTTATGTCAACGTTAGTAAGGCAGCGAAACAAAAACGTATAAGTAAAGCAAGTAAATATGCTACGAACAAAAATAGTAGTCAAATACACGATTGTGGTAACAGTTCTTTGAAACTTATGTCAACGTTAGTAAGGCAGCGAAACTAAAACGTATAAGTAAAGCAAGTAAATATGCTTCGAACAAAAATAGTCAAATACCCGATTGTGGTAACAGTTCTTTGAAACTTATGTCAACGTTAGTAAGGCAGCGAAACTAAAACGTATAAATAAAGCAAGTAAATACGCTACGAACAAAAATAGTCAAATACCCGATTGTGGTAACAGTTCTTTGAAACTTATGTCAACGTTAGTAAGGCAGCGAAACTAAAACGTATATGTAAAGCAAGTAAATATGCTACGAACAAAAATAGTAGTCAAATACCCGATTATGGTAACAGTTTATTGAAAGTTATGTCAACGTTAGTAAGGCAGTGAAACTGAAACGTATAAATAAAGCAAGTAAATATGCTACGAACAAAAATAGTAGTCAAATACACGATTGTGGTAACAGTTCTTTGAAACTTATGTCAACGTTAGTAAGGCAGCGAAACTAAAACGTATAAGTAAAGCAAGTAAATATGCTTCGAACAAAAATAGTCAAATACCCGATTGTGGTAACAGTTCTTTGAAACTTATGTCAACGTTAGTAAGGCAGCGAAACTAAAACGTATATGTAAAGCAAGTAAATATGCTACGAACAAAAATAGTAGTCAAATACCCGATTATGGTAACAGTTTATTGAAAGTTATGTCAACGTTAGTAAGGCAGTGAAACTGAAACGTATAAATAAAGCAAGTAAATATGCTACGAACAAAAATAGTAGTCAAATACCCGATTGTGGTAACAGTTTTTTGAAACTTATGTCAACGTTAGTAAGGCAGCGAAATTAAAACGTATAAGTAAAGCAAGTAAATATGCTACGAACAAAATTAGTAGTCAAATACCCGATTGTGGTAACAGTTTTTTGAAACTTATGTCAACGTTAGTAAGGCAGCGAAACTAAAACGTATAAGTAAAGCAAGTAAATATGCTACGAACAAAAATAGTAGTCAAATACCCGATTATGGTAACAGTTCTTTAAAACTTATGTGAACGTTAGTAAGGTAACGAAACTAAAACGTATAAATAAAGCAAGTAAATATGCTACGAACAAATATAGTAGGCAAATACCCGATAGTGGTAACAGTTCTTTAAAACTTATGTCAACGTTAGTAAGGCAGCGAAACTAAAACGTATAAGTAAAGCAAGTAAATATGCTACGAACAAAAATAGTAAAATACCCGATTGTGGTAACAGTTCTTTGAAACTTATGTCAACGTAAGTAAGGCAGCGAAATTAAAACGTGCAAGTAAATATGCTACGAACAAAAATAGTAGTCAAATACCCGATTGTGGTAACAGTTCTTTGAAACTTATGTCAACGTTAGTAAGGCAGCGAAACTAAAACGTATAAGTAAAGCAAGTAAATATGCTTCGAACAAAAATAGTCAAATACCCGATTGTGGTAACAGTTCTTCGAAACTTATGTCAACGTTAGTAAGGCAGTGAAACTGAAACGTATAAATAAAGCAAGTAAATTTGCCACGAACAAAGATAGTAGACAAATTGCCGATTGTGGTAACAGTTTTTTGAAACTTATGTCAACGTTAGTAAGGCAGCGAAACAAAAACGTATAAGTAAAGCAAGTAAATATGCTACGAACTAAAATAGTAGTCAAATACCCGATTGTGGTAACAGTTTTTTGAAACTTACGTCAACGTTAGTAAGGCAGCGAAACTAAAACGTGCAAGTAAATATGCTACGAACAAAAATAGTAGTCAAATACCCGATTGTGGTAACAGTTCTTTGAAACTTATGTCAACGTTAGTAAGGCAGTGAAACTGAAACGTATAAATAAAGCAAGTAAATATGCTACGAACAAAAATAGTAGTCAAATACCCGATTGTGGTAACAGTTTTTTGAAACTTATGTCAACGTTAGTAAGGCAGCGAAATTAAAACGTATAAGTAAAGCAAGTAAATATGCTACGAACAAAATTAGTAGTCAAATACCCGATTGTGGTAACAGTTCTTTGAAACTTATGTCAACGTTAGTAAGGCAGCGAAACTAAAACGTATAAGTAAAGCAAGTAAATATGCTACGAACAAAAATAGTAGTCAAATACCCGATTATGGTAACAGTTTATTGAAAGTTATGTCAACGTTAGTAAGGCAGTGAAACTGAAACGTATAAATAAAGCAAGTAAATATGCTACGAACAAAAATAGTAGTCAAATACCCGATTGTGGTAACAGTTTTTTGAAACTTATGTCAACGTTAGTAAGGCAGCGAAATTAAAACGTATAAGTAAAGCAAGTAAATATGCTACGAACAAAATTAGTAGTCAAATACCCGATTGTGGTAACAGTTTTTTGAAACTTATGTCAACGTTAGTAAGGCAGCGAAACTAAAACGTATAAGTAAAGCAAGTAAATATGCTACGAACAAAAATAGTAGTCAAATACCCGATTATGGTAACAGTTCCTTAAAACTTATGTGAACGTTAGTAAGGTAACGAAACTAAAACGTATAAATAAAGCAAGTAAATATGCTACGAACAAATATAGTAGGCAAATACCCGATAGTGGTAACAGTTCTTTAAAACTTATGTCAACGTTAGTAAGGCAGCGAAACTAAAACGTATAAGTAAAGCAAGTAAATATGCTACGAACAAAAATAGTAAAATACCCGATTGTGGTAACAGTTCTTTGAAACTTGTCAACGTAAGTAAGGCAGCGAAATTAAAACGTGCAAGTAAATATGCTACGAACAAAAATAGTAGTCAAATACCCGATTGTGGTAACAGTTCTTTGAAACTTATGTCAACGTTAGTAAGGCAGCGAAACTAAAACGTATAAGTAAAGCAAGTAAATATGCTTCGAACAAAAATAGTCAAATACCCGATTGTGGTAACAGTTCTTCGAAACTTATGTCAACGTTAGTAAGGCAGTGAAACTGAAACGTATAAATAAAGCAAGTAAATTTGCCACGAACAAAGATAGTAGACAAATTGCCGATTGTGGTAACAGTTTTTTGAAACTTATGTCAACGTTAGTAAGGCAGCGAAACTAAAACGTATAAATAAAGCAAGTAAATACGCTACGAACAAAAATAGTAGTCAAATAGCCGATTGTGGTAACAGTTTTTTGAAACATGTCAACGTTAGTAAGGCAGCGAAACTGAAACGTATAAGTAAAGCAAGTAAATATGCTACGAACTAAAATAGTAGTCAAATAGCCGATTGTGGTAACAGTTTTTTAAAACTTATGTCAACGTTAGTAAGGCAGCGAAGCTAAAACGTATAAGTAAAGCAAGTAAATATGCTACGAACAAAAATAGTCAACTACCCGACTGTGGTAACAGTTCTTTGAAACTTATGTCAACGTTAGTAAGGCAGCGAGACTAAAACGTATAAATAAAGCAAGTAAATATGCTACGAACAAAGATAGTAGACAAATTGCCGATAGTGGTAACAGTTCTTTAAAACTTATGTCAACGCTAGTATGGCAGCGAAACTAAAACGTGTAAGTAAATCAAGTAAATATGCTACGAACAAAAATAGTAGTCAAATACCCGATTGTGGTAACAGTTCTTTGAAACTTATGTCAACGTTAGTAAGGCAGCGAAACTAAAACGTATAAATAACGCAAGTAAATATACTACGAACAAAGATAGTAGACAAATTGCCGATAGTGGTAACAGTTCTTTAAAACTTATGTCAACGCTAGTATGGCAGCGAAACTAAAACGTGTAAGTAAATCAAGTAAATATGATACGAACAAAAATAGTAGTCAAATACCCGATTGTGGTAACAGTTTATTGAAAGTTATGTCAACGTTGGTAGGGCAGCGAGACTAAAACGTATAAATAAAGCAAGTAAATATGCTACGAACAAGAATAGTAGTCAAATACCCGACTGTGGTAACAGTTCTTTAAAACTTATATCAAAGTTAATAAGGCAGCGATACTAAAACGTATAAATAATTCAAGTAAATATGCTACGAACAAAAATAGTAGTCAAATACCCGATTGTGGTAACAGTTTTTTGAAACTTATGTCAACGTTAGTAAGGCAGCGAAACTAAAACGTATAAGTAAAGCAAGTAAATATGCTACGAACAAAAATAGTAAAATACCCGATTGTGGTAACAGTTCTTTGAAACTTATGTCAACGTTAGTAAGGCAGCGAAACTAAAACGTATAAGTAAAGCAAGTAAATATGCTACGAACAAAAATAGTAGTCAAATACCCGATTATGGTAACAGTTTATTGAAAGTTATGTCAACGTTGTTAAGGCAGCGAGACTAAAACATATAAATAAAGCAAGTAAATATGCTACGAACAAGAATAGTAGTCAAATACCCGACTGTGGTAACAGTTCTTTAAAACTTATATCAAAGTTAATAAGGCAGCGATACTAAAACGTATAAATAATTCAAGTAAATATGCTACGAACAAAAATAGTAGTCAACTACCCGATTGTGGTAACAGTTCTTTGAAACTTATGTCAACGTTAGTAAGGCAGCGAAACTAAAACGTATAAGTAAAGCAAGTAAATATGCTACGAACTGAAATAGTAGTCAAATACCCGATTGTGGTAACAGTTTTTTGAAACTTACGTCAACGTTAGTAAGGCAGCGAAACTAAAACGTGCAAGTAAATATGCTACGAACAAAAATAGTAGTCAAATACCCGATTGTGGTAACAGTTCTTTGAAACTTATGTCAACGTTAGTAAGGCAGCGAAACTAAAACGTATAAGTAAAGCAAGTAAATATGCTTCGAACAAAAATAGTCAAATACCCGATTGTGGTAACAGTTCTTTGAAACTTATGTCAACGTTAGTAAGGCAGTGAAACTGAAACGTATAAATAAAGCAAGTAAATTTGCCACGAACAAAGATAGTAGACAAATTGCCGATTGTGGTAACAGTTTTTTGAAACTTATGTCAACGTTAGTAAGGCAGCGAAACAAAAACGTATAAGTAAAACAAGTAAATATGCTACGAACTAAAATAGTAGTCAAATACCCGATTGTGGTAACAGTTTTTTGAAAGTTATGACAACGTTGGTAAGGCAGCGAGACTAAAACGTATAAATAAAGCAAGTAAATATGCTACGAACGAAGATAGTAGGCAAACACCCGATAGTGGTAACAGTTCTTTAAAACTTATGTCAAAGTTAGTAAGGCAGCGATACTAAAACGTATGAATAAAGCAAGTAAATATGCTACGAACTAAAATAGTAGTCAAATACCCGATTGTGGTAACAGTTTATTGAAAGTTATGTCAACGTTGGTAAGGCAGCGAGACTAAAACGTATAAATAAAGCAAGTAAATATGCTACGAACAAGAATAGTAGTCAAATACCCGACTGTGGTAACAGTTCTTTAAAACTTATATCAAAGTTAATAAGGCAGCGATACTAAAACGTATAAATAATTCAAGTAAATATGCTACGAACAAAAATAGTAGTCAAATACCCAATTGTGGTAACAGATTTTTGAAACTTATGTCAACGTTAGTAAGGCAGCGATACTAAAACGTATAAATAAAGCAAGTAAATACGCTACGAACAAAAATAGTAGTCAAATACCCGATTGTGGTAACTGTTCTTTAAAACTTATGTCAACGTTAGTAAGGCAGCGAAACTAAAACGTATAAGTAAAGCAAGTAAATATGCTACGAACAAAAATAGTCAAATACCCGATTGTGGTAACAGTTTTTTGAAACTTTGTCAACGTTAGTAAGGCAGCGAAACTAAAACGTATAAGTAAAGCAAGTAAATATGCTACGAACAAAAATAGTCAACTATTCGATTGTGGTAACAGTTCTTTGAAATTTATGTCAACGTTAGTAAGGCAGCGAAACTAAAACGTATAAGTAAAGCAAGTAAATATGCTACGAACTAAAATAGTAGTCAAATACCCGATTGTGGTAATAGTTTTTTGAAACTTACGTCAACGTTAGTAAGGCAGCGAAACTAAAACGTGCAAGTAAATATGCTACGAACAAAAATAGTAGTCAAATACCCGATTGTGGTAACAGTTCTTTGAAACTTATGTCAACGTTAGTAAGGCAGCGAAACTAAAACGTATAAGTAAAGCAAGTAAATATGCTACGAACTAAAATAGTAGTCAAATACCCGATTGTGGTAACAGTTCTTTGAAACTTATGTCAACGTTAGTAAGGCAGCGAAACTAAAACGTATAAATAAAGCAAGTAAATTTGCCACGAACAAAGATAGTAGACAAATTGCCGATTGTGGTAACAGTTTTTTGAAACTTATGTCAACGTTAGTAAGGCAGCGAAACAAAAACGTATAAGTAAAGCAAGTAAATATGCTACGAACTAAAATAGTAGTCAAATACCTGATTGTGGTAACAGTTTTTTGAAACTTATGCCAACGTTAGTAAGGCAGCGAAACTAAAACGTATAAATAAAGCAAGTAAATTTGCCACGAACAAAGATAGTAGACAAATTGCCGATTGTGGTAACAGTTTTTTGAAACTTATGTCAACGTTAGTAAGGCAGCGAAACAAAAACGTAGAAGTAAAGCAAGTAAATATGCTACGAACTAAAATAGTAGTCAAATACCCGATTGTGGTAACAGTTTTTTGAAACTTTGCCAACGTTAGTAAGGCAGCGAAACTAAAACGTATAAGTAAAGCAAGTAAATATGCTACGAACAAAAATAGTCAACTACCCGATTGTGGTAACAGTTCTTTGAAACTTATGTCAACGTTAGTAAGGCAGCGAAACTAAAACGTATAAGTAAAGCAAGTAAATATGCTACGAACTAAAATAGTAGTCAAATACCCGATAGTGGTAACAGTTCTTTAAAACTTATGTCACCGTTAGTAAGGTAACGAAACTGGTACGTGTAAATAAAGCAAGTAAATATGCTACGAACAAAGATAGTAGACAAATTGCCGATAGTGGTGACAGTTCTTTAAAACTTATGTCAATGTTAGTAAGGCAACGAAACTAATACGTATAAATAAAGCAAGTAAATATGCTATGAACAAAGATAGTAGACAAATTCTCGATAGTCGTAAAAGTTCTTCATAACGTATGTTAATGTTAGTAAGGTTACTAATGTAAAACATAAGTAACTTATGTCAGTATCAGTAGATATTAGTAAGGGAACAAAAGTAAAATATATGTAGAACAACGGATAATAATTCAGAAAGCTACGAATGTGTTTGCAAGAGGGTTAATAATTGTGAAAGTTTTTTCAAATGTATATCAATGTTAGTAAGATAAACTAAATAATGATAGTCTAAAAATACTACAAACGAGTTAAAAATAATAGATATATCTAAAATGCCAACGTTAGTAAGGTAACGAAAGTAAAACATATGTAAACCAAAATTAATATTATTCAAATACATAGGTAGATAAATAAATGGTAATAGTTCTGTAAAACAAAGTGGTAACAAAGTTAACGTATATAATCCAAGCAAAGTATAATGGTCTTAGAATTAACAGTAAAAAATGTGTTTAATTGAAATTAACAAAGTGAAAGGCAAAGCAAGGATAAATAAATAGAAATGTGAATGAGTTAAAAAAAAAGAAAAAATGATGTTATATATCAACGGTAAAAACGTAATTAAAGAAATGTTTATTAATCCATAGTAATAGGAATGTATCAAGATTAACACAAATATCTGATGATGGTAAAAGTCTTTTAAAATCTCAACATTAGTAATGAAATTAATACATGTAGGTAAAGGATAGTAATACAAAATAATACAATGAATTAATAAGACAAATGTATAAATTCAATAAATGGTCTTTAAGGTACATGCCAACATTAGGAAGACTACGAAATGAAAACGGCATAGTTAA
The DNA here is from genome assembly GCA_963675555.1 of Leptura quadrifasciata. Taxonomy (NCBI): domain Eukaryota; kingdom Metazoa; phylum Arthropoda; class Insecta; order Coleoptera; family Cerambycidae; genus Leptura; species Leptura quadrifasciata. Next base: position 13,217,461 of record OY776674.1, read on the forward strand.
AGTAAAGAAGTGTAATGACCCAGAATGATACAAATGAGTAAATAGCAAAAGTAGTTAAAATATATATCATCGTTAGTTAGCAATGTGTGAAGGATGTCTAAATATGGTAAACTGTTTTTATAAATCATATAAGCGTAACATAAGTAAGTAGAGTAAAGTTCGCGAATAAGTTTACAGTTTACATGCAACGAATAAGTTTACAATAAATACGAATGTTCAATGTCGAAGTTAAAAATGTAACAAAAGTAGATAAAAAAAATAATAGGAGAGGAATGTCTATGTATAGCAAAATATATCGACATTAGTTGAGAATAAAAGGCAAATGTGTAAAAATAGTAAAAGATATTTAAAGCATATAACTATTATCAACGTTAACGTTACATTACAGTAAATAACAATGATCCAGAAATTCGTTAAATAAATTAACAATAATGGGGAACTAAAAATATTTTGGTCAACAAATCATCACAGTGAGATTTAACAATTGCTTCTAGAAAGAACATGAGACAAGAAATATAGATCTTTATTAAAATTCATCAAAAAATTTTAAAATGTTTAAAAAATAGTATTGCGTAGATTTTATGAATTATTGCAAGAAATTAGCGAACAACTTGAAAAGTTGCCAATCTGATAAAATAGTAAAGTACATAATCATACTATATATTGCTTAAATCGAAAAGAGAGTTGTAAACAGCAGTTAAACAGTTGAGTTAAGGATAAAAGTTGGGAAAAGGGAAATATAAGAGGGATTCCTTAAGAGAACGATTTAAACTTTGTAAATAAATTAATAAAGAAATACTAAGCTAATACTACGCATGCGATGCACATTTGATAATTTTCACAAATATATAAAAGCTAAGCAATTTGTCCTTAGAAATACAGAATCACCCCTTGAGAACAGTAAAACTCTTAACAGTACTGATAATCAAGTCCTTAGTATCTAGAAACAATTGTTAATTAAAAGCTGGTAATATTTTATAGTTTGGTGACGTTTTAATGCCTATTGTGTAGCAGTAATTATAGTCATATTTATTACAACAAAACATGTAGAGGGTTTAGTTATAAAAAAAATTAAAAGTACTTTTATGCTTAGAGCATTGCATCACATGTATATAGTTCCACCAGAATAAATTGCATTTTGATTTTATATAAAAAAGTAAAATTGGTTTTATTTTTATTTTCTGTCGTGTCATTTGGTATTGTATTTAACTTTGTTTTGTTCAAGCTATTGCATATTTGGCTTTGGTGAAATGTTTCGTGACTTGTGGCTCGAACTAACATCCATCGCTTTCTTTTGTACTTCCAGCATGGACGTATATGGCTCCATTGTTATCATCTGATTGCAGAACACTGCTATTTTGATTAAACCTGTTTATTTTTGCATGACTACTTTGTGTGGAGAAATACTTTTGGACACATTTAACAATTGTTGGTGTTTTTCACAGAGTCGCTTCCTAATTTGACCTGGTATTGCTATTTAAAATTCACAAAATTGCATCCAATTGTACGAAATTATTTGTTGAATGTTTGGCTTTAATAAATGTTTTGGAAACATTAAGAGTAGTAAATAATAAGTTGTCAATCAGAAAGTGCTTATTTTCTCTAAATATGCTATATAATAACGTAAGACACTAGTTAACAGATTCTAAAAGTAATATTTCAAAAACGTCAAGTGAATATGCAGCCACTGGGCTAAAGGGTTGGAGTAATATAATCGTTTTAAAAGGATGATGTTGGTGAAAGCCAAGTCACAAATAGTATTGATGTAGATGGTAAATTAGAAAGTTACCGAAATCTGGCTGAATATTTAATCAGATTCTCAGAAATATAACTAAGTTTCGTAAATTGAAGATAAATGGAACATAGAAAGAAAATGCATTATTTAATGGCTAGCAGAAAATTTATTTGAAATTGTAAAATTACTATTAAACTGAGCAACTGAGAAAAATGTAGTCGTATTACATGTGAAGTAAAAAATGAAAATAATTTCAAAGTTATGTATTTATGTAAATAACAAAAAGACAATTATATTATAAAGTGCAAATGGCTAAAAAAATAATTAGAAGTCAATTAAAACATGGAAATAATAAAAAAAATAAGTTGATATATGTGATAAAACTATTACAGAAACAAGCTACTATGGAATTGATGGTTAATATTTTACATGATCGATAATTAATGCAAACAGCTTTATAAAATAAAACTAAACTAAACCGAACGCTGAAATTTTTACGTAAACAGAATACGAAAATAGTGAATAGAATATAAATCTTAGTTATAAAATGAAAGAAATATAAATGAGGAGGGAGTGGGCTAGTAAACGACGAAATATATTTGTCAATGTATTGACATATAAACTATTCTATGTTAAATTTACGATCTTCAGATGAAGTTTATGAATAAGCAGATATACTAAATTGGCGTAAACAAGTTTATAAAAACAGAAAATACAGAAAATTCGAATGTAAAAAATAAGTAAGGTTGTCGTTTAAACTCTACTGGTTTTATGTAGGGGTAAAAAGTTATTCATCAAAAGAAATTGTAGAAAAATAACATTGCAAAATTGTATAAACTGTACGTCGTATAAACAGAAATAGAATATTAATTTTAACTCGGGTGAAAAATTAATATAAAGAATACCAAAAAGTGAAAAGAATATAAAAATCTTAAGGGATAAGTAAAAAAAACGAAAATTACATACAGATAGAAGTGGAGGAGGGAGGGTCAAATAAACGGCGAAATATGCTAGATTTACAGTCCTGCGGATAGTATATATAGATATATAGAATTACAGTATTAAAAAAAAAAGATGAGAAAAGTATGGTAAAACACATTATTACATTCGTCTAAACTTTGTTGATGACATGTTGTAAAAATTATCAGCAAAACGCAAACAACTTCAGTTCTCTATTTACGAAATTTGTGTACGGAAAAAATGAAGAAAAATGACAATACAATATTGTATAAATTATACATCGTATAAGTAAAAATAGAATATTAATTTTAACGTGGGTGAAAAATTACTATAAGGAGTATTAAAAAACGAAAATGTCAAAGTCTTAGAGATAAGTGAAAAATTAAATATTATATGCAGATGGAAGTGGAGGAGGGAGGGCAAATAAACGTCGAAATATATTAGACTGACTTACAGTCCTTGTGGGAATAAATATATAAAATTACAGTAATTAAAAAAAACCCGAAAAGTATGATAAAACACGTAAGGTTCCTTTAGCCTCTACTAGTGACTTGAAGTGGTAAAAATTTGCAGCAAAACGCAAGACAAGTTTAAATCTCTATGTATTTACGAAGTTTATATATAAAAAAAGGATAAAGAAAAATGACAATGCAAAACTGTATAAATTATACATCGTATAGATAAAAATGGAATACTAATTTTAACGTGGGTTAAAAATTACTATAAGGTGTTCTAAAAAGTGAAGATATCAAAGTCTTAGGGATAAGTGGAAAATAGAATATTACGTACAGATGAAAGTGGAGGAGCGAGGGCCAAATAAACGACGAAATATATAGAATTTGCGGTCAGATGGATATTATGAATATATATGTAAAATTATAGTAAAGTTAGGTTAGAAAACAAAAATATGATTAAACACATAAGATTCGTTTAAACTCTATCGGTAACATATTGTGAGAAAATGTGAACGAAAAGCAAAGCAAGCTGAAATCTATATTTAATTGCGAAGATCAAGTATAAAAAATATGAAGAAAAATGATAATTCAAAACTATAAACTACACATCGTATCAATAAAAATAGAATATTATTTTTTTACGTAGGTGAAAAATTAATACAAGAACACCTGAGATTGAGGAAAATATCAAAGTATTAGGAATAAATGAAAATCATATTACATTCAGCTGGACGTAGAAGAGGGAGGCACAAATAAGTGCCGGAATATATTAAATTTGCGATCAGATGGATACTATGAATAGGTTTATAAAATTGCATATTTTTTTATCAAATAGAAAAATATAAAACGCATAATAAAGTACTGGTGACAAAGTTGGTTTATTTTCGACTGGTGACATGTAGTGGTAGAAATGATTATCAAGACGCAAAAGTACTTTAAATCTCTATTTATTCGCGAGGTTTATGTGTAAGAAAAACAACAGCACAAATTTTTATAAACTACGTCATATAAATAAAAATAAAATTTTAACTTTATCATAGGGAAACAGTTCCTTTAAATCGTATTAATAAACAATGTAAATAAAAATAAAAGTATAGGGTATAAATAAAATAAATAAAAATTTAAATAAAAATAAAATACTCATTTTAACATGGCGAAAAGTTGGTATATGGAATACTAAAATGCGAATGTGTAGCAGTAAGTATCGTCGTATTTATTACAACAAAACATGTAGAGGGTTTAGTTATAAAACAAATTAAAAGTACTTTTACGCTTAGAGCATTGCTTCACATGTATATAGTTCCACCAGAATCAATTGCATTTTGATTTTATATAAAAAAGTAAAATTGGTTTTATTTTTATTTTCTGTCGTGTCACTTGGTATTATATTTAACTTTGTTTTGTTCAAGCTATTGCATATTTGGCTTTGGTGAAATGTTTCGTGACTTGTGGCTCGAACTAACGTCCATCGCTTTCTTTTGTACCCCCAGCATGGACGTATATGGCCCCATTGTTATCATCTGACTGCAGAACACTGCTATTTTGATTAAACGTTTATTTTTGCATGACTACTTTGTGTGGAGAAATAGTTTTGACACATTTAACAATTGTTGGTGTTTTTCACAGTCGCTTCCTAATTTTGAACTGGTATTGGCTATTTAAAATTCACAAAATTGCATCCAATTGTACGAAAGTATTTGTTGAATGTTTGGCTTTAATATATGTTTTGGAAACATTAAGAATAGTAAATAGTAAGTTGTTAATCAGAAAGTGCTTATTTTCTCTAAATATGCTATATAATAACGTGAGACACTAGTTAACAGATTCTAAAAGTAATATTTCAAAAACGTCAGGTAAATGTGCAGCCACTGGGCTAAAGGGGGGAGTAATATGACCGTTTTAAAATGATGATGTTGGTGAAAGCCCAGTCACAAATAATATTGATGTAGATGGTAAATTAGAAAGTTACAAAAATCTGGCTGAACATTTAATCAGGTTCTCAGCAAGCGTAATATAGCTAAGTTTGGTAAATTGAAGATAAATGGAACATAGAAAGAAAATGCATTATTTAATGGCTAGCAGAAAATTTATTTGAAATTGTAAAATTACTATTAAATTGAGCAACTCAGAAAAATTTAGTCGTATTACATGTGAAGTAAAATAGAAAATGAAAATAATTTCAAAGTTATGTATTTATGTAAATAACAAAAAAGACAATTATATTATGAAGTGCAAATGGCTAAAAAAATTATTAGAAGTCAGTTAAAACATGGAAATAATAAAAAAATAGGTTGACAGACGTGATAAAATTATTACAGAAACAAGCACTATGGAATTGATGATATATTTTACATGATCGATAATTAATGCAAACAGCTTTATAAAATAAAACTAAACTAAAATAAAAACTAAACCGAACGCTGAAATTTTTACCTAAACATAATACGAAAATAGTGAATAGAATATGTAAATCTTAGTTATAAATTGAAAGACATATAAGATATAAATGAGGAGGGGAGTGGGCTAGTAAATGACGAAATATATTTGTCAATGTATTGACATATAAACTATAACTATGTTAAGTTTACGACCTTCAGATGAAGTTTATGAATAAGCAGATATACTAAATTGGCGTAAACAGGTTTATAGAAAATTCGAATGTAAAAAATAAGTAAGGTTGTGGTTTAAACTCTACTGGTTTTATGTAGTGGTAAAAAGTTATTCATAAAAAAAAGAAGAAAAAAAACGAAAATTACATACAGATGGAAGTGGAGGAGGGAGGGCCAAATAAACGGCGAAATATAATAGATTTACAGTCCTGCGGATAGTATAAATAGATATATAAAATTACAGTATTTAAAAAAAAAGATGAGGGTATGGTAAAACACATTATTAGGTTCAAACTTCTATTTACGAAATTTGTGTATAAAAAAAAAATTAAGAAAAATGATAATACAATATTGTATAAATTATACATCGTATAAATAAAAATAGAATATTAATTTTAACGTGGGTGAACAATTACTATAAGGAGTACTAAAAAACGAAAATAATGTCAAAGTCTTAAAGATAAGTGAAAATTAAATATTATATGCAGATGAAAGTGGAGGAGGGAGGGCAAATAAACGTCGAAATATATTACACTTACTTACAGTCCTGGTGTGAACAAAATTATAGTAATTAAAAAAAACAAACCGAAAAGTATGATAAAACACGTAAGGTTCGTTTAGCATCTACTAGTGACTTGAAGTGGTAAAAATTTGCAGCAAAACGCAAAACAAGTTTAAATCTCTATGTATTTACGAAGTTTACATATAAAAAAGGATAAAGAAAAATGACAATGCAAAACTGTATAAATTATACATCGTATAGATAAAAATGGAATATTAATTTTAACGTAGGTGAAAAATCACTATAAGGAGTTCTAAAAAGTGAAGATACCAAAGTCTTAGGGATAAGCGGAAAATAGAATATTACGTACAGATGAAAGTGGAGGAGGGAGGGCCAAATAAACGACGAAATATATAGGATTTGCGGTCAGATGAATATTATGAATATATATATATATATATATATATATATATAAAATTATAGTAAAGTTAGGTTAGAAAACAAAAATATGATTAAACACATAAGATTCGTTTAAACTCTATCGGTAACATATTGTGAGAAAATGTCAACGAAAAGCAAAACAAGCTCAAATCTCTATTTCCTTACAAAGATCATGTATAAAAAATATGAAGAAAAATGACAATTCAAAACTATAAACTACACATCGTATAAATAAAAATAGAATATTATTTTTTTACGTAGGTGAAAAATTAATACAAGAACACCTGAGATTGAGGACAATATCAAAGTCTTAGGGATAAGTGAAAATCATATTACATTCAGCTGGACGTAGAAGAGGAAGGCACAAATAAGTGCCGAAATATATTAAATTTACGGTCAGATGGATACTATGAATATCTTTATAAAATTGCATCTTTTTTTTAATCAAATAGATCAATATTATAAAACGCATAATAAAGTACTGGTGACATAAAGTTCGCGAGGTTTATGTGTAAGAAAAACATCAGCATTTTTATAAACTACATCATATAAATAAAAATAAAATTTTACTTTATCATAGGGAAACAGGTCCTTTAAATCGTATTAATAAACAATGTAAATAAAAATAAAAGTATAGGGTATAAATGAAATAAATAAAAGTTTAAATAAAAATAAAATACTCATTTTAACATGACGAAAATTTGGTATATGGAATATTAAAATGCGAAGAGGATCTTAGTCATAATTGAAAAATTGAATATATATAAATGAAAGTGGATGAGGGACGGCCAAATAAACGACGAAGTTTTTTTTACGGTTATCAGATGTATATTATGAATGGGTATATAAAATTACGATAAAATACATAGAAAAATATGATGAAATACATAATAAGGATATCGTTTAGACTCCTCTGAAGACATGTAGTCGCAGCTTATGAGGTTTAGTGTAAGAAGATGAAGAAAATTGATAATGCAAAACTGTATAAACTATAATACATCGTTTAATTTTAACGTGGGTGAAAATTTAGTATAAGGAATACTGAAATATGAAGAGTACATCAAGGTCTTAAGGATAAGTGAAAAATCGAATGTTATATAGATGAAAGTGGCGGAGGAACGATCAAATGAATAACGAAATTAGATTTACAGTCAGATGGATATTAATATGCATTTTTTTAAACCAACGGAAAAGTATGTATTAAAAATTATGCAAACTCAAAACAAATTCTTACTTTCATTTGTTTAGAAAATTTATGTTTAAAAAAAATTATGGAGAAAAACAATAGAAAATTATACAAACTATACATCGTATAAATAAAAATAGAGTATTAATTTTGACGTAGGCGTAGGTGAAAAGTTGTTACAGAGAATACGAAAATGAGAAAAAATATCAATAATAAGTGATAAGTGTAAAATCGAATACTACGTACAGATGGAAGTGAAGGAGGGAGGGTAAAATAAACGGCGAAACATATTAGATTAAGTATATAAAATTACAGTAATTTTTTTTAAACCGACAAAAGTATGATAAAACTGTCGTCTAATGACTTGTAAAGGTCAAAGTTATTAGCAAAGCCAAGAATAAGTCCAAATATCTATTTATTTATAAAGTTTGTATCTGAATGAATAAGCATATGAAATTAAAAAATGTATCAAAATATACATAATTAATAAACACACTAAGGTTGTTTAGACTCTACTTCTGAATGTAGAGTTATGAGTATCAACGAAATCCAAAAGAATTCTTCTTCTTAATTTGATAGTATGTGTAAATAATGAAGAAAAATGACAACGCAAAAACTATACATGTAAATAAATACAATATATCATTTTGATGTAGGAGAAAAATTGGTAAATAAATACGAAGGTAAACAAAATATTAGTAAATCTTTTAGTAATAAGAGAAAAATTTAATATATTATTGATGAAAGAATAGGGAAATGGTTCAAATAAATAATTATATATTAAATGCATTAAAGTAATTAACGTTTAAATTCGCCAAGAAGTGACAATTTAAAAAAATTTAGACGAGTTAAATGGGTACATGTATTATTTGTTATTAAAAAAATCTATAAATAATAAAGATGTCAGTGGAGGAGGGTGGGCCAAGACACCTGCGAAAAGGTGTAGGTTTAAATTATAATAATACCATAATATGTAGCAGCAATTAAATGAATTAATTAATAGATAGAAATATAAATTTTTTAACATAAATAAATAGGTATGTAAAATAATTGTAGATATCAGTGTGTAAGGTGTAACATAAAAATACTATAATTATAAGAGCAAAATGATAGTGCTTGGCGTATTTTAAAAAGCGGCAAGTAATTGATTGATAAATAATTTATTATAATAAATAAATTCCTAAGTATTCCTTATTTTGGAATATGATAAAAATGAGAGTGGAGGAGGGTTGGCCAAAACCTACGAAAAATAGATTTTAAGTCGTAGCAGTAATTAAAATCTAATAAAATTTTACATCATATACACGGCAAGATATAATGTACATGGTAGAGTGTTCAATTCAATGTGTTCAACAAATTATTCAATTAATCTTATCCTGAAAATACCAGTAGTCACAATTAATATATAAAAAAATGGATTTATCTACAGTAGATAGACTGCTTCAAAAGACTTACTTGTAATGAAACTAGTTATTTATATTTGTCTTAAAATTTATAATTGATTGAATAATTGCACCAAATATTTTCCAAATCTATTTTAGTTGATTGTTTTTTAAAAAGAGTCGATTTTTTAATGCTTCTGTTCTTCTATATTCACCACAATTCTTATATGGCTTGGTATCCCTTCAATATTGAATAGGTTACAATAATTGGATATGTTTCAACAGTTACTATTCGTATAATCAATATCGAATTTTTCAACCTTAGTTTAGACGTTGATAGAATTGAACTTCCTTGATATTACAGATTTCAAGGTTTTATCACTTTTTATCCATAGACTTCATTGGAAAACTGTGTAACTTTTTTAGATTCTTATCAAGAAAATTGTGGGCTGTAATATTTCCCTGAGTCAATCTCCAGACAGTCGTTATTACACTAGTAAATCTGGTATTAGTTATCTCCACATGGTACTTTATAATATTATCTAAAATTTATGATGGAGTCACACTGAATTTACAGTAACGATAGCTGCTTACCAATAGCAATACAACCAAATGTAAATAAGCAGTGTCGCCAATGTATAACCTTAGAAGTGCAACTTGCTTTGATTACTTTCAATGTGGAATTGTAGACCATACACAAGGTCAAATCATAGCAACTTCTTAGTCCTCAGGTGTAATTTTTTAAGGATAAGAATAGTTTGTTGCAAGTTGCTAAAGCTAACTATTATAAGATATATTTCTCCCCATTTTGTAAATAATACAAGAGTCTGGCTTTATAAAAATTTTAATAGATGTTAATAATTATCAAAAATTGCTAAATGATGTTAAACGACGACGTAAATAACTGAATACAAAATATCAAAAGATATACTGTTATTAAGATTTATTGTCTGGTATATAAATATAGCATATCATAGTCTACTTAATGAATGAAATGACGAGCCCCGAGCTTCGATCATATACTTTCTCAATTAAATATTACCTCACAAAAATGTAAAAAATACCAAATTGTATAAGGTTGTATGTGATTATTGGGAAATAAAACTAAAAACTAAACTAAAACTAACAAGTAATTGCAGTAATATTCTATTATCGATTTCAAATTCGGCCGTTATAGCCTTCTATATTATGATGCGTATGAAATTAGAATATTATTATGCATAAAAAACTCAAGAATTACACATACTTGTGAACTGATTTGAACTTCACAAGGCCAGATTGAAAATGTGAAAGTGATCATATCCTCGAGAATTTAATGGAATTACTAGTTGTTTTGAAACCAATAAACCTTTTAAAATACCAGGAAATGACGAGAAAAACTGTAAAACAGGCTAAATCTTTCTTTAGTTGATGATTATTTCCATCTTAGAATATTGTGATTATGAATTATGTTTGTCATACTCTATTAAACTGTTTGGTCGTATGAAATTATTGAAATACCTTATTAAACACTTTAATATGTTTTGTTTCACTTTCTTGTAAAATAACGTTTGTAAATTAATAAATGTTTGTTAATTACAATTGCATAAAATAAAATCAACTTGGTTCAATTGTCTGTAATTTATTATTGTGTCGTGTTGGGCATGATATGTGATATGGCATTTTATAAAATTCAACTATAACTCTATTAGATTTTTATTATTTAATAAGTAACTCTTAGCATGGGGAATTTGACCAGTAATAAAATTTGTTGGATGTTGAAATGTGTTTGTTTCGCATTTATTAAAGCTTCTAGTATCATAGACGTGCTAGCGATAAATAAAAATTTAACCATTTAAAGTCAATAGTAATAACAAGGAAACTGAACAAACGGAGCTAATTGAATAAAACACATAAAAAATCATTGAACAAAATAATATAATGAAAGTAAAGATGGTAACAAATACGATGAAGAATTTATTGTTAATAAATAGCACATAGATGTATGTTAGTACTTGTGTGCTAGGACGTAAGTAAGCATTCTAGGGCATGGACTTGTTATATCTTGGCAACTTACAATGGTTCTTTTTGAGTAGGTACATACTAGCTTTATATAAATAGTAATGTTAATTTGTGGTTGAAATTGCTTAACATGCCATACACAATGCTTTCATTGCACTATTATGGGAACTACTATGAAATAGCTACATGAATTTTATTCACTAATAAAAGTATAATAATTGGAGCATGATAACATTTTGTTGCAATTTATGTCAACGTACCAAAGCTTTCACATCATATGTATCATTAAAAAAAATTTTCATGTTTAGCATTGTTGTTTAGTTACACTGGTTTGCATAAACTGTAGAATTTTAATTATACCGCCTGTTTTAGTGACTATTCTCAAATAAATTCGAATTATGTAGAAGGAATTGAAACCTGGTTTATTTTGTAATAATTTTTTCATTTATTAACATTGACCATTAATGAATAGAAATATATTTAAATACATGTTTAACAAGTTGTGTACATTATAGCTATATTATATATTTTTGCAGTACAGTTTTGCTAACTATTTTTTTACAATATTGGTGTATAATTTTGTTTATTCATTATTTCTACCTATTTGTAAGAATTTGTTTGACTACTTCTGGTATATTTATAATATGCATTTGTAATAAAATAAACAAGCTACGTCTGCTGCTTTTACGCATGTTTCTGACACGCGCTAGTACAAGTATAATAATTCTAGCATGACCAATAAAATGGGTGAATGGTTAAGAATAATTATTCTATTGTGTATTTTTGTAATGTCTTAGCTTGTTAAGTAGTTGTTAAAAATGATTTCAGTTAGTTTTAAAACGGTATGTATTGTAGAATTTTAGAAGTATCGTCTATTTTGTAATTAATTGTTAACTGATGGTGCGTATGATATGGACATTTAATAAAATTAAATTAATCAGAAATTGATTATTGGTATAAGGTAAGCCCTACTAAAACGGAAGCCAAAACACAAGGGCCATGATTATGAACTTGCCTTCATCGTTAGACTTTTGTCCACCATCTGACTATCATTTTTAATTGATCTTTACAGTCTGATATATTTCCAGACCGGTGGAAATTATCTAAAGTATGTCCAATTTTTAAGAAAGAAGACAAGATTAACGTTGTAAAATATCCTATTACAATAATTTGCAATTTTTGGCTTCGAAACTTCTTTATAAAACGAGATCCATAACAATGTGCAAGTACAGATCACTATTTCTCAGCACGGGTTTGTTAAGGATAGATCAACTATTACAAATTGAGTTTCTGCCACCCAATTCATATCTGATACTATTGATACGGGTAAACTAGTCATTTTTCCAAATTTAAGGTTTTTGATTTTTCGGATTTGTTAACATCCCTTGTATCCTCTTTTTAACTGGCAGGAATATGTTGAACATCGTGGCTTTATGTCTTATCAATTTCTGGCTACCTCTGGAGTGCCCCAAGGTTCAGTACTGAGACCTCTATTATTTATCAACGATATAATTACTTCTGCTGATATATACTACTGGCATGAAATTATTTTGTACTACTGATACCCATGAGCTATTTCAAAGGAATCTAAATGATGTAAATGATTGGTGCCTTCGGAATAATCTACCTTTAGATATCACCAAATATAACGTCATGTCCTTCATCCGGAACATTAACCCATTAATATTCGGATGTGAGTTTAACGGTATTATCTTAAATAGATCTGATGGCCCTTTGGAATGAAATGTAATTCTCATTTCAATAAAATTCTCTTATTATTATTCTCGCAGGTTTTTTATTCGAAACTGAATTTTAACAGACACATTGAAAGTATTGTTCTGTCCTCATATTGAAATCTGGCTTTCGTGATTAGAAATTCAAGAGATATTAGTGATATTGATACGCTGCGCTTGCTTTGTACTGTTTAAATCTAGGTTCGAATATGCTTCACTCATTTGGAATCTCGGTCATAACAAATATTGTAACAGCATCGACAATATTCAACGCCGCCATCTTTGCACCATACAAAATGGACAATGTTTACCCTCCTATCGGTTTTTTACATGAAGAGTTGCTAAATAGATTTGGTTTTCTTCGCCTAAGGGAACTTGGCTCACTCTTGTTTTTGCACAAATTAATTAATTGATATACGTATCTCAAAACCTTTATCTTCCTACCCCACGAACAAATGTACTGAAATTCTTACCTTTATGCCTTATATGCAATAGTTACATGTCTATTGAAAATCATCTTGATTATATTTTCTCAGCTATCTCTGCACCTGTTGTCTACTATTCATTATCTGCGCATGTATATTTTGACTTCTCTAGTATATCTGTAAATCTTATCTATTGTATTTTTCCCCAGTCTGTAGTTCGTTTTTGCTGTGTGGTGCTACCTAAATAAATAAATTTGTTCAAAAATTCGTATAACTTTCTGTACTGTACTTATGTAATCGATGTTATTGTTTTAAATAGTTTCAATAATTTTAGGTTAGAGTATAGGCAATATTATTCAACACTAATATACATTAGGAAGTTGAAAGAGATAAATAGAATGAAATTACGGTAACTAGTAAAATGACAAAAGGTGATACCGGAAAACTTGTAAAAGTTATAATTAAATATTTGCTTATTAAAAATAATAATAATAGTAATAGGTAATGTATAATCTATTAAATGAAAAATAATACTGTAAATATAAATATTTTATTGACAAAAAGGTAGTATATAGGCAATAATATATTTTGTTTTAGAAAATTGAGACGCGATGATACAAATAAAAATAAAGACACATTTAATATGAATGAATAGAATGAAGGGGTAGAATACTTATTATTTTAACATGAACTTTCACTCTCATGCAAAACGGAAGAACATTATAAAAAGTAATAAGTATGGTGGTTCTAAGTAATAAATAATTTAAAAGTAATTGAGATATCTGTGACTATAACGAGCGAATTTATGATTCAACGAAGTATTGAATGCAAGGTTAGGTTATTATAGGGAACAATCAATAATGATGAATGTAAAGAGGGGGCAGAATATATATTTTTTTAACAGACAGAGGTGAATGCAAACGGTGGGATAGAAGAATTATAACTTTGTAACCCAAATTAAATGTTACAATATATATTGTATTTTCCAAATAGAAAAAAGAACCAACACTTAACAATAATTTAATTTTTCGGCAATAAATACATGAAATAATATTCCGTCGAGGTTTTGAGTGGAAGTTAGCCAAAAGTCGATAAATTATGATGAATGTAAATGAGGGGACAATACATATTTCTTACTAGGTAATAATGTAATTTAAAACAGGTGCACGGGGCAAAAATAAATGAAAATACAACTCAACGAATGTTAGGTTAGAATAAAAAACAGTCGATTAATTAAAGAAGGATGCTAGTCAGGGTGTGATATAATTACTTTCTAACGATAATTCAGTTTTTGAACAACAGGTAATTTAAAACCAAAATGTAGGGAAATGGGAGGAAACATTTGAAAAAGGCGAATTAACGAAGCTTTTAGAGAAAAGTTCAGTTATTATAGTAAAGACTCTACAAAATAAAGAAAAAAATGACCAGCTGGAATCGAAATAGGTCTAAAAACTCGTTAACAATTCCATGTATCATTAATTTTTGTAACTAAAATTGCGCTTAAGAAATGTTTAAGCTTGTATCATTAGTGGTATATTAAAAATATCAATGGTATGTCAGAGTATTTATATTTTATTGTAGTATTTTATTTTAACTTTCCACTTAATAATAGCTGTGTGAATACATTTGCTTATACTATGGTTGCATATATTGGGTCTTCTTTTTAGAAATACGTTCTTATTTTAACGCCTAACTTTTAAATTATTAATATAATCTTGTTTTTTGACTTGTAAGTGTATTTGCTTTGATTTATGTGAATTTGTAGATATGTAGTTTCAACGGCTTAAAGAAAATACAACTAAGCCTCTGTCGGTATTTTTGCTACGCTCATGGTGTCAGGAATAACAATACAAATATAACAATTAGCATGATTAATAGGCTATGAGTGCATTTAGAAGTTACTTTATTTTATGTTTTTGTCAAAGTGTTTTAAGCTTGTTAATATAGATGTTGCTTTTTTTCCCAGGATTAACACAAATCATAAAACGTTGAGTGAAAAGCATTGAGTAATTATAAGTATTATTAAAGTATTTATAAACAATAAGTAGAAAGAAATTATGGAATGCAATGTAAAAATTTATATCTAAAGCTAGTGACATTGTATGAAACTCATAGCTATTATAAAACATAACAAGGAAATCACATAAGAAAGAAAACAATTTTTGTGATACACGTAATGAGACGTTTTAAGACAAGCTAAATACGTGTATTTTATGTGTATAAGTTTGGACATCAAAGAAACTTGAAGACACAGTATAATATACTGTTTACAATTTGAACATCTGAAGTGAAATAAAAACTATATTTTCAGTTTGAGAATATATATATGTTAGATTTCAGTCACTTGTTGACTTTTTAAAAATAATCTTTGTTTATAAAAACACAAGAGTTATTGTTATCGTAGTTTACACTGTTATGTTACTTAAAATTACTAGGTTTTTGTAGAAGCATATGAGCTTGTGATACTAACACAATAGAAATTAATAAAACTAACTTGATTAAATATGTTAAAATATTGTGGATCTTGGATATGAGAACCACGGAGTTGAACAATGCATCGCTAACTAAATAGCATATGTCTTTTGAATATATTTATAAGGCTGATAATCAAATACTAAATTAGCATCAATTTGCTATATTCTGTATTTCACAGAGTAATCCAAAACCGTACGTGCCTTTAAACAGCAGACGTATTATGTTACAAAGGTAATGAAAAGGAATATGATACAATTTATGAATTTATCTATACTGGTATTGAATTACTTTATGAGAACGTTACTGATAATGAACTTATACTAATAAAATATGTACAATGCGGAAAGCTTATATAACAAATGTAAATGCAAGATAGATAAAAGGCGACAATGCAGCAAAGTTTCACAAATATAGGAAACATTAAAAATCTGTATGAACAGAAAATTAGGCGAATAAATTATAAACTATATATTATGACTACTTCACAAATAAGCATAATTAAAGGTTCTAGTATCTCGAATTATTTATTTTTTGTACTTGCATAGTAATTTTAAATATTTCGATACTTATTTTTGCATATTTCACCTTATATTGTCTATTAGGTATATTGTAATATTATTCCCTTTTAACCTCGTTTTAAAGCTACATTAATATGTTTATATTTTTCTAATATTTGTTTCTTTTGTACATGTGTGAGTTATTGTAGTTTGAACTGCTTGAATTGTCACTTTTACTACACCCTCAGGCATGGTACCGCATTTTCTCATTTTCAGAATAAGGTTTATGCACGTCACTAATGCAAATAAATGTTCGTTTATAGAAAAAGTGTGGCATGCCTAGTAAAGGGGGTGGATATGTTTGTGGATATTTTTGATATCGATAGTGTGTTGCATAGCTTTATTAAATTCATATTATACCATAATACTAATCATGACTAATGTAATAAATAAGATTTGTTTGGACAATAGTACCGGGTTTTGCATTCAAAGGGTAAGCATTTGGAAGCTTTCGTCAGTTTTTAAATATATATAGAAGCCTCCTTATGTTTAGTAAGTATTATTTGTTGATGTTGCACCAGTTTTATTGTTTTAATGTACAGCTTGTTTTGTAATTGTTGCCTATTATTTCATGATAAATTGAAATTGTAATGTAACAATGTAAATAGTAAAAATACATGTGATATAGCATCGATTCTATAATACCGATGGTATACTGTCCTGCTTATATTACATATTATGTGAGGAATTGTAAATAATTTAAAATATGAATATTGAAAAGGTGGTAATAAATATTATAGGTAGGGCAAATTGTGAACATAAAAGCGAAATTATTTGAATGCAACAAGAAAAAGGCAATAAATAATAATTAATACAATCGGTACTTTATGAAGCTCTCCGTAACAAATTAAAAAACATATTTAATAAAATGTAAAATTGGCATTGCGGTAAACATCGGTAAGGACTTATTTCCATTATTTACTAATTTATCTAGTTGTACCAACATAAATCCAAAATCTATATCTACATCTATCATTTACTAAAGAAATTGAATATTAGGTTTATTTCACTTGTAGTATTGCCCAGTTTTTTGGTGTTACAACAGTTTGGACTAAAGTATGCTTTCGTGACAATTTGCATTAAAAAATATATTTGGAATCTTTTTAAATAATATTTAATACTACTAATTTTTTAATTTATTACAATTTGATGTATTTTATATGTATATCTTCTTAACATTTTATATAAACTTCACCCTTTTCGTTTTATCTAACGTATTTGCATTGATAGTTCGTACTGCTTAAAAGGAATACACAATCACAGTTGTTGATGATTGGGCATGAATCAGCTTGTTGCATTGTTATAATACATGTATAGATTTGTTTTTAAGCGGTAATTAATGTAGCTTGGCATTTAATGGGTGGAAATGATGATCACTTGTTCTTGCAAAATATTGTTATATGTTATTTTCACTGCAAATCCCTTTTGGTCATGATTTAGTTTGAAAAGTTGCACAAGCTGTTGACTGTTAATGTAACTTATTAGTGTTAATTCTTATGTGTTTTTTATATCTATTTTTTGTGCTATACATTTTATTCTTTTTCATTACAACATGAACCTGTCACGCGTTTAAAAGTACAAGAAATTATTTGTTTTTTAAATATTTGTTAGAGGTTTCACGAGCTAGTATAAAATTTTGGCACATTTTGTCCAACATCAAGAATACTAAAATAAAAAATTAAATTGATAATATTCAACAATTGAACGGCAGCCTAACCTATTGCGAAGTAATTTTCAAATGCAAAATCATCCCTAAGAAGTGGTTCGGATCCCAATATAAACTGTAGGGCCCAATCTTAACTTAGACAAATCTAGATC
This sequence comes from Leptura quadrifasciata, assembly GCA_963675555.1. Lineage (NCBI taxonomy): Eukaryota > Metazoa > Arthropoda > Insecta > Coleoptera > Cerambycidae > Leptura > Leptura quadrifasciata. Next base: position 13,235,740 of record OY776674.1, read on the forward strand.
TCCTAGACTTAAGAGGGTCACTTAGGTGACTTGGAAGGCGGTGAATAAACATTTATTTATCAAAATACCATCACTCTAAAAAGAAATAAGACATAGACAGTGCGAAATATGGAAGTTTTAGTTTAGGTTCGACCGGTTTTCTCCCTTGATGTTACCTATGCCAAATGTAATAAATAAGTCACTAGGTATAATATATTTTTTGTACTTTTAAAAATGTGTATGCAAATAATTGTCCATTAATTTTATATGTTTTTAATGCATCTCTGTTTTTACAATCTACCTCCACTATGTCTAATTTTTTATCGACTTATTTTTAACTTATTTTAAACACAAACTATTTTAAATATTAAGCATTTAGTTGAATATTACTGGAAGGGTATTTATTCATGAACACACAAAAGTTTTTTTTAGAATATGCATTACCTATATTAAATGGAATTTAAGGTAAAATATAAATAAGGAATTCAACACTAATCTAATTGAACACAGATAAGAGACAAGTAATAAATCGTCAGACTTCGGAATTTGATGAACCATCATTGGTCCAAGTTTAAAATATATATCTATGGTTAAAAGTTTAATCAAGTGAGACAGAAAAAAATGTTAATTAACAAATTATAACAATTTGTTTTTTTAGTGTGGTATAAAATATATAAAACTAAGAATTTAGAAATACAAATAAAAGAGAAAACCAGATCCAATATTTGAAATTTATGTATGTATGTATGTAAAGTACAATGTGGGGACAAAACTCAAACAGCAAGTACAAGATAAACTGGTGTAGAAAAAGATTTCGATAAAAGTTTATATAACATGTAGTAAATATTTTTGGAAACGTATTCTAAACAAATATGAATTTGAAACAAACATTAACAATATGTTTAAATGATGTTAAAAATTTTAACTGTATACTTATGCAGTAATAAAGGTTTAATAATAATATTCCATAAGCGCCAATGGTAGTCAGAATGAGATAATATGATGATGATGTAAGACTGGTAATTAAAAAGTGATATTACTTGTACAGAAAAACGCGCAAATATAAATATACATGCTGAATTATATGTGGATTGATAATTGATGTTTTGACTTTGTTAAAAAACTGTTGTATTTAATGACAGAAGGTATATTATTGAAATATGATCACGTAATAAAATTTGGGGTAAGAAGTGTATATAAAAGGTACAAGTATTGGTAATGACAAGAAAAACTTTAAAACAAAAATTGATGTATTGGTAAGTAATAAACGCATGAATGAACAAGTGTTATTACATTTAATAGTAGCCTGAAAGTGGAGGTGGGTGGGATAAAATAGAAACTAAGTTCTCGAGAGCTTGATTTAACAACATATTTTTTGGGTTTTGTAACACAAGAAATATTGCGTTATAAAATAGTGCACAGCAAGCTGAAGGGAAAAATGATATACACATTCCATATAATATTATACTAATTGTAACAATTATTTGTGAAATGTGACGAATGAATGTAATTCTGTTGCATAAATAGACGCCCCATGTGAAGCTTACTAGCTTACATAATGTATCTAAATAGAGTTGCGCTACGTAGGAGGTTTTAACTTAAAATGAAAGTAATAATAGAACCAAACATCTGTTTAAGAGATGGTGTTTAAAATCTTAAATATGGTTGTGAAAATAAAACATGACGTGAATACGTTAAAATTAAAAATTATGTATATATCCCTCTGGGAGATTTACTTAATAAAATGTTTTAAAATTAAATCAAGAAAACAGCTGTGAAGGTACAGGTGTTGTTCGCTTGATAGTGATAGTTAACTCCCAAAAAAGGATACACAATGGCAATATTTACCATGTAGAATTTTTATTTTAATTAATAATTAATGTTGTTGATTAATATTGGTAAAAATTATTAAATAAAGTATATAGCAAATTACAAAAAATACTTGGAGGTACCTACATATTGTGCATAATGATTGAAAGTGAAAATGTGGAGGCAGGTGGCACAAAATTACAAACATTGGTTTTCGTAAAGTAATATTCGATTCAAATGATTTATTGCAATTACTTACATGCTTGTTAATAATAATTGGGAATAATTAATTTCAACTACAAGCAATTAATATAAGCTTTATTACACAGACACATACATTTACTTTTAGCGCTAATATAACGTTTTTATAGGAGGTAAATAAATGGGGAAATGATTTTGATAATTTAACTTTATTAATAATGAATTAAAAGGTATATGAGTAATAATGTGGAGGAAGGTGGCCAACAATTTTTAAAAATCATTTAACCATGACATATACATATACAAGTAAGTGACAAAACTTAGTGTAGAGAATGATAATTAACGTTTGATCGTTACAACACAAAATGTAATTTCCGTTTATGAAAGTTAATAAATATAATGTGGAGGTAGGAGGCCAACAAAAACAACGTGTTCTGTTTTCAATATACATCTACGTTCTGTCTTCAATATACTCATATACAGTGACGTCCATAAGTAACGGATACATTTATTGGCATATTTGAGCATAATTTTATACCTCCCCCTTCAGCCTCCTTGGAATTTCTTTACTTTTTCTATTGAAAAATATTATTTTCAATGTTACTATGTAAATAAAAGAACATCAAACGGTTTAAATCAAATGTTCAAACTGGGCGCCCGTAGTTTCTTGACGTTGCTGACATTCTTCTAAACCATTTTGTATCGTTTCCGGGGTGATTCGATTAATTTCTTGCCGTATTCTGTCTTTCAAATCATCGACGTTACTTGGTTTGTTGAAGTAGACTTTTGATTTTAAGTAACCCGATAAAAACAATCAAGCGGGGTCAAATCAGGAGAACATGCAGACCAATCGATTTCACCGCGTCTACCGATCCACCTGTTGGGAAAAACTTGATTGAGACTCTTACTTCCCTTACAAAATGTGGTGTAGCTCCATCCTGCTGATACCGAATATTTCTATCAATTTCATTAGGGAAGTCATCATTTGGGAAATGTATTCTTAACTGTGGAACTAAGAAATTTTGCAAGAAATCCAAATAACGCGCGCCAGTTAATGTGTTATCAAAGAAATATGGTCCGAAAATTTGAGAGTTTATAATTCCAGCCCAAACGTTCACCTTCTCAGGATATTGATTATTGGCCTCCATCATCCAATGTGGATTTTCTGTACTCCCAATATCTACAGTCCTGCTTGTTGACTGTTCCATTTAAGATGAATGTTGTTTCATCAGAAAAAGAATGTTTTTTACAAAGAACGGATCATCTTAAACAAGCCAAAGATGTCCCGAAGAACAAAAAACATTTAAAAATAATATATTCAGTTATGATAGAATCTATTCTAAGATATGGTATTGTTGGTTGGGGCGCAGTAAACAAAACCAATTTAAAACCATTAAATATAATGCAATATTTGAAAATGTTATATGGAAAAACTTTCCTTCTATCTTACCGGTTTGTTACACGCGGAATCTGAAAGTATCTTGAATAACCACTTGACCGAACCCAAATACTAAGTCATAATTACGAAACATGGAAAAACAACAGCAAAGTGTTGCGGTTAAACAGCCTAAAGAACATCCGGCATGAAAAATTACAATTACCTGGCCCCCAGACTATACAATAGTCTACCCTACACAATAAGGCATCAGATCAGATTCTACAAAAAATATAAATACGAAATTTAAAAATGAATATGATCAAATCAAATCATTCTTTACTTTCAATAGGACTCGTAATACAAGTATATTAAATAACGTCAACAGTTTCCTTGCAACTACAAAAAATTGCAAGAAAGACTACAAAAAATACTATAAACTACAACTATAGAAGGCTGCAAAAACAGCAGAAAAACAAACAATGAAATGTAAATACGAAGTATAAAAAACAACTACTGAAAAAAGTAAGAAAAGGTGTGAACACAAATATTCCAGGTATGGTGCATGTAATAAACATAAATAAACAAAAAACTATTTGCCATAGAAGTTCAAACATCAAATTCAGAACAATCCAAGTACAAACAAAGCAGTGCGTGGACAGTTTTTTTGGTATCCCGCCTATATGATAATTCAATTTCCAAGATAGTAGAAAATCAACCTGCAATCCAGGAAATTTGGTAACTTCACTCTGTTCAATAGATTTGTTATCAATTTATACAAGGAGACTTTTGTTTAACTCACGAGTAGCGAAAACTATCAATTCTGTTTTTAAGTTGTTTAAAACTAAACCATTGTCCAAGCAATATTTCTGCATAGAGATAAAAGTATCATTTGCATTTTTACTAATTTCGCTAAAATCATCACCAGTGTCAGCAGCAGCAGTATCATCTGCAAATAATGAGATGTAACAATTTGTTAATGGCTCAGCAATATCATTGATGAAAACAATAAAAATTAACGGCCCCAGAATACTTCCTTGAGGCACGCCAGTGGTAGTAGAAGCGAGTTCATTTGATCTATATGTTGAACCGTCATCTGATAAGCTAACCTCTTGTGTCCTATTACAGAGATAAGATTTTAACCAACTTAATGCTGTTCCGCGTATACCATAATTATAACATTTGTTTAGAAGAAGCGCATGATCTATGGTATCAAACGCACGTTTTAGATCGAAAAATATACAGGCAGTTGTTATCTAAATTTGAAAAATGAAATTGTACAAGGATAGTACTGCATGTTGAGTGGAAAGACCCTTTCTAAAACCAAATTGATGATTAGTAATAATATTTTCTTTCTCTAGAAATGCAGAAGTTCTTATAAAGTAAGCTTTTTCAAGAACCTTTGAAAAGGCGGATAGTAGTACAATCCTCTATAATTACAAATATCATTAGTATTGCCCTTTTTATGAATAGGGATAATAATAGCTTTCTTTAACATTGATGGAAAAATTCCTTCCTGAAAAGAGATATTTATCAATAGTGTTAGAGGCTCTACAATATAATCAACAACTTTGTTCAGCAGAGAACATGGTATCTCATCAAAGCCAGAGGAGTCCTTAGCCGAGATGGACTTGATTATATTATATACTTCATAAGTTGTTACTGGAGATAAAAATAACGATTTGTTATTGATCTTAGACCTAGTATTATAGGCAAGAGGCAAGTTATTTGTTAACATTTGAATAGACGATACAAAGTATTTATTAAAGTAATCAGCTGACATACTAAAATCTTTTATATGATTACCATCTACATCGGAAAAGTGATCAGGAAGCCTTTTTTTACTTTACTTTATGATTATAAAAAAGTATATAAATTTGTATGGATACTGGAAGTTTCAATTAAACAGATTATGAATAACTAGCTTTAAGTATACAAGATTAACTGCCTTAAGTCCATTATAATTTTAAGTTTATCGCCTGTGTGACCAAAATCACGAATTATTATTATTATCTTGACATCTATTTGTCATGAATTCGATTTGGTATTTTTCATTTTTTAGAAGACGCAATGTGGACGTTTTACTAACATCATTATCGGCGGCAAATGTCTTGTAGGTTTATGTGGATTATCTTGAATATCTAACAATATATCCAATTTCTTTTCATGGTCTAAAATGCGTTTCCTGCCCAATTGAGGAATATCTGTGACATTTCCAAATTCACGAAATTTGTTTTTTACTCTACTAGCCGTAGACTGAGGAATGCGACGGTCATCAGTATACTTAGTATTGGAGATTTTGCATACCTGCTTCTGCATTGTTGTTTTATGACCACATCCTAATAATTTCAATTCTTTGGGTAACCGAAAGACTCATTGTTAAAATAATGATCAACTTGACAATCAGCGAAAATAACTAGAATGATAAGTTTGCATAGATGTAACAAATAAAGAAATTAAAATTTTTTCTGATATGTAAAAAGTGAAGAGGTTTTCCCCCCTTGTATATTTATAAACAGAAATCCTGGTCACTACGGCACTAGTGAAACTGCTTGTGGGTACCCTATTTAATTACAAATAAAATCCTGGTAATTATGTCACCAGTAAATTCATTGCTATTTATTTATCTGAAGGATAAACAAATAAAATTGGCCATTTGCGTGATCGTCTAGTTCTTTTATTAGTGTAGGACCCAAATTTTGTTGTATGTATGTAGTAACCCTTTTTAATTTACCCAGGTTCTTTTATATAAAGTTTAATATTACTTGTTTCTGTCTGATATGATACACCTTAGAAAATTAATCACTCTGTTAATTGAAATACCTGGTAAACTTGAACACACTGTCTATTAATTGACAGACCTAGTTAATTATATATGTTATTTATGTAGTATCTTATTACTCAAGATTGCACTGTACATTTATAGTTGAAGTTTGTTTTCTATTTTGCTTTTGAAATTAAAACATTTATTTAGTTTATTACTTATATGACGAAAAGGTAAAGGTGAAAGAATAAGACAATAATTGATGGCAAAAAATAGTAAAAAATAACCCATTTTATTTTATATAAATTGATGCAACAATAGTCGAACATGAAATCAAAAGTAATCCAAATATTTGAGACAATTGTCTAAATACTATAATAGGAAAATTTGCGCTGCTATAGTAATGACCATACTATAGATATACTGAGTGTTTTGATGCAATAACAAGAACTTATACAAAAGTATGCTGTGTCATTTTAATAGTAATTAGAGTTGTGGCAAATGCCCGAATAAACATATCATATGTCTACATTGAGAAATTAATATAGACAAGAATAAGAGCAGTGACAATAGTCTATGTACATAATAATTAATAATTAAACTACACAGAAATTAGACAACCATTTCCTCCGACGGTGCCAAGGCCGGAGCCGGGATTCGAACCCAGTGGCGCGATACTCGTGTGATTAATAGCGATTGCCACCTCGCATCTCAAACAACATGGCTATCGGCCAGACAATACTTATTTTAAACAGTTGTGACAATAGTCTGGAAATGATAATAACATGAGTGAACAAATATCAAAGATGTTACTTCGAAACAAAGAGAACGCAACTGCAGTGTCAAAGTTTACGAACATTGTCTTCAGATGCCGTCTAGCTTCTCTTATTTTCAATACCACGCCGTCTTCCTTTTATATTGTTTCTGATGTCACCCTTCTACCCGGATTATGCATCTCCGCTTGTTTCTTGTGGGAATATGTTTATTTTAACGTTATTATAATATTCGACACTGTGCAACACATTAGAGTGACGCTCAACTTTCTATCTTTTTCTATAGTTAAGCTAGAAACGTGTAGGCGATTCCATACTATGGGAATACACGAAGTACTTGACGTTTATCTGAATATACGATAAACAAACCCTGCGACTCGACTAGATTTTATGTAAATTCTGTCCCAAAATTGTAGCGTTTAACTTTGCTTTAAAAATATAATTTTAAAATTGCATTTCTGGTAACTTTACTGTGTTTAATATTAAATGACTGAATAAATGACAAGATGAAATAACATGAATTAAACTGCAATAATTACTTGAATTTGGAAACATAAATAAGAAAAAATTAAATTTATAAATGCCCTATATACTGGGCGTTTCAAAAGAAACCCTTTTTACTTCTTTTCTTTTGGTGGGTATTTTGCCACTGGCGTATCAGAAATAACGATATATTTAAATTGAATGTTATGACACAAAATTAATTCGAAAAGTCAGATATGACAGATATTTGGTACATAAAATAGTTTAGGATACAATTGATTGTACACATTTCAAAATTTTCGGAATTTTCCTGACGAAGATTATACAAAATTAAAAAAATCTTATATTGCTGGATATAGAATTAAAAATCCTTTCAAATGAGCTATCACACGCACCCTCGTTCCGTTTAAAAATGTTAAAGGGGTAGCTATCACTCCAAGGGGGTTGAAGGGAGTGGTATAGAATTATACACAAAAATGTCATTTTAGAATTAAAAATTAAAGTGTTTTAGGATTTTACTCATAAATTAATTGTTAATTAATGAAGATAATGATGATAAAGAATTTATTCGTTACTTATGGACCTCCTGTGTTTACCACGCCGTCTTCCTTTTATATTGTTTCTGATGTCACCCTTCTACCCGGATTATGCATCTCCGCTTGTTTCTTGTGGGAATATGTTTATTTTAACGTTATTATAATATTCGACACTGTGCAACACATTAGAGTGACGCTCAACTTTCTATCTTTTTCTATAGTTAAGCTAGAAACGTGTAGGCGATTCCATACTATGGGAATACACGAAGTACTTGACGTTTATCTGAGTATACGATAAACAAACCCTGCGACTCGACTAGATTTTATGTAAATTCTGTCCCAAAATTGTAGCGTTTAACTTTGCTTTAAAAATATAATTTTAAAATTGCATTTCTGGTAACTTTACTGTGTTTAATATTAAATGACTGAATAAATGACAAGATGAAATAACATGAATTAAACTGCAATAATTACTTGAATTTGGAAACATAAATAAGAAAAAATTAAATTTATAAATGCCCTATATACTGGGCGTTTCAAAAGAAACCCTTTTTACTTCTTTTCTTTTGGTGGGTATTTTGCCACTGGCGTATCAGAAATAACGATATATTTAAATTGAATGTTATGACACAAAATTAATTAGAAAAGTCAGATATGACAGATATTTGGTACATAAAATAGTTTAGGATACAATTGATTGTACACATTTCAAAATTTTCAGAATTTTCCTGACGAAGATTATACAAAATTTAAAAAATCTTATATTGATGGATATAGAATTAAAAATCCTTTCAAATGAGTTATCACACGCACCCTCGTTCCGTTTAAAAATGTTAAAGGGGTAGCTATCACTCCAAAGGGGTTGAAGGGGGTGGTATAGAATTATACACAAAAATGTCATTTTAGAATTAAAAATTAAAGTGTTTTAGGATTTTACTCATAAATTAATTGTTAATTAATGAAGATAATGATGATAAAGAATTTATTCGTTACTTATGGACCTCCTGTGTTTAAGTAAATTACAAAATTCAGTGCAGTGAATGAGAATCAAAATATATTTTACCCTAATAATTAGATTCTTAAATCGTTTTAACGCAAAATATATTTTCCGTTTATGAAAGTTGATAATTATAATGTGGAGGTAGGAGGCCAACAAAAAAACGTGCTATGTCTTCAATATACTCATCATATAAGATAGTTAAGTATGTGTTCTGTATAAAAGTCCAACAATTCTGTCGTGTTTGTAATGGGTTACATCGAAGAAATTGTGGGAAAGACGAAATTTCGTGGGTTTAGAAAGCTTTTTTGGCGTTATTTTTCATTTCAGAACTTAATTGCGCGTACCTTTGCATTCCTGTTTTTTCTGATGTCTCAAATATTAAAAAAATTAGGGCCTCTGTTAAATTTAGTGAGCCACACAATGAATTTTTTTCTTTAAATTTCATTTCTTGATGGATGAGTACTAGACAAAGGAAGTTTTGCTTGGGTAACTTCTACATAATATATTTCTCAGCCACACAACGAAAATTCGTGTTCAGTTCGCAGGATAATAAATTATATAAAGGAGGGCCCTCTAACATTTTTAATATTTGAGATATCAAAAAAACACAAGAATTTAAAGTTATGCGCAATTAATTTCTGAACAACTTTTATAATAGATTTTGCATAAAATGAATAATAACGCCATTTTTGACTGAAGACAATTCCCTACCAACACTACCTTCCCTCAAAGTTTCATCTTTCCCACAATTTTTTAGACGTTGAAGTACAGATTGTTTGAACTATTTATTTATTTAATTAATTACAAAATCCAATAGGCAAAGCCCAATTGCAGGATTAGGTACAGAAAATATAGTATCTACACAAATATATAATAAATCTAAGTAAAAAAGGTAAAAGTGGGGAGTAAAAAGACAAATATACAATAAAATACTAAGGAACATAGATATAAATGAACATGAATATAAATAAAAAATATTATTATACAATATGATGGATATGACAATATAAGCTACTTAAAAATGTAATGAAAATAATATACTATAATGATATAATAAATCACCGTCTTAGGAAATATCCATGCCAAAAACAGCTTTTCTAATTGCACTCTCGCTACAGAAAAATATATCAGTAATATGTACAATTTTAGAATAATTGGTATACATTCGATAGATTGGTGATGATATAAGGATATTTGTTCGTGGTGTACGCCCTACAAGTACGTGATTATGTTGAGCATTAATTCTAGGAACTATATAATTTATTTGATTTGATAGTCCAGACTATTATTTACAATTTTAAAGAGGAAAATTATGGAGTTAGCTACTCTACGATTGCTGAGACTTCTTAAGTTAAACATTTCCAGCAATTCAGTTTGTGGGAATCCTCTGGGTGGATATTCACCATAAAGTGTGTACACAGCAGATTTTAAGAACCTACGCTGAATTTTCTCTACTTGTAGAATATTGAAATTGTAAATTTGACTCCACACAATAGAAGCATATTCTAGGCGAGATCTAACAACAGTTATATAAAATAGCCGATGGGTGGAAATATTAAAACCTTTACAGTTAGTATCACGAAACCAAGGCTTTTAAAAGCGGAAGCTATACACACAATACAGACATATTATGAGAGGATAGTTAGATAAGACGCGAAAATCACCCCCCTTAAGAGACTATAAAAATATATTTTATTTGTAATATTTTGAGTTCTGGGAGTGAAAATGATTTACTAGTGAAATATGACATAAGAAAATATAAATGTGGAGGAAGGAGGCCAAAAAAATAACATCTTTTGTGTGCATTGTGCTGTGTGCCGCACTAACAAAAGTAATTGAGTTTTCGGTGCCATTTTTCATAAAAAGAAAACAATTGTGGACCAAAAAATGGTGATAAAACTAATAATTAATTTCACTATTATTAAAAATAATGTGGAGGTAGGAGGCAAATTAACCTATAATTTATTTTTGAGTTCGGAAAACATAGTACGGAAACATATCAAGGGCGTAAATATTCTTCTTATGGGGGGTAATTTAAAAAATAGTTTGTTTATATTTCAACACAAGAACGCGTGTGATTTATATTACACTTAAAAACGTAATAAACTACTACGAAATAGTGGCCTGATCGCGCCAAAGGCGTAACTACAAGTTGATCTATGAGGACGTGGTTGCGAAGAAGTATAACTAGGGATTATTAACCATTAAAACTAAAAAATTATAAGTATGTAGGTTATCTACTCCCTTCATACACTTTCTCTGGAGTCTAGTTACACAAAATATATTGAAAAAATAAATATGCATAATAAAAAACCTAATAATTAAATGCAGAATATGAAGGAAGGAGGCAAAAACAGATTATTTTATGATATGAAGGCCTTATATTCGCATACTTGTAACATAAGGAGATAAAAAGTCAAAGGATACCACGTATTATGAATCAATAATAGAGCCACAGCGTCCAAAATTTATTTACCCCAAATATTTCTAGCACAATTTCGTCGAATTTAACTGTGCACAGACACCTATTTAGATTTATTTTTTAATAACAGGAAATGGGTTTATAAATGTTTGTGTAAAAAAAGAAAGTAAATAATGAAATAACCCATTTAAGCCAGAATCAAGATATTAATAAAAAAAATTCATAGTTGTATATAATGTTGACTTTAGCTAAAAATACAAAGAATGAAAGAAGGTTAAATATACGAGGACTAAAAGTAGCACTGTATTATTTTGACGGCTACAAAAATAGTTTTTAGTCTGTTGCAATATTGAGATTTATGGCATAGAAATTTTAAATGATTAGGTGCTATATTTTGTTTCCAAATGGCATCCAAAAACTCTAGGTGGTATATTTTTAAGCTCAAAATTTAGCTACGTTTTTGTGTGTTTTGGCCATCGACTTACACAGTAATAGTTTTAAATAATTCACAGTTTATGTATATTTATGAATTACCATTAACCAGAAATTGTGTGTTATCAATATATTTTTTGTAAATCTATAATACATTTATTGATTTGATATTAATTGATCTTTTATGTTTCATGCAAACTGCTGTTCATCCCATTCTTCCGGGATCTGGATGATGATGCTTCATGATTCATTCTCCGTTATAATAAGTACTTATAAGGTAAATACATATTCTTGTATTAAATAATATATTTTCAATAAATATATTTTAAATAATTTTATATCAGTTTTTTATTTTGATATCCGTGTATCACACACAAAAGTTACATTAATATAAGATGGCAAAATGCAGTACGTGAGACAAAGAAAAATATGTATCTCAGTAGCGGCTCGTGAAATTTTGGTAACTATAACTTAGTAATGGAGCATGGGACACACGCCAAACTTTAAGGAATAACTTCCAAGACCAAACGAGGTCGCGGAAAAAAATATTTAATTGAGATTTGTTTTTTAAAAGTCAGTTGCCCATCCTGGAATATAGGAAAGTACCTGTAAAATATTTACAACATATTTTGTTCCAGAACAAGATAGAAGATTATAAGGATATGTTTGTTATTTTATTAAAAAAAAATTATATAGCTACACCATTTTGAAATTTTATTTTACACTGATATTTAATTTATAAAATTTCAAAATGGTGTAACTTTATAAAAAATCGAGATGTTTAAATGACATTAAAAACATATATCCTTACATTTTTTTCCCTGTTCCGGAAAAAAATATGTTGAATATATTTTGCAAGTATATTCCAAAATCCCAGGGTGGGCAACGCACTTTTCGAAACCAATTTTCGCAAATTTCAATCAATTTATTTTCCACAAAACATCTTCGTTTGGTCTTGTTTGTCATCCGTTAAAGTTTGGCAAGGGTCTCATGTTCTAATTACTAAGTTATACTTTACCAAAATTTCATGAGCCACCACTGCTATATCTTAACTTCTTCCACGCGTTTGCAGTGAAAGAAAATTTATGTATAGTATCGTTCAAAGCTTCCCTGGAAATAAAAAACGCAACAAAAACTTTACGACCTCATTAAAATACCGTTACTCTGCACTATTCCGTCGGCAAATTGAATCACTTACCTTTTATAAGTTTTTAATATACGTCGGCTTGTTTGATGGCACTATACCGGCTGGTTTGACGGCGATAATCATAAGCTCGTGAAGGTTTTGTTGCATTTTTTATTTGCAGGGAAGCTTTGAACGATACTATAGGTCCATCTTTAAAACCACTGAAATGCACTACAACTTAGCCTTCTTAAACTTACAATAATCAGACAGAGAAAGTAAGTATTAAGTGTTTCTATAACTATACTATTCTTGGGACTGCATCAAAGAAATGGGTCCAAAATATTGTCAGTATGGTAAGTACAAGCTGAATTATAGGGTATTTATTAAAAATAAAGAACATATATGTATGCACAAAAATAGCACACTAGGACATGTAGGTAATGTAAAATTTCGTACATAAAATATATAAACTCATAATAAACATATTAGAGGAAACTTCAAACCAGAACTCCTTAACCCCTATCTGTCACTTGTCTTGTGATTTACTTGCCATTCAGAAATTATCTTTTCTCGTGATCTTTCAAGAGAGCGTTCATATTCAATCAACATAATAGGTGACAAAATAAATAATAACATACGCTTGCGTTATTTTCCTAACACACGCATGTATGTTAATGAAAATATCAACAGTAGACCTTGTTAAACTGAGACGCGGAGCTCTGTAGAGGCATCTGGCAAGTTTCTCGCGTAAGTTGCTCATGCTCTAGAGGCATATACTAATTTAACGTTATTATTTCTTTGTTTATAACATTTGCTTCATAAATTCTGACAGCCCTGGTCGAATAATCTTAATCTCCCCAAGACTCTTTTATTACGAATAATTGACGTAATGCCTTTGACATAAATTAAAACTCCCGAAATTCACACTACAGTAATAGAAAAAGCTTTTATTGCAAAAATATGTAGAGAATCTACGGATAGAAATTGAGGACTTTTTGAAAATTAAAAAATAGGAAAACTGGTCCCCCACCTAACACGTCTCTGGTTGGCACACTTATCATATGATACCATGAAAAGAACGCCCTTATTAAAGAAAATCTGTGTACCAAATGACCCAAATCTCATGTCTGCAGTTGAAATGATTCCAGAGCTATTCAATAAAAACTGTTTTTTGAAGATATTTTCGCAGAGGCTCTCTCAGAAACCATGCTCGAACCTTTGTTAAGCAGTTGCAGTTTATCCATTGGGTTATTTGGCAAATGCCCTTACGCATGGAATGTACACTATGTACACAAATACACACCGTGTGTGAGGGTACTAAAAATTGTTTGTTGGTATTGTGTTTCAGAACTTTTATTAGTGAGTATAGAATCAATTCACAATTTTCCTGGCATCCTGTAGATTCAGACATACAAAATAAATTCATGATAATATTTACAAAATATGTAATTTTTAATTATATTTTAACTATTTTATGATCAGTTATCGACTTGTACTGGATACACCATAAAACTACCATAAGAGGGCTTGGAAGTAGTGATATACAAGTTTATATATAAAATAATCATCAAAAAAGGTCGTTGGCTCCCGGACTATTAGTCAAATTCAGTTATGATGACATCAGCCTCGAGTTCAGAAGGTTCTGTACATATTTAGCTGATATTGGATAATAAATAGTAAATAAGACATGATCTCTCCCAACAGCTAAAACAAAGTAAATAAATCAACTAGCTAAAGTATTATAGGTGAATGGAGTAATTTTATCTATGGCTCGCAAACTATTGGCTCTGGGGGAGAGATTGGAGCTGATTCTAGGTCCATTTATGAGAAAATGTGTGCACAATCATACAATCAGGTAGGTACTTGATATAATCGAAAATATAAACAATACTAAAAGCAAAGATGCTTATGATATTGACGTAAAAGTGTTAAAAGGCACATGATAGGAATGATATTTATTACGTTTTCAAATTTTCCAAACACGGCTCTAGGACAATCCAGAATCGCGAGCTATTTCTCGTGTACTAAGATGAGGATTAAAAGCCGCTGCAGCTAAAGGCGAATTTTCACAAGTAAAGTAGCTAAAGCAAGTTACTAAATCAAGTAGCTAAATTTCCAAATTTATTCTAACCGGAATGGCAGCTCTCATTGCTGTATCGGATCTGATAATTTTAGGGAAAATTTGTGTCAGCAATATCTCGAACCGCTGTTTGGACATCTCATATATTCTGGTAAATATTCATTTGCAAGTTCTCTTATAATAACGTAGCTTCTCTTCAAGACAACCATTTTCTTACCCAACAACGCTTTTCTTTGTTCATTTTTTTCCTAAATTATTTCTGCTGACTCGCCATACCTATATATTTAATATGCATTTCTGTATTGATGTACGAACAACTGTACTTGCCGCCATGTTTAGTTTAAGAAGCAACACTAAACAAGAATACTAAAAGTTAATGTAGACACGGACTAAAATGGATGGTCAACGAGCCTTGGAGCTGATGCCTCTGCTTCAAGAACGCTTGGTCGTCTTAACTAGTGGACGCGATCGACGAGGAGGGCCGGTGTTATCGTTTCCGGCCAGTCCTCGCCGGGAGCGTGCCAAAGCGTTTGACTTTAAAAAACATACACGACACCGACTTTTTTACTTTTTTAAATCTGTGTTTAAAACGTAAGAAAAGATTTTTTTGCTTAGAGAATTATTCAAGAAATTAAACACTTAAGAACTTTTGTTTAGTTACTTGATTTAGTAACTTACTTTACGCGTGTATATTCGCCTTAATACAGCAATTACAACCGGATTCACGGAAAGGGGGACTTTGGGGGTGATTTTTGGACAATTTGAGGGGATTGCCGGGGTGGAAAAATTGATTTGACCCTGGGAATCGATTCAGCACCTTCTAAAGTGGGGGGAGGGGGGGACATTGTCTAGTCCGAGGCGCAAACATTCGGTAGTTCGTCCGACTCCATCAATGGACTAATATAGGTTGGTCCTGACCCGACATTATGACTTATGTAGTAGATAAGATATTTCTTTAGATAATTACCATTAAAAAATTAGGCCAACTCATTCCATACAATTCATAGGCTGTTAGTTTTACTTTGCACTGAATACTTCGTAAGGCAAAGAGTTTCAAATCCTCCATCAAAGGTTTTTTATACCTGGTTCTCAAGAAAATACGTTGGATATAATCTCCAGCCTTCATACTCTAAAACAAAGGTACAATCGTAGAGACGAAAAAAATAGAATTTTAATGAAAAAATTAATTAATTTATATTTAATACCTCTTTCTGAAGTGAGCTGGCAATGTACAACATCAAAGAAAACTGTCCCAAATATCCGAAACAAAAATCACCAATTGTAAAAAACAGAGCAAAAATGTGCAATTCTTGGTAGCTGTAATACAGTTTCAATGCCACAAATATATGAAACAGTGTTGTAACCTGTTCAATTACAACCACAAAAATCAGATTTGCATAGAACTTGCTGACTGATGCGTTGCCTGTATTAAGAATGCTACATAGGTGTTCATGCAATATTCTCGTCAATGCAATAGAATCCTTAAATTTTCTAACATGAATGTTTGTTGTGTCAACGGACACTTGATATTCCTCAGTTTTCCAGTCGTAACAGTAATTGTATTTGCTACTTATACTTGGCACAACGTATGTCTGTAAAACACAAAGTGATTTTATATATTTGTTTAAAAAACACAGCCTCCAATACATGAAACTTGACATAACATTGTTTTTTGTCATCATGAGTGTTATTACAAACTTGTATATTACTTCAGAAACAAAGATCCATTTTATTTTCTGTAAATATATGCTGAAGAACAGAACTTTGCATATGTGATATGTATTAGTCAGTACAAAACAAGCCAGCAATCTATTCCTAGTTCTCAATGACTCTCCTTTGGTGGTAAAATTAACGTTTGCATTTTTCCTGAAGCAAATATCAAAATCATTTATCAAGCCTTGAAACCATTTCTGTGTTCTCTTGTAGTTGGATAAAGATACTAACGTAAAAAACAAAAGTGCAGCATTTGTGCACAGTACCAGGCGATCTAAAAATACTGTTACACAATTTTCAGTTCTAGAGAAATGCCCCTCAAAGTCATAGAATGCCTTTACAAGTATATAACCGTACGATAGTGAGAAGCAAAGCAGGAAGGCGTAGAACTGTCTTTTGTTTGCATAGATTAAAAAGTAGAATATAATGTTGGTGATTTTCCGCAGAGGGGCACTTAAAGCGTACACACTCTCACAATGTTCCATTTTTATTGGAATTTCTGATAACAAAATGATGGAAAGTGCCAATACTGAGAGAAGTGTTATTACTGCTTTTATATTTATTACTAATAATGATTCTGTAACAGCCTTTAATGGTGATTATACAGCTTATGAGTGTTTCGTTATATTTATAGCTGTAATAAAGAGGTATGGCACTTACAGGATATATAGTCCAGCAGTGGCGCAACTGGCGGTGTTAAGGGGCTAAAGCCCCTCCAAGTAATACGTACATAGGTTCTAAAATGGACAGCTATCACACAAATTTTAATACCCCAACTAAATACCTTGCTATCCAAATGAAACAACAATTATCCGAGCATATGAAAATTACTGAAAATACTTTGTACCTTACCAGTTTCTACCAGCACAGCGGAATATCCATTTTCAACCTTAAAAAAACCAAAACTTAATACAATGAAAGAGAACAGATTAAACGGACTAGAACATTTAAATATCCATCGAAAAATATTGGCTACAATCGATGAGGTGATTTCAACTCCGAGGTCTTTGTTTGAGGTTGAAAATGAAACTTGACTACTCTCACTTCTATAATGAGTTAATATTCGGGTTTGAGTTGATACATCACATCTTATTGCCAAGTTAGTTCTACTGTTTTGCAGCTCAATATCTTCTGCGTTATGAGAGGTTGATAGTTCCGGCACGTGTTCCAAGCATTTGGTAGATTTGCACAGTAACTCTCCAGCTTTTCTTTTTCGGACCCTCCTTCAACTAGTTAATCAAGCTGTTTTTTGTACTGCCTTATTTGCTTGACAGGCAAGTATATAAGGCACCACATCACCTTTCATACATGCCTTTATTTTGCTAAGTTTATATTTCAAATAATTTTTCATATCTAGTTACTACTTACATTATTAGGCAGCAATACAAAGTTGATGTCGAAGAAACTTTTTTAATGTCAGGTCTTCTTACTGTCAAACCATTTTTTCTTTATTTACTTTGAGGCGCTTACAAATATTTTTGTTGGCATCCAAATTCTTTTAGTACCTTGTGGAAATGCAAAGATCGTTTAAGTACCCCCCTCCGTTTTGTGGGTGTGGAATACGATGGCGGTTAGCGCAATTAACCTCTTATGCAAGAAACTACCCCCTTTCCGGTTTTTCGAATTTTGGGGTTATTGGATCGAGATTTTTTGCTCAATTTCAATAAACGACACCCCGCCCGACCCCAAGCGTTGAAACAACATCCTCAAAAACCGAAATAGCTTCAAAAAGTTTCAAATCGAACCCAAATTGGTATACCCCCGTTTTCGAGGGCGAGAACACGAAGGCGGTAATATTTTCTCATCCCCAACCATTCCCAAACGCAAAAACTTGTAGCTTGTCGAAAATTGTCACTATCGTTTTTCTCGTTCACGAAAATACCGATTTCTGTTCAAATTCGAGCTTTCTGATGGTATTGCGGTTTTGGGGGTGAAAGTGGTTTCAACCCCTGGGGCCGGGCGAGATGACTTGTGATCGAAAGTTGCTTAATCTTCTAGGATTGAGCAAAAAACCGATCTAACAAGTCAGAGCCGAAAAAACCGGAAAAGGGGGTAGTTTATTGCACAAAGGGGTGGTTTGCGCTAAATTGGGTTGTAAACCATTATCACCATCAAATTCCACATCCTCGAAAACGCGGGAGGGAGATGTATTTTGCTGCGTTCCCAGTACTTTAACGTTTTTCACCTTATTCTGCTATTCCATAGGGTACTATGTTGTGTTTGCGCATACAGGCACAAAAAATCATTTTCCTGCCATCATATTTCTTTCAAGGTACAGATGAATATCACCGATAAATATTGTCAAAAATATGGCCCGTCCTGGCTCACCACAGTTGCAAAATTAACTACACCACTTAACACATAGAATGCGTAGCGCATATCGCGTAGCCGGCATGTGACGTCACCCGTCTAGCCTCATGCCAAGGGAGCGTTTCCTAGCCTCGATGCGTTGAGGCAATTTCTATTACAAATAACGCAGAAAGTAAATGACTATTTTTTAAAAAACTTTATAGGGGTTTATAATACACATAAATCTATCATTTTAACAAAATTTTACTGATACACCTATTGGCTAACATTTTGAACATTTGATTTAAATAAAAACGGTTTTATTTTGTTAAAACAATTTAAACCCCTTTTCAATGAGATAACCTATACGATTAATATTTACTAAATCTTAACATATATTTAAATATAGTACGCAACACACTAATTAACACACACACACTAATGCATGATCCATTTAGATGCAAATTCCCTGAAATGATGCAATGCCGAGAAAATGCAGAAAACTATTTTCATTATTATAAGCAATTTTGATAGTTAACTAACTCAGTTTTTGTGAAATGATTGGTTCCAATTAAAGTACATTAATTTTATAAGGTTAGAATTCTACATCTCTACCACTATGTTTGACAAAAGTTTTCTGAACTTAAATTGAATGCTCATCCATTTTTAAACAATTTGTCGGTAGTTATCTCAAGTTTTTGGAAATGGCGGGGTTTACGTCAGATGACCCAAATGAACTTAAAAGGTTTTTGCTGTCGACGATACAAATTACACTGTAAAATAATCTTTTAGATTGGATTGTAATCCCATCACTGCTACTTGAACTACATCTTTCGTTATCTAAAAATAAAAGGCGGTATTATTTCATTTTCTTATTTAAGAGACTTCTGTATAGTCTCAAGCCATCTAATCTGAACAGAACATTGATCCTACAAGCTCTGGTTATTGCTTTGTTCTTACATTATTTAAAGTCATTGACAATAACCTAAAAATTGTTGTATTCGTAACAATAAAACACAAACTTACGGTAACCATTCTTGTCCAGTCGTGGGGACTTCTCCCAATGTAAATAAACTTAAATGGTTTTTGGATTAATTGGTATGAAAAAGACCTGATTTCAAGAACTGCCTTCTTATCCTTTTTATGTTTGTAGAATATTCTATGCAATATTCTTCCAGTGTGATTCCACTTAAAAAATAGTATTTTGTTTAGAGCAAAACAATTTCACTATAATGTGTATAATTAAAATTCTTAATAAACTGGAGACAAGCCAATAACAAGCAACTGTATATTGTGTGGTGGATAAAGGCATAGTAATATAGTAAACTTACTTATTTTAATTTTTGATTCTCTAATTTGATACACTTGTTTAATTTCTACGTCATCAATACCGGGCGGCAACAGAATTATTAGACAAATCATAGTTTCCAGAGTTTTCAAGGTATAAGTTTTAAACTTGGCAAGAGTAATATACCGGATGATACAGGAGACATGTAACACTCTTTAACTTTACTATTTAAAAAGTTAAAATTTTGAATTTTGGAAGAGTTGTATATTACATAATTGTCCTTGTTTTGAGCCTATCAAACATTTTCTTAAGAAGAAAATATTTTGAAATTTCAAAATTATAATAATATTTAAGTTAATAATTGAATAAATTAAAAAATAAATTAATCAAATATTTTGATAATTTATTATTCTAGTAATTATCCAACTAATATGATTAATCGATGAATAAGCTAAAATTTTTCGTAAACTAGTCTGATTTAGACCTAAAATTCTTCCAATGATAGAAATTTTCGATTTAAGCGAAAGAGACACAAACTTTGTTATTTTAAATGGTACTGTCGTGAGCAGAACAAAATAGGACAACTTTTTTTTTCTAATGAAAATCTGTCTATTTGAATATGTAATGAGTAGCCGAAATAAAACAGATCACTTTTAATTTATTTTTTATTTTAATGCTGTAGTTATTGATATAGTAAATGATGGATGGTTAATGAGACAAATTGCACTGCGTTATAACATTAACAAAAAATTGGTGTGTAACATTTTAAGAAAGTGGAGAATAAACGGTACGATTAGTAGAAATTCTGGATCAAAGGATATCCTACTTAACAAGAAACTAACTATTAATATTTTGTTATTGCACCATTTCTATTTATAACTTCTATAAGTCTGTTTGGCATAGAATTAAATAACCTTATACAATAATCATTAGTAATAATATTTTCCCATGCATTATTTACTATTTCCAGTAAGTCTTCGACATTCCGTGGTCTCACATTTCGTTTTTGGATACTTCTTACGAGTAGTCCCCATACTTCTTCCACGGGGTTAAGATCTGGACTAAGGCTGGGCCAGTTAAGAACATTGATGTTGTTAACTTGAAACTAGTTAGTTACGGTATGAGCAGTATGAACACAACAATTATTGTCTTGTTGAAAAATGAACTCACTATTAGGAAATAATTGTGACACAAGGGAGCATAATATTATCTAAAATCTTAATATACGTTTCACTATTAAATCGTTCCTCAATATGCCACAAAACACCAGGACCACGTGCCGATATCCAAGCCCACATATTGACGGAAAATCTACCATTATTATCATTGTTAGATATATATTTCTCATCGAATCGAGTATTCGGACTATTCGGAGCGCGGTAAATACGAATACGACCGCTGTGTGTTAACTGGAAAGTTTTTTCGTCTGTAAAGATTACATTGTTCCAAAAATTTACATCATGCGTTAAAAATTCAAGCGCAAATCCTACTCGAGCTTCTTTATGTTCAGCTTTAACTAAGTATTTCTGTGCTGCTGCATGACAGCGTAGCGTTGCCCTGATCTAGGATTACTACTAATCGTACCGTTTATTCTCCACTTTATTAAAATGTTACATACCGAATTTTTGTCAATATTATAACGCAGTGCAATTTGTCTCATTGACCATCCATCTTCTGCTTTAGAAATAACTCCAGATTTAACTAAATCGCTTATATGAAGCATATTGGTTTTTTGCACACTTGCAATAAATTATGACAACTAACTGACAATGTCACAAAAATGAAAGTTAGATGTACAAAACTAGATTTTAGCAAAATACCGTTATAAGACTTGTCCTATTTTTTTTAATAGTTAATAGCCATTAGCCATTTTATTTTATTAAGTCTAGGTGGCGTGACCATGATATGGACCTTGGCAGATCTTGATCCTTGGTGTGCCGCGATATCGAAGACCTCCGGTGCGCAACTTTGTGTCACATACTTTTTTGGGCATAATCAATTGCTGAACAGACTAACGAGATTTTTTTTATTTAAAAAAAAATTTCTAAGCAACCCACGACATCATAAAAACCAAGATAGGAAATCTTGATCTGCCCTACTTAGAAGATACTCATTTATCTTTTATTTTTGTCCAATACAATTGCTGTACCTATCCCACTTTAAAATTAGTATCGAAAATTATTACTATGCAATAATTTTCTTATCTCTCAACAGAGTATTGGCAAGTTTGACGATCACTTCTTTTCCTATTTTTTGCTTATTTTGCCGCCCCCAACGAGCCGCCCGGGGCGTTTTGCTTTCCCCCTTTTGCCGCCCCCACGATCCGGCCTTGTCTAAATGATGTTACAATTCGAAAAATTGACAATTTAAAAATTACTGATTTCGGAAATTTTAGTTGGTCGTACTAAACCAATACGGAAAGTCCCGTTTGTATGCATCCATTTTCCTCTTATAATTTTGGTCCATTTGATTTGAATGCATTCACTGTAAGTACTCTAAATGCAAAAATAAAAATTACCTAAAAATTCACGTAGTCTCAATTAAAAAAAAACTATTCAATTGTACTTAAAATCGTCTCTCTCATTTCCGGAGAAACTGAAAGTGATGGTAAAGTGCTGAATAATTAAAATTTGAGTCTCATACCTTGAGAACTCCTTGAAACTAAGACCTGTCCAATGATCCCGTTGACACCAGGTATATGAATCCATTCAGACATTTTCAGTTGCTTCGTTACAAGCCACCGTAAAAATATAAGTGCGTGAGTCGGAAAGTATTTTGCTATGCAATGCTGGTAGAATTTCTCTTTGGAGTTGCGCAAACCCCAAACGGCCAAAAACCGCCCCCAAAAGGGGTTAAACGCTTATCACATCTTTTCCAACGGTGAAACTTAGCTTACCCCTAGTTTTCGAGAATGCAGAACACGGTGGTGATGTTGAATGTTTCTTGCGACGCCCACCAACCTCTCTACCGGCTAATAAACACCCCCGAAATGGGCGAAAATCTTTTTTTATATCACTGGCAAAATGCATATAACGCCCGTTTCAAGGATGCCGAACATGGTGGTGATGCTTAATGTTTTTTTCTGACTCCCTCCAACACTTCTAACGGCTAACAAAACACCCCCGAAAGGGTGAAAAACTTTTTTATCTCACCGGTAAAATGTATATGCCGCCCGTTTTTTAGGAAGCTGAGCGCGGTGGTGATGCTGAAACTTTTCTTTTACTCCCTCCAACTTCATTAACGGCTAATAAGCACCCCCAAAAGAGGATGGCAAAATTCATATACCGCTGGTCTTCGAGGATGTTGAGCACGGTGGTGATGATGAATGTTTTTCTAATGAGAGTACATTCAAAGTTACGCAGGTTCCTGAGAATACAGCATCCGACACAGCTTCCACGCATCTGTTCGCGTCAAGAAGTAGAGTAGCGGCAACTGCGGTCCTGCTTTTACTCTAGCTTCTCTACGTGCATCAGTACCGCTGGAGTGCATTCCTTAACTTTGTTTAGTAGGCACCGGACTCTTTGCCAGAAACTTAGTTTTTCTAACAGCTCAGCATCCTCGAAAACGGGCGTTCTATACATTTTGTCGGTGACATAAAAAAAAATTATTTTCACCCCTTTCGGGGGTGTTCATCGGCCGTTAGAGGAGTTGGAGGGGGTCGGAAGATTTGTTGACCATCGCCACCGTGCTCAGAATTCTCGAAAATGGGCATTACATACATTTTGCAGTGATATATATAAAAAAAAGATTTTCAACCATTTCGGGGGTGTTTATTAGCCGTTAGGGGGGTTTAGATTTACCGGCGGAAAAGATGTGATAAGCGTTTAACCCCTTTTGGGGGCGGTTTTTGGCTGTTTGGGGGTTACCCAACTCCAAAGAGAAATTTTACCGGCACCATCGTGTTCAGCATCCTCGAAGATGAGCGGTAGATGAATTTTGCCGCTGATATTTAAAAAAAAAGGATTTTCACCTCTTTCGGGGGTGTTTATTAGCCATTAGAGGAGTTGGAGGGGGTAAAAAAAGATTCATCAACACCACCGTGCTCAGCATCCTAAAAAACGTGCGGCATATACATTTTACCAGTGAGATAAAAAAAGTTTTTCACCCCTTTCGGGGGTGGTTTTTGGCCGTTTGGAGGGTTGCGCAACTCTAAAGAGAAATGTTACCAGCACCATCGTGTTCAGCATTATCAAAAACGGGGGAGGTACTCTCGTTGCATAGCAAAATATTTACAACTTCATCCGACTCACACACTGCACTAAAAATATGAAATCATTAACAACTATGATATTATATTAGAGCAGTTATAAACATGAAAGGACTCGCACAGAAACACGTGATTTGGGATCCCGGTGAAAATGGTCACAATTGAGATATGTTATTGTAGTTCAGATCTTCCTCATGAGAAGTTCAAATGGAACCGAGGCTCGAGGACCTTTTTTATTTTGGAGTTACAGCAAGGGCAAAGATCTAAAATTCGTAAATTCTGAGATTTGGGATCCCGGTGAAAATGGTCGAAATTGAGGTATGCTGTAGTTCAGACCGTCCTAATGAAAAGTTAACTGGATCAAAGGCTCGAAAAACCTTTTATTTTGGAGTTATAGTAAGGTCGAAAATTCGTAAATTCGTGAAAAATCCTCACAATTCAAAAATATATATTTATATATACTAGATAACAGTCATCAGTCATGCGATATTAACATCATAATGCAACTTGAATAAAATTACCTAGCGCGTTATCTGCTAGATATGCAGCGCATGCGCAAATAAGATTATACGAAAACGGAATTTTCGTTGTAAATATGCTATGATCGAATTCAGGAGCTAGTCATATTCAATGTTTGAAGTTAGAAATGAGAGAGAAGAGGCTAAAAAATGAAAAATAAAATATTTTCATGCCAAGAATAAAAATCAATAAATACACTCGGAGGGCCATCAAAAATTGCTACTTGCAAAAAAGTACTACAATATAAGGATTTTCGAATTTTGCTACTAACATATTCCAATTTTTTTGTGTGACATAATTGTCGCACATAATAGTTTTGAGTTAAGCATAAAATAAATACTAATTATATGTGCGGTTGATAAAAATGAGAGTAGGAGTAGGCATTCGAATATTGAATATTTTGTTGAAAAAATAATATTTTAACACAGATAAACAGAATAAAATCGACCGTTTATATAGAGTTCTTTGTCTAGATGAGTTATTTTATAGTACTCGTATTTATAAAAACTCACGGATTTGGAAAAGTAAAAACATGACAATGCAAAATCGAAACGCTGTTCTAAGAATTTCAAACCTACCTTCATAATTAATTGATTACAAAATTCGTATATCGTATAATGTATATGCGTATATATATACAGGATGTCTCACCGGGAACTGAATCGATCGATATAGAGAAAAGTACGCATCGGAAAATTTTTAAAATTTAGATAATTGCTAATGTCGGTGTGGCCAATCCAACTAAAATAATTACAAGCAGCTGGCACTTCCGCTTATGCCGGAAGTCGATACCAACTTGCTTATTTCTAACGGAACACCCTATATATTTTAGAGTTTTCGAAAAGAGCATAAAATTCTGACTCGAAAATATGTAGCATATCCCATGCCTAAACCTAGCCGTTTCAGAGATATTTGACATTTTATAGAAAATTTGACAGATGCAACGGTTTGCAAGAACCGTTATAACTTTCTTCATGTAAAAGATCCTCATTTGCTTCTTGTCTCGTAAAAAGAACATACGGAGAACTACATTCTACAACTGAAATAAATTCAATAGTATCATACCAAGTGTTCCTTTTTCGCGTTACATTTTGTCAACTTCAAACCGCGAAAAGCTGTTTAGGTCAAATGGAACACCCTGTATTTTTTTACGTCAAGTTGTGTAAAATTGAATTCCCTTTTTTCTGATATAGCATTGTTGGGGTTAAAGTTACAGCTTTTTGAAATAGGCTTTCTTCTTTGCATGTTTGCCTTGACAGAGCCATAATTTTTAAAATTTTCCAGTATGCGTTTTACAGTGTTTGGTGACGGTTTCCGTTTTTCTGGATATCGAGAAGCAAATGTGCTGCAAGTTCTTGATATTAATTTATCACATTCTCCATAAATATTAAATAAATTTAAAAAGTTTTCGTTGCTACAATTTAAACGTGCTGGCATTTTTTGACATAAGATAATGACTGATTGTTTCAATCATGGCTATTTTGATGAAATGATTACAACAATTCATGAATTTCTAATAAAATTGCAAATATTTCAAAAAGTTGTAACTTTTACTCCCACAATGCTAATATCAGAAAAAAGGGAATTCAATTAAACACAATTTGACGTAAAAAAATACAGGGTGTTCCAATTGACCTAAACAAGTTTTCGCGATTTGAAGTTGACAAAATGTAACGCGAAAAACGGAACACTTAGTATGACATTATTGAATTTATTTCAGTTGTAGAATGTAGTTCTCCTTGTGTTCTTTTTATGTGTCAAGAAGCAAATGAGAATCTTTTACACGAAGAAAGTTATAACGGTTCTTGCAAATCGTTGCACCTGTCAAATTTTCTATAAAATATCAAATACTGAAACGGCTAGGTTTAGGTATAGAATATGCTACATATTTTCGACTCAGAATTTTATGCTCTTTTCGAAAACCCTAAGATATATAGGGTGTTCCATTTGAAATAAGCAAGTTGCTATCGACAGTGCCAGCTGCTTGTAATTATTTTAGTTGGATTGGTCACACCGACATTAGTAATTATCTAAATTTTCAAAATTTTCTGATGCGTACTTTTCTTTATATCTATCGATTCAGTTCCCGGTGAGACACCCTGTATAGAGGTACATATAAATATACAAATATGTATACGTATATTTTTAAGATTTTTCACGAATTTACAAGTTTTCGACTTTTGCCCTTGCTGTAACTCCAAAATAAAAGGTTTTCGAGCCTTGGTCCCATTTGAACTTTTCATCAGGAAGTTCTAAACTACAACATATCTCAATTTCGACCATTTTCACCGGGATCCCAAATAACATGTTTCTGTGCGAGGTTCTTTAAAGGGGACTAGATAACAGTTCCATTTTAACACATACCTAGTACATTTAGCACCTAGTGCGTACTAACAACAACATTTTTTATGATAATTTACCCAAGCTCTTAATTTTTTGTTCTTGTCAACATTCTGTGCCATATAATTTTAATTATATTTACCTCATCAGCAACGCTGGTACAGCAATAAAGGAAATAGTACGAATACAAATTGATGCAAACATTTAAGAAGATGATCAGTGTCAATGTGCTCCTTCCTCGTGCAGACATATGTTCTTCTTGAAATAGTATTGTAAATATATATAAAACTTGACTATATGATTCAGCATAGAGTGACACTGTTATTACGACAAGGAACACAGACATAGCACGAGCCAATGCCATACCACAATCAGTCAGCTTATGGTGTATTACTCGAATCATCCTTGAAAATACAATGTTTATTTAATGTGAATAATAATAATATTTATTCCACCATGTTGAATCAATGGATAGAAGAACTTCCTTTGTAAAGGATTTTATGCAAATTATTTTCGTTTACTTGATATTCTGCCCTAAAATGAACCTGAACCGAGATATTTACAAGAATTCATAAAATTATCATTTTTGGGTGTTTTTTCCAATATGGGGACTAAATCCGGGATCAGCAGATAGTGCAAAATTAGTATATCTTTAAAGACGTCGAAATAAAGAGAATAAAATTTATTGCAGCTTGCCCCTATTTATTTCCACAAAAAAATCCCTTGTCGACTGACCTATACAAATAATATACATATATTTCTTCTTTTTATTTGGGTTTTCTACCACTATTATTCTCTTCAAAAACAAATCACCGAGTCTACAAAATAATAGAATTATTGGAAAAAAGCCTCTGCGCCTGTGACGTTTACTTCAAAAAAACAGTCCGAGGTTATTTTTTTTAACAAATAACATAAGCAGAATCTTAAAACTGTGTATTTAACGTACACAACTAATAAGAGTTCTTCGAACAAAGCTTTGAAAACGGAAAGTGACAATTTTCCGAAATGTCAGCAAAATACATTATTTCTGTGTTTATTGCGATTTATATTATTTGTTAAAAAAAAACAACCTCTGACTGTTCCTCTGACTAAACATCACAGGCGCAGACTCTTTTTTCCAATAATTTTATTATTTTGTACACTCGGTGATTTGTTTTTGAAGAGGATAATACATGTGGTAGAAAACCCAAACAAAAGGAAAAAATATTCTTAGAATGCCACAAATAACTTCCAGACAATATGTTGTACATATGATAAATCAGGTACAATAATCATTTAAAATAAGTCAATGGAGTTGTTGGTTGGTTTCTAAGAAATGATTTGCAAAATTTGAGTTACTTTCCCTTTTTCAAATGATTTTAAATGTTCCTACTATCTTATGTTAAATAACCTTCCTGTTTGGCCTATATAACAGCTATTGCATTCTTTACACGAGAATTTATCAACCACTGGTTTTTACTTTTTTGTGTTTTTTGTTTGGCATTATAGAAAATGTATACAGAGGTCCAACTTGTCTATCTTCCGCCGAGAATTGGGCCCCACCATATTTAATCTACTCATATATAATGGGAATGTTTATCCGAATACTCCAGTCGAATTAGTATGAAAATGAGATGATTTTGACAAAAAATGTTTTCGGATATAAGCCGAATCCAGGATGTTCAGAATGATGGTAGGCTTCAATTTTTTTGCATGGTAAATTTTTTTACTAAACAATAGGCAGATTCTGACTGAAACCAAGAGATTTTATGATTAAAAAACAGAACATTTGAGCGCAAAATTTTAAGATTTACGTTCGCTGTAAACATTTTAAAACCAAGGATCGGCGCGAGCCTAGAAAACGTACCTGTGCGCGAGACTAGGCCGCGTGACGTCAGTAGCCACACACAAGCTCCGCCGTCGCAGGGAGAGATACGGATTCATGTAAACTGTAACCTACGTTTGTGTATTTTATTTATTAGTGATCTTATTTCTGTTCATAATCATAACATTAGCTAGTACAATGCTGCAAGGTTATCAGAAAGCCGATTCGCGAAATTTACCCCATTTGGATGTGCAAATGCTGTACGTAGAGCCCTACCCAGCTTTGACAGGCCCCAGACAAAGTAAATCTTCCGGGACCCCTTATTTTGGAAAGGATATTAAAAAATTGTGTTGTTACCTTGCGTTAAATTTTGTAGGGCTGGGCCCCGGATAAATGACCCGAGAAAACCGGTCTGAGTACGGCCTTGGGTCTACGAGATTTTGGCTAATAACGCAAATTTAAACGAACCTCGGAGCAGCGGCGTCAAAGTAGTCCGGTAAGTATATTAAGCTATTATACATCTGCATTTTATTTTATTGTAGCACCAATGGGTAGTATTTCTTCGTATTTCTCCGAAAAATTTTATTTAGCTCTGTTTCATTGTATTAGAAGTTAATAATATTAAAACAATGCCGGCTCGTCACAATTTTTTATACCTAATATATAGGAATAACAAAAAAAAAAGAAAATTGGAAGGACTTCTACTTGGCCAATAAAATATTTGGACCGATAGATGGCGCCTGTTGATTATTTTGCATGTCGCTATCCTACCGATACCGAGATGTACCAAATAGCCCAAGGATTCTCGTGTCGATCGTCACATGCCTAAACTTGCACTGACGAGAGCCAACAGCTCCAAACTGCAGTATGCAAGTGGTGTGGGCCGACTGGCACGAGAGCTCCTTTAAGTAGGATCAGTCTTTCGGCTGATGTTTGTTGCAATCGAAGCATTAGCGTTCTGTTGGTAATATACAATTATTACACTTAACGCGCCAGGCTTGTAACTTGTAATTCAACGTTCGGCGGGGCACATAGCCCGGAGAATAGTTGTTGGTTGTTGACCGATTTTAATTGTCAAAAGCTCATTTTTTTCGTCTTTTTACGAGATATTTCGTAGTATTTCTCGTACGGTCGTAAGCAAAAAAATAGGACAAGTCTTATAACGGTATTTTGCGAAAATCTAGTTGTGTATATCTAACTTTAATTTTTGTGACATTGTTAGTTAGTTGTCATAGTTTATTGCAAGTGTGCAAAAAACTAATATGCCTCATATAAGCGATTTAGTTAAATCTGGAGTTATCGCTAAAGCAGAAGATGGATGATCAATGAGACAAATTGCACTGCATTATAATATTGACAAAAATTCGGTGTAACATTTTAAGAAAGTGGAGAATAAACGGTACGATTAATAGAAATCCTGGATCAGGGCGACGAAGGATATCAACTCAACAACAAGATTTGCAATTGGTAAATGCTTTAGTAGAAAATCCATTTTACTCAGTTATTCAGGCTGCTGAAGAAATGAATTTTCCTGGATCGAGTTACGCTGTCGTGCAGCAGCAGAGAAATAGTTACTTAAAGCTGAAATAAAGAAGCCCGAGTAGGATTTGCGCTTGAATTTTTAGCGCATGATGTACATTTTTGTAATAGTGTAATCTTTACAGACCTAAAAACTTTCCAGTCAACACACAGCGGTCGTGTTCGTGTTTACCGCCCTCCGAATACTCGATTCGACGAGAAATATATATCTAACAATGATAGAAGTCGTAGATTTCCGTCAATATGTGGGCTTGGATATCGGCACGTGGTCCTGGCGTTTTGTGGCGTATTGAGGAACGATTTAATAGTGGAACGTATATTAGGATTTTAGACAATTATTTTCTAATAATGAGTTCATATTTCAACAAGACCACGGAATGCCGAAGACTTACTGGAAATACTAAATAATACATGGGAAAATATTATTACTAATGATTATTGTATAAGGTTATTTAATTTTATGCCAAACAGACTTATAGAAGTTATAAATAGAAATGGTGCAATACCGAAATATTAATAGTTAGTTTCTTGTTAAGTAGGATATCCTTTGTCCTTTGATCCAAGATTTCTACTAATCGTACCGTTTATTCTCCACTTTCTTAAAATGTTACACACCAAATTTTTGTTAATGTTATAACGCAGTGTAATTTGTCTCATTAACCATCCATCATTTACTATAGCGATAACTACAACATTATATGAAAAATGTCAAGTCGATCACTCTTAATGATATTTAAGCTTTATAAGTTTGTTACTTATTTTTGTATTTTAGACATATTATCCTCTTACTTTGTATGTACACCTAATTACTATAACTTTTAAAGGGTGCCTGCTGTATTCTGGTGACATGACTGTATGTTATTTAAGGTTTTATATTTGTGTATAGTGGATATCTTTTATATTTCTTGTAATTCTGTTTTATTGTTAGTTCTCCTATGCTGATTGTGTTGTTTAATGTCTCATGTAAATGTACCAAATGCACCATGTAAAAGGGGGGTCGGTAGCTCAGTGTGTTAAAGCGTCTGGCTAGCAAATTGAGTTGCCTAGCGAAGTGGGTTCGATTCCCGCAAGGCGAAACAATTTTTCATTAAAAAAATAGCCCCAAGAGTGGTTCGGAGTCCACATTAAACTGTAGGTCCTCGTCTCTCTTTACCTAGCACAAGATCCTTGAGATCTTCCAGGGGGTTACTTCGGTAACTTGAGAGGCGGTTAAGAAAACATTTCAAGAAAACAAACATTTTAATGTTATTATCATTACAACTTTGTAATTGGGCTTCGCCTGTAAAGTTGTTGTTGAATAAATAAATAAATAAATTAAAATAAAAAATAAATTAAAAGCGATATCTGTTTTATTTCGGCTACTCATTACATATTCAAATAGAGACAGATTTACATTAGAAAAAAAAAGTTGTCCTATTTTTTTTTCTGTTCATGACAGTATAAAATTTTTTTTTTTCTTTCACATCGAAAACGTGAAAAAACCTGTTTTCGGCAATTTCATGCCCTTTTTTCAACAGGTTCCAAATAAAATTTGCTTTCCGAAACATATACATCTAATTCCACCTATTTTTCTTATAATTATCACGTTCACAAACTGGACTGAGGATTTTTTCGAAAAAATGCATACCTCTTTGCTATCTGACCTGGATTAATATTGGCTCACGATTTCCTTTTCTATGCTACAAGAGCCTTCTTTTCCTGTGGTAAGAAGTACATGAAACTTGTTTTTCTATTGTTTATTAACAATTGAAGATTGTAGCATGTTTTTTGTAACGACTCATAAACAAATTAATCGTTTTTGATGAAATAGGTCTGATTTTGTAGTGTTTTCAAGGCGCACAACTTTTAAGAATCATATTTTATTTCTAAAATCAATAGTTTTTTCTGAAACTCGAAAAAATCATTTTCTCACATCTTAA
Organism: Leptura quadrifasciata; assembly: GCA_963675555.1. Taxonomy (NCBI): domain Eukaryota; kingdom Metazoa; phylum Arthropoda; class Insecta; order Coleoptera; family Cerambycidae; genus Leptura; species Leptura quadrifasciata. The sequence continues at coordinate 13,268,338 of OY776674.1, forward strand.
ATGTTCAATAAAAAATTTTGCCATGCAAAAAAATTTAAGCCTAAGAAATCCTGCATTCCTGCCATCATTCTGAACATCCTGGATTCGGCTTATACCCAGAAACATTTTTTTTTTTGTCAAAATGCTAATTCGACTGGAGTAGAAATATTTCGGATCGTTTTCTACACAGAAAGATTGCGAGATGCTAGAGGATTATGTATTTATCATTCTACCACAGAAAAAAATAGCAAATATACTCACTTTAGTACATGTGTAACGCAGAAATCACTTAAGTAACGCTGCTTACATTTGTGCTGACTTTCTTTATTAAGCGTGAGTTTTCCTTGACATATAACACAGCCTGTGCATTTTTGTTCACCCAACATTTTCAACATCTCATTTAGACACGCTAAACGGTCTTTTAATATACCAGTTACTGCAGCTAAAACGCAAATTTTGTATATTGAAAAACTGACTGGTAAGTACTTGAGCGCTGCGGAGTGTCCGTTGTTTGTATGATCACACATTATGAGCAGACATTTTCGATTTATAAAAACAGTAATGCATATGAAAATGTATGATGTTACAAATAAAGGAATTATTTTATTCGTTGATTTTCTCTTTATGTGTATGTTCAATTTCATTAGTATATCGTTTATATCTTCTATTGCATTATACGCTTCAATATAATCTTTCTGTGAAAAATAACCTGTTACGGACATAATAACATAGAATGAATACATTGATGCTATTTCAATTACGGAAATTATTGTGTTTCTATTTAGATCATTTGGTAGAAGATTCCAGCTAAAGTAAGTGAGAAATGAAATTATTAACACTATGCGAAATTTTAAGAAAAAACAGTTATCGACAACAAATCTTCCCGATTTCCGATCACAAGTATATTGTTCCATTAGGAAAAGTCGGCCAAGCAGGAGATGCGGTTTTATAATTTTGAATTCTGGAACCATGCTTGTCATTGTCTTTTTTTTTTGTTTGTAGTTCAAGGTGTCGTTGCCAGTCAAACACAAATGAGCAGGAGCAGGTAGAGTTAGTTCAATTATTTTAACAACGATAATCTATAAATGTGGGAAAAATGTATTCAAAGCTTTTTCCAATAAAAATGTAATGAACATTAATATAATTTATAGAAATAACCTTTAATAGCATATTTATTTTATTATCATTATCATTATGTCCATTACTTGCCTCTGCGATTATCACACAAGATAATATACATTACGCAAAATGAATAGCACTAAAAGTCGGGAGGGAGTGATAAATGGCATCAAAACCAGAGTTGGCTGTAGGTGATGGTCATCGAGTAATAATTAGTTTGGGCGACAGCGGCAAGAACACTAAATTATCGAGATAAAGGATTATTTTGCTTTATAGAAGTACTTGTGTATCAGTATCGTCTGATCGATAACCGAGTTGATTAAGGCGCGAGGTAGCAATGGAAATGGTCGTATGTCCGCGTTTCTTCAATGTGTAACTCTCTTCCGCACAAGCCCCTGGCTTCTGGAATTGGGAGTTGTCTAATTGCTGTGGTGTTTATTTATTTATTTATTTAGTAGATAAAAGAAACATTTGTCGATGGAGGTATGTCTTGGAGCGTTATGCGAGTGGAAGGGAAACTTGCTTTTCTCGGGCTCAACTTTCTTTCTACATGATTAATAAATGAAATCATTTTCAACGAGTAGAATTCGATTAATGCAACCTAAAATATCTGATATTTCACCTTATATCAAGATCGATTTTTCTGCACCAGTAGTTGACGAGTCTTTGTCACTACATTATGTAATAAGTCTGTTGTTTTGGTCGATATAAGTGTCATATCTATCTAAGCATATGTACTCTTTTTCACACTGAAGCTGGCTTAGTGCCTCAATAATTACATCATAGGCTTGAGACCAAGTAGTTCAGGGTTCGAATCCTGGCTGAGACATGAATGTTTAGTGGCGTTTTTAATGTGTTACCGAGTTGGTAGCGGTGGATTAGATGAGATTGTATGAGGGGCAATACTGCTAGTTGCTGTTCCACTCCTGAGTCCGAGTCTCAGATGTGCCAAGGACAATGTCATAGGGAATTGTCGTTGTTCTGGTTGACTGGTAGAATGCAGTTAAACTTCACTCACCCAAATGTCATTCTAAATAAGACGATTAAAAAAAACTGTATATATATTAATTAAGCCTTAAACGATTATATACGGTATAATAAATTATGCCCTATTGATAGTCAAATAATAAACGTATCTTAACTAGTGGTATCTTTCTTGGTTTCCTTTTTCCAGAACAGAATGATTTATTGCACTAATGACTATTACACCTAAAAAAATGCAGCGTTTGTCCCAATGCATATTGTAACTCCACCACTCGTACAGTTTTAGAGAATACACTTTGTATTCTAAATTGATTTTATCTGTAACTTGAGCCTGAGAGGGGCGCAAAAAGTCTTGAATCACGGTCTAAAATGTACTCCTTTGGCATTCAAACTTAATATTTTTAGTCGCAAACTCCACTATAAAATCCTTATTTTACTATAAGGAACGTAACCAGACTGCAACCAATAGCTACTCTCCGAGCTATGTGCCCCGCCGAGCGCTGAATTACAAGTTACAAGTCTGGCGCGTTAAGTGTAATAATTGCATATTACCATCAAAACGCTAATGCTTAGATTGCAACAAACACCAGCCGAAAGACTGATCCTACTTAAAGGAGCTCTCTTGCCAGCCGTCACACACCACTTGCAGACTGCAGTTTCGAGCCGTTGGCTCTCGTCAGTGCAAGGTAGGCATGTGACGACCGGCACGAGGATCCTTTGACTATTTGGCACATCCCGGTATTTTTACAATAGCGACATGTAAAATAGTCAGCAGGCGCCATCTAGCGGTCCAGTGTATGTTGCAATCGAAAAATAAATAGCCTGACTGGGCTTAGCGTAGTTCAAATGTGCTTTTAGAAGGCGGAATATTAATACATAATATTTTTAGTCGCAAACTCCTCTATAAAATCCTTATTTTACTATAAGGAACGTAACCAGACTGCAACCAACAGCTACTCTCCGGGCTATGTGCCCCACCTTGCAGTCTGCAAGTGGTGTGTGACGGCTGGCAAGAGAGCTCCTTTAAGTAGGATCAGTCTTTCGGCTGGTGTTTGTTGCAATCGAAGCATTAGCGTTTTGATGGTAATATGCAATTATTACACTTAACGCGCCAGACTTGTAACTTGTAATTCAGCGCTCGGCGGGGCACATAGCTCGGAGAGTAGCTGTTGGTTGCAGTCTGGTTACGTTCCTTATAGTAAAATAAGGATTTTATAGAGGAGTTTGCGACTAAAAATATTATGTATTAATATTCCGCCCTCTAAAAGCACATTTGATCCTTTGACATTGTTTGATATTTTTAAAGGTATAATAGCTTAAAAACCTCACTGTAAAATTCGATATAAGCAATATCCAACGTTATGATTCCAATTCCCTTTCCCATATTTCCATGAATATCTTTTGCAATTTTAATAGCAAATCTTATTTACTAAACAACACATTTACATTCATAATTGACAGCGCACTAGAAAAGTTCTTAGATTTTTCGAATGCTACTGAAAATCGGACCCACTACAGAAAAGCTATAACAAAAAAGTATAAGGTTACTTGTCAAATGGGATATGTAAACATATCTTCATCATCAATGATTTAAACAAGCTAAACATTTATTGTGGATAATATAATATAACACTACAAAGCATCAAGTAAATTTGCCATAATCATTAAAACTTTAGCCTTATAACAGTTTGTCATTCTCCATAATTGGTAGACTGTTCCAAAATTCAGTAGGAGTCAATTCTTTCATTTTCTTCATCGAAATATCGTCAGGAGATGCAATGTGCAGATAGTTTATATCTTCGCTTTCGGGATCTACTGGTATCCATTTAACGTCTTTAAATGAAGGTTCGCTAGAAACAGAAAACACATAGGTATTACAAAATGATATTATATTAAATCGAGGGGTATATTTTTAGAATTTAACAGAAACAATTACTAATATTTTATTAGTTCCTGTAAGATGGCTTTCTGTTGATTGAGGTGACATACACATACGAAATCAAATATAAAAATACTAGACTACCATGACGCAATGGATTTTGAAACCGCCACCCTATCATAATAAACAAATTGATAAATGTCCTACATCTTTAACCACGAAGAACGTTATGCAGAATTGACTAAGAAAAAACAATGTTCCATTTCATGATACGATGTTGAAAACAGAACTTTAAAATCTTATTAAATTGAAAAAACCACGTTATAAAATATACGAAACAGACGTAATGTTAAAGAATCATGGTCACGACCGACGCTTTAAGACTGCCGTCTGCCGTTATCTAAATCCTATAGAATTAGTATGGGCTTCTCTAAAGCAATATGTAGCAGAAAGAAATATTACGTTCAATATCAATCAAGTACAAAAACTTTATCTTCTTTATCTTTTTTCTTCAGTTCAATTTCAGTTCACGAGTGGAGAAAACGTGTAGAAAGTGAAAATAAATTTGAATCTGAATATAGAGCTCGCGCACCTTTGCTAGATGTCGCTATTGATGCTATCATAGTTGAGGTTGGGGCAGGTGATAGTGACTGTATTTACATAAATTATTGACAAGTATATTTAATAAACACTTAGAATTATATAATGTTGATTAATGGGTTAGTAACTGGATGAAGTGGTGGGAATAGCCAATAAAATACTTTTTTGCATATCCCCATGAAAGATTTTATTTAAGATCTGATGTATTCCTGAAAATCAGTACGGTTACAAAAATTTCTGTATTTGATCAAGGTTTGATGGTGGTCAATTATGATTGGTGTTAATGTTTAAAATGCGACTGTCACCGCAGTTGTAAATGCAAAGGGTATTCCACCACAAGATAGTGAAAGTTGCACCTTTACAGATATTTAAAGTTACTTGGTGCATGTATGTTATGTTAAAAATAAAAAATCGGCAGCTACTGGAAGCGGCTGGAACCTCCCCACTCGGTGGATCTTTGAAGGCGAAAAGAGCATTAAATTGTGTGACAAAACGGCACTAAACGTAATCCGATCTCATCCAAAACCTTTTCAGATCTTCTGGGGCACTAAAAAAACCCTCAACTTATGAATTTACAATCATCTATGCGAGTTATTACCTACATTATCGCTCGTTGAATAATATACTATTAGGCCATTAACAACTTTAACATCACTTGAACGACTAAGAAAGTCTAGTTATCCTAAATACTAGAGATTTGTAAAGCAACAAACTGAAAATTGGTAAAGTGGTAATCTATAATAAATTCACCAACGAAGGTACAGAAAGCATATGATATTGATATTGTTATATCTACCTTTAACGTTTGTGACAATCCACTAAAAGTTACAAATATGCCGAAATCTTATTAACATGACATGACACCAACGTTATCGGATGACAAACGATGACAATGACAATCGTCAAAATTTGCTCATTGCAATCCGATCGCTCGCGGCTGTCTTTGTTAAATGAAACATTAGCATTTCAGTAATTTTACTAGATTTTAGAGGAATATTTGTAGTTTAATTCTTCGATTTGTCTGTATACACATTTAAAAACGGTACTAAATGTAATCCGCTCTACTTCTAGAGCAGTGAAGAAACCCTCACACGTGAATTGACACGTGATGTGACGAGTTTCACGACGTAACGGCTACGCGCATCGATCATGTCATGCGAAATGCGATCTGTCATATTTGCTTTGTTTTTAATTTTTTCACGGAAACCAAATCGAAAGGGTGGAAGTCTGATATATCGTTGAAATCAAAATTTTAACTGCTTTTCAATGGTTCCATTGCAAATTGAAAGCAATTATAAAATAAACAACTTGTTGCGTCAAAATGGCACTAAACGCAATCCGATCTCAACCAAAACCTTTTCAGTTCTTCTGAGGCACTAAAGAAACGTACATGCAATGTTTCATTCAAATCCGTTCAGTAGTTTCAGCGCTACCGTACTAACACACATACACACACACAGACATTTTTCAAAAACCACTTTTTTGGGTTCCTAGGACCTCAAAACGTAAAGATTTGATGTTATCTCAATTTTTGTTTTTGAAACAATTTTAGTAACCTCTCACAATTTTATTGTGGTTAATATTAAGTTTTAAATGGTATTTATGGCCCCTCCCGCTCCCTCCACCCAGAAATAAAAATACCGTATTTTTGGTTTTTAAATTTTTTCTGAGCCAAATCGATATATTATATTCTACAAAATTCTAGCATGAAAAACTATCGAAATATATTTAATTTTTTTTAGTTCAAGAATAGTTAATGAAAAAATTCTGAAAATTCAAAAAGTGAGATATTTCATGACCTAGAAAGTTTGCAATCTCAATTTCATAAGTGTATGATGCGTTACTTCGAAAATTATACGCTTTTTTCCAAGAGGTGCGCAACCTCCTAAATCTAGAAAAATCCCATTTTAGGTTTTTTGCTGTGTAATGTTTTTACTTAAAATTGTAGCCCCTTTTCTACTTTTTTAATGGAAATGTTATTTTTATGGTATACCATATCTAGCTAACATTAACTAATCAAATTTACAAACTAGGGACAATTTTTTTGCATACGCCCCTCTCCTCAAAAAAATGTTATCAAAACTTGTAATTAGCTTTAAAAATAATATATATTTATGTTATATATATATTTTTTAAATTTTTCTTATTCTTTTAGAATTTGGTATTTAACTATAAAATAATGCATATTTTTGTAGCTTTTACAGCAAAATTGTTTTCTTTAATGGCATTAGGCAGCTGACCACACACAGCCAGGCACTAGTTATCATATATACCATAACTTAGAAATATACACATTCAAACACACATACAGAGTACACATACTCCACTCTAATCCTATCTTACCAAAAATGGACATTTTTAGAGAAGTCTGAAAGCAAATTTGTTGTTTTTACACGATAAACACAAAGGGAAGACTGGAGGACAAAAAGAGGAAGAGAGCATAATTTCACATGCTATTGCTATGGGAACCTACGCTTTTCCAGTCACTAAAAGCGATTTAAGATTTACAGTGAAAAACTATTTGGACAGAATGGGGAAGCAAGTAAGATGCTTCAAAGAAAATTTTCCAGGATCAAAGTGGGTCAATTCCTTTCGAAAACGACATAAAGCTATTTTGAGTCATAGAGTAATATAATAGTAATATAGTAATATCATATAACGTAGTAATATAAGCGTTTCAAGAGCTTCTGTAAGTCGATCCGGGCGCAAAAAAAGTTATTATTCGCCGTGGCACAAAATATCCTGAGCAATGCAATGCAATGCAATGCCTCTAAAGCATGCATTTCTCTAATGATTTGCGGAAATGCAGTAGGAGAATTAGCACCTGTGTTTGTCGTTTATAAATACGAAAAATTGTGGCAGACTTGGAGAGAAAATGGGCCCGATAATGCTTGGTATAATCGGATGAAGTCTGGATGGTTTGATTATCAATGCTTTGAAGACTGGTTTACTAATCTCCTCTTACCAATTCTTAAAAAACAGGCAGGAAAAAAAATAATTATTGGTGATAATTTGAGTTCGCATTTGAATAACTCTATATTATAGAAGTTATTCGACTATCTGAGGCCAATAATGTAGCTTTCATAGATCTATCTCCAAATTCCATGCAGCCTCTCGATGTCGCCTATTTTAGACCTATGAAGGGACACTGGCGAACGATCTTACACGAATGGAAAGATTCTACATTTGGAAGCAGGTGTGCAACTATTTCCAAAGATCAATTTCCTAAACTGTTGAAAAAGTTGATGGACCATTTGAAAGCGAAAGGTTCTGATATTCTTAAAGGGGGTTTTCGAAAATGCGGCATAAGTCCAATTAATTCTGCACAAGTTCTCAGTCGTTTACCTGACGAGATTATGGATAACAAAAACTCCAACTTTAAAGAGGCTTTAGGTGAAAGTTTTTTTGGAACAATTGGAAAAAGAACGAGATGCTACAACTGCACTTAGACAAAAGAAACGACGCAGACTTCTGAACGTTCCTCCAGGAAAAAGCATAAGTGCAACTGATCTAATCCGTTCCTCTGACTCTCAGCCATCTACAGATCATGTTTCTCATAAACGTAAAATTTCGAAAATACCAAGCACTGCTCAAACTTTAACACCAAACGTTCCCGAAGAAAACACTGCAGATAATCCTCAACCCTCCACATCAGGCAGTCTTAAAAATCGAAAACTTAGTAAAAACTTGTTAAAACCACAAAGTACTACTCACCTAGCAAACGTTCTGAAGAAAACACTATAGAGAATCTTCAACCTTCCACACCAGGCACCTCTAAAAATCGGAAACTTAATAAAAACTTATTAAAACCACCAAGTACTGCTAAGCTTTTAATAGCAAACGTTCCTGAAGAAAACACTGCAGAGTAACCTCAGCCTTTGACATCGGGTACCTTTAAAAAACGAAAACTTGAAAAGAACTTTTACGAGTTTGAATCTACTAGTGAAGAGTCAATCGTTATATCATTAAGAGAATCTAGTGATTCTCCAATGAGTGACCTAAACGAAATTTCTGATCATGAGGAGTTAAAATTACCACTAGCAGAAATATAGTAGAGAACAAGGAGCAACTAATTATTGGTGACTATATCCTCGTACACTGTGATGGAGAACTATATCCAGGTATTGTCACTGAAGTGAATCAACATGGAGTTTTAGTAAGCACTATGGAAAAATGTGGTTATTCATGGAAGTGGCCGGACCGTAAAGACGAACTTTTTTACGAAAATATGAATATAATATATGAAATCAAAAAACCGTATCAGATTTCCCGCAGAGGAGTGTTTAAAGTGCAGGAGATAAATGACTTGTAAGTAGCTGAAGACGACTAAAAATTAGAATAAAATGTTGTTTTATAAACAGTTTTATTAATAAAAATTTTGTATGTGGATACTTTGTGTCATACTCATTTTCTATGTGTGAGAATGTGAATATTATATGGGGTGAGTTTGTGACATAAATTCTTACTTTTATAAAACTTTTTGTGACACAATTACAACACAGGATGGGTCTGCTTTGTGTTCAAGCATTTTTTACATACAAAATAATTTCGGGGTCACAAAGCGACCCCGACTAGTGAGGTGAAATTGTGACAATTATTTTCTGCAACTACAGCTTTGTCTATCATTATATTTTAATAAACTATTGACCATTCGATACTTAAAGGACCAAAGTTTATCTTCCCCATTCATTTAGGCTGTTACTTAAATCATTTTTTAGGTATGTATTAAAAACTGTTAAAAGTGACACAAAGCGACCCCGTTCTACGGTATTATAACTGTGTCAATTTGATTGTTTGGTGCAAAGATTATTATTTTTGTGGATTTCATAGCGTGCCAGACTCGAACAAGGAAACGTCCGATTGTGATTATTTCTTTTGCCAGTTAGTAAAGTTGGGTCCCCCCATCATTCCGACACATTTGTGCCGAGGAAGTCAAAGGGGGAGGGGGAAATGACATGTTAAATGTATGGGAAAATGGTTTTTCGAAGATAACTCGGCGGCTTTTGATCTGACGAAAAAAATCTTGAGACCAAAAATGAAGAGCTCATGAAAATAAGCAAATTTTGTTTCCAACCTCATCGACGTCAGACCATTCATTGAATCTCGAGATATCGAGAATCCAAGGTGCAAAAACTAAAAAATTAAAATTCATTTTTTATCATGAAGGAGTGGAATTTTTATTTAATAGAAGAGTATTGACGGATGTTCTGTTGGGCCGGAGGCTGGGGACGGTGGGATAATTAGGAGGGGAGGGAGAGGGGGAAAACAAAAATATTTCACATGCTGATAACTCCCCGTGTAATTGACCTATCTCGATCAGACCGACGTACATTTTTTTATTTGCCACCAGATAGCACTCGCACAAAATGATTTTTTTCGCTAACAAACAATTAGTAAGCGAAATAAAAATTGCACGTTTTTCAAACAGTTTTTTTGCCGTCCTCTAGCTCCCTTCTTAATCATTTTATCGCGTTCTGGCCAGGCGGAAATTAAACGTTAATAAAACAGCTATCAAGTGGCCAAAAGGACTTTCCCCCACCACCGTGCCAAAAAAACCTTTTCTGAAGGTAAGTATGATTTTTGAGTATTTGAATATGTTGGGAAATACTCCGGTTTAAGAATTAAATTTATGAGGCACGTTAATGGTCGTATAATCAAATCACATGTTTCCTAAATTATTTTACAATTCAGGTCATTGACATCAGGAGAGTGTATTTTTTAATAAATTTATAGCATCGAGTACATCCTCTATTGTGACAGGACAGGAAACAGGAAAAATGAGCAAGAGGGAGCTGCAGTGTTTTTATAATTGTTTAAAATATGCGAATTAATGTCAGGAAGTATATTTATTATGCTATAAGCAATATTCACAAAATAAGCATTTAAGCTATTTTGTGATAATTCAATTTTGAGATTAGAAATTTTTTATTACATTCGATAATAATTAATATCCAACTAGATTTAGATTTATTTTCCGATCTGATGATGAAGCCGTTATGAAATACACAATGTAAAACTGAGATTGCAAAATTATAGGTCATAAAATATCTGTTTTTTTGGTTTTTAGAAGTTATTTGCTCGAACTTTTGTAGAATTTTCTATTCTGATTTACGAAAAATAGAAGGCGGAGGGCCCATAATATCATTTAGAACTTAATTATTTTAACATACCATCAAGTAACTAAGTAAGTCTAAAAATCCTTAAAGGTGCAGTTTCCTCTATATTGTCGGAGGGTACTTTTAGTTAAGTGTGATAAAATCACAATCAATTGGTATATGCGAATATTTTGCAATGATAGTAAATTTAATTAGGTAATCACTAACTTTGATTTTGCATAAGTCGAGGCAAATCTTGTAAATAGCTTCATCATCCTCTCGTCATTTTCTTTCAATTCAGAAGGTGTACCGAGAACAGGAAATAAAATCCTCCCGTCATCACCGTGAGAAACACCTAAAAAAAATCTAATTTAATTAAAAGGCAGATTAAACTTCATTATATTTACCTTTTTTCATTCCATGGAACATGGACCGCATTTGCAACAAGTAAGTAAAGAAATAGAAATAAACTGGAGATTTCACAGCTTTCGAGTGAGCTCTGATGGCTTTTTCAGAGTCAATGAAAAATGTTCGGTCTGTAAACAACTAATAGAAACATGTAGTAATTAGTTCAAATGAGTTTTTAGAGGGCGGAATATTAAACATAATATTTTTAGTCGCAAACTCCTCTATAAAATCCTTATTTTACTATAAGGAACGTAACCAGACTGCAACCAAAGCTACTCTCCGGGCTATATACCCCGCCGAGCGCTGAATTACAAGTTACAAGTCTGGCGCGTTAAGTGTAATAATTGCATATTACCATCAAAACGCTAATGCTTTGATTGCAACAAACACCAGCCGAAAGACTGATCCTACTTAAAGGAGCTCTCTTGCCAGCCGTCACACACCACTTGCAGACTGCAAATTCGAGCTGTTGGCTTTCGTCTCATTTTAAACTATGCTAAGCCCAGTCAGGCTATTTATTTTTCGATTGCAACATACACTGGACCGCTAGATGGCGCCTGCTGACTGTTTTACATGTCGCTATTGTAAAAATACCGCGATGTACCAAATAGTCAAAGGATCCTCGTGCCTGTCGTCACATGCCTACCTTGCACTGACGAGAGGAAACAGCTCGAAACTGCAGTCTGCAGGTGGTGTGTGACGGCTAACAAGAGAGCTCCTTTAAGTAGGATTAGTCTTTCGGCTGGTGTTTGTTGCAATCGAAGCATTAGCGTCTTGATGGGTAATATGCAATTATTACACTTAACGCGCCAGACTTGTAACTGGGCACATAGCCCGGAGAGTAGCTGTTGGTTGCAGTCTGGTTACGTTCCTTATAGTAAAATAAGGATTTTATAGAGGAGTTTGTGACTAAAATTATTATGTTTAATGTAGTAATTAGTTTTTCACATTTATTGAAGTATTAAGGAGTAAGGGTGGGAGTATTCTCAAAACAACTAACGGCTAGATATTCTTCAGTTCTCGACTAAAAGTGTTAAAGCTCAGTTTCTTCACAATATACAATGTGCCCACGGTAAAGCGGTATTATGTAAATGGCAATTTTTTTTGGATTACCAACACAATTCTTTGTATTCTGCTCTTGCTTCACCCAAAATCTACTTTTAGTATATTAGATTTATAGAGAGCTTAAAAATAAAAATCGCATCAGGTAAAGTGCCTTTTCTGTGCGAAATATTGAAAAATTTTATTAGAGAAACTTGCTCAGAATTAAAAAATATGACGTACCAAATTACAGAACTAAATACATTTTTTTTATTTATAAAATTTAATTTTTGTTAAATATTATAAATGTAATGATAATTTAAATTTATTTATTCTACCGATGATTGGTTCTTAAATTCTTTGTAGCTATTTTGAATGGCTTGAAGGTTAATTGAATTTATACCATTTGTAATTCTCTCTTTCAATACATTTACATCCGTTGTTCAATCATGGGAATATACAATCTGATGGTAGGATATAGCACACCAAACATTAACTGTTTTAGAATATTGACTACCGGTAACAATTGTAAATGGGTTTGTATCGCTCTAGGAGCGGCAATTACGACTAGACACAGCAGCATAGGTGGTAAAAGTTACTTCATCAAAGAAAATGATATGTCGATGAAAAAATCGCTTTTGCAAATTTTTCCCCCAATAACATACAAAAGTATACGCGCTTACTCAAGATTATGTCGAAATCTTGGTTTGAATGCCAAAACTTTGTGTTCTTTGAGTATTTTACTAATTAACAATTTACTTGTTCCTGTATCCCTGGAGCGATTTTTTAAAGATAATTTTGGTTCTCGCTAATCGTTAATAATATTGCTGCATCATCTTCACTGTACTGTTTCTTTTGCATAGTCTGCTTCTTTACATTTCCGGTTTTCTTGAATCATTTCACAAGTCTCCATGCCTTTTGTATCGTTAGGACGATATTTGGAAACTTTTCATTAAACTTTGAAATCGGGTTTTTCATCACTTTCATTTTTGTTTCCATGGCAGATTCTTCTTAAAACGATTATTTTTAAGCTGTTACCAGCGCTCTGTATACATTTTTAAAAGTCCAACAGTTTTTGGGTGCAGCAAGAGCAGGATACAAAAAATTGTGTTTGTAATCCAAAAGAAGTTCTAATTTACACCCATAATACCGCTTTACCGTGGACAGATTGTTAAATAAAATAATAGCAACATATTTTAATGATTTTAAATGTTGTTAGAAAATTACTTTCACACACAACTGATAATATTTTCTGAAGAGATCATGTTGGATGATGGATTTAAAAATATATATTTCATTTACAAATATAAATATAAAAGAAGTACAAGATGAGCTAAACAGAATTTACATGCAGCCTCCGCAACCCCTCCCCTCTTCCGGAACTTTGTGAATTTTTTTTTATAATTTTCTGTTTTCAGGAAATTTTCCTAAAAAAATAACTGGCTCTGCTACTAAAATAGCGGCCACTATTACTCTTAAAAATCACTCCCTGTCCGATAGACCAAACGTTTCAATGAAATAAACTGGTATAGAACAAAATATATACAAAAGTATACTGATGATTTTTAGTCAGTAAATATCATTTACTTACTTGAACAAGAGAATAAATGTTATCTTCTGTCAATGGTTCATCTTTAAAATAGTATTTTCTAACTTTGGTTACAATATCGATTATATCAGCACCACGCACAGTGTCGTTAATATCCAATGCAAATGGCATGATTTCATTCCACCTTGTATCTAGTTCCGTGAGCGTTTTAAATAGGATGAAGACTGAAAATTAAAAAAATTGGAAACATGATATACTCATACGGAACTTCATAGGTGTAGAGATATCTTAAATGATATTATCATAGTTTATACTCCAGCCACTTTTAAAAAGTCATATAGTATACAGGCTGTCCATTTTATCAGGGCGCACGAGAATATCTCACTTAATATCAGTCGTACAAAAAAAAATATTTTTACGAAAATTGTGCCGATTTATATAACCTACAAAATTGTTTAAAGACATTTGAAATCCATGGCCTACTTTAGAAGTTATGGCGGAAAATATCTAAAATTCAGAAAACGTCTAGGCCAAATATCTCCGTTATTTGAAGAGATGCGAGAAAAATTCTAAGGCGAAAACTTTTTGCAAAACAGTGTTTCAACGAGGTTTTATCTAATTTTTTTTCAAAACCGCTGTATTTTGAGATTTACTCTTCAGGCTGTTAAAAAAATTATTTTAAAACGAGCGGGAAATGGCGCCATTAATTCCTCCCTTTTCAACGATATATCAAATGCCATATTTATTCATTGGTACTACCTTAGAAATTATAAAAACATTTTTTTTTTAAAACCAATATTTTTTTTTTAGCAAGCATTATACTTGCCGTGGAGAAGTATGATTAAATAAAACGAAAATAAAATAATTCAATAAGTTGTTCAAATCTTTGCTATAATAAAACATTAACACAATTAAGAAGAATAAAGTAAATTCAGGTAACAAAAACAAAATAATAATCAAGAAAGCGACATGGAGCAATTATGGAAAGAGTATTCGCAGTTATGCCAATGTATAGAAGTCCTCCATAAAAGCGTCACTCCTTGCTCAGAAAGTTAAAATGTCGTTACCAATTAATTTAAGTATAATATTCATTTATTTGTATTTCATGATTTCACTATTATTTCAATTATTTTAAAACAGTTGGCTAAAAACAAACTTGACAATTTAATTTTTTGACAGATCATCTCAGTTAATACTTAAACTCTCACTCAATCACACTCATTTAAGAATTTAGAATTTTCAAAAATGATTTTCACTCACATTGATCGTTATAAGATGTTCGTTACATATTGCCAATGCAATTTTAACTCTGGATTAGCTCAAGTAGAATATAGAAACAGATTTCCACAAGCACTAGAGCCGAATAAAACTATTCAGAAAATTAGCTACGAAACTGAAAAATTATGGTTCATTTTTAAAGAAGAAGACAAGGTTGAACAGAGTTACTGATAATGTAAATAAGGTAAACCAGTTATTAATTATGTAAGAAATAAAAATACAGAAAATTTGGAAACATCATTAAGAGAAATTCAAATTACTTGTATAAATAAAACAAGTGCTAAAAAATTTTTAAAGAAAAATGGTTACCGGTGTTATAAAGCCAAAAAAAGTTCACAATTTACATGCGGGAGACAAACCAAGGAGGACGACTTTTTGTAGGTGGTTGTTGGAAAAGAAGCGTGCCGATCCATTAATATGTAGTAAAATACTTTGGTCCGACGAGGCAAATTTTTCCAATAATGAATTTTTGAATCGCAATATTCATTACAAATGGACTTCTGAAAATACACACTGGCATAGACCGACTGGGTTTCAAAATCGTTTTTCAATAAATGTGTGGATGTGTATTTTAGGCACCAATTTAATAGGTCCTTATTATTTTTATGATGGTCACCTCAGTGGTCAAAGGTACCTAAACTTTTTGAGAAAAGAATTTAATGAATTCTTAGATGACCTACCTTTAGAGAATCGACACAACTTTCAAAATTTTCAACAAGATGGAGCTCCTCCCCACAATTCCCAGTTTTGCCTAGATTATTTAGACGAAATTTTGCCTCAACATTGGATAGGTACCAATGGATTTATTCGATGGCCCCCTAGTTCTCCAAATATAACCCCAATGGATTTTTTTCTGTGGGAGTATATTAAAGATAAGGTGTTTTCGACGACACCGCAAAATGTAGAGGACCTAAAAGCTCGAATTCAACAGGCATGTATTACATTTACCCCCGAAATGCTGAGTAATGTTTTAAATGCAGTGCCTCGCCGCGCTCGATTGTGCATAAGAAATCGCGGTGGACACTTTAAACACTTGATATGATATCTTAAAAATTCTTTTGAGGATTAGATAAATATTAATGTTCTGTGTGCTATATTCTTTTTATTATTAATTGGTTTTTGTTACCTGAATTTACTTTATTCTTCTTAATTGTGTTAATGTTTTATTATCGCAAAGATTTGAACAACTTATTGAATTATTTTATCGTTTTATTTAATCATAATTCTCCATGGCAAGTACAATGCTTGTTAACAAAAAATGTATTGGTTTTAAAAAAATATTTTTTTAATTACTAACGTAGTACCAATGAATAAATATAGCATGTGATATATCATTGAAAAGGGAGGAAAATACTCTATTTAATGGCGCCATTTCCCGCCCGTCTCAAAATAATTTTTTTAACAGCGGCTTTGAAAAAAATTAAATAAAACCTCGTTGAAACACTGTTTTGCAAAAAATTTTCGCCTTAGAATTTTTCTCGTATCTCTTCAAATAACGGAGATATTTGGCCTAGACGTTTTCCGCATTTTAGATATTTTCCGCCATAATTCTTAAAATAGGCCATGGATTTCAATTGTCTTTAAACCATTTTGTAGGTTATATAAATCGGCACAATTTCCGTAAAAATATTTTTTTTTTGTACCACCGATATTAAGTGAGATATTAAGAAGGCTGAAATTTTCTACAAAATCTCTATTAATATTTATGGGTAAAAGTCTAACAACAGTTGCAAGTAAAAACAATTAATGTTAAATGTAGTTAAATTGCTTAAAATTCAATTTGTTGTAGATTCCAATGAGAAATAAAAAAACAGCATTCTCGTCTGGGATTTATTCCAAATAAAAATGACATAGTGGGTGAATCATTAATATTCAGGTCAAAGTGTAAGATACAATATATGAGGTACTCTCGGTTACTCCATGAAAATGTATACTAGACCATGCAAAAAGTAATACCACTTTCTAATAAATGAAAAGGCGGTATAATACTTCTGTCAATTTTTATCTAAAAGGGACGTGATAATGGAAATTAATAAACTTTAAAATAGATCTCTTGACGTGCAAATAACGGGTTGTTGTTTTATCCTCGATCTTGGGATAGACTAATCAGTTTCTAAAAGAGCAAAAGTTAAAATGAATATTCCTTCACTTTTATCGAACCATCCGAGAGTGCAACACTTTGAATTTAAAGAGAATGTAGACTTACATCCAGTCGGAAATATTCCTTCATGCTTAACATTGGACACTACCCAAGGTACATCGTACACTTTTCCTTCTTTCAATAATTTATAAGGTTGGTCGGGTAAGAAAGGGTTATTTCCATACTCAACTACTGGTCCGAAAGGGGTAAAAGGTATCATATCCATAAACACAAATAATGACTGCATTGCCACCACCAGATCTTTTGCAGGCACTTTCCTAAGACATTCTACCATAATTTTTGTAGATTCAGTACTGCAACTAAGTGCATCTGCAACCACTTTTGCTTTGGCCAGGGGTTCTTCTATCAGTGCCCAGTGCTGCAATGCGGTCCCACTTTGCGAAAAACCTTTGCTAAATAAACCTAGAAAGGGAAGGGTATTTTTAATTTTACACTTTTTTACTTTCCCGTACACTAAATATGTAGAAAAATATTGTAATCGTGCTTGTTAGGCCCTTTATCTATGAGGAGCATAACAAGATGAACAACTAAACTTGTAGTATTCTTGATAAAAACCTATCAAGCAGAAATATTTGTAGATTAAACTTACTGCTCTATGGGAAAGTTTATTCTAGTTATTTGGATCGTTCATTTAAATGGTAAAAGATATTTACAGCGGAATATGAAATAATATTAATTCTGTGTCAACAATATTTATAGTTTTTATGGTATAAAGGCATATTAAAAGGCTATAAATACAAAAAATAGGCTTAGCTATCACGTTAAGTTGGGTTTTATCTTTCGTTTCGGGTACTTCTCTTTTGATTCTCTATATCTGTAATGTTTAACTATCTAGTATTTTAGTTTTTTCGCACATTTAGTAGGGTCCAGTCCCCGTCCCTTCACACGTAGAAATCTAGTCCTATATTTCAATGAACTGACTTGGACGATTAACAAGACAAAACTTATAGTATCTTATCGATTAATGACAATACCTTTTGACCAAGGTGACAAATAGTGATAGTGCACACTAGCAGCCCCTGCTGATAAACCAGTTATCGTTATGGAATCCGGATTTCCTCCAAAATGTTTAATATTGTCTTTTATCCATTTCAATGCTAGAGACTGGTCTTTTAATCCATTATTTCCCGGCACCACATCATCCTCCGTACTTAAAAATCCTTGAAAAATTGTTGGTAAATATTTCTATCGTATTTAACAAAAAAAATTCTTACCGAAAACAGCAAGGCGATAATTAAAACTAACGTAAATCACTTCTTCATCCATAATGAATGAGGGACTTGCCATGTATTTGGGAGCGCCTAACATGAAGGCTCCACCATGAATGTGAACCACCACGTCCAAGTTTTCATTTTCATTAATTTTTAGTCGTGGTACGTATACATATACGTAGAGACAATCCTCGGTTCCTGCATAAAATCAGTATGTCATTTATGTATTTTGTTACAAATTTACTTAATATACAGGGACCTGCATGTGTTTGGAATAATGCTTCCGTATTTTTCAAATATTTATTTTTCAAAAATCGACTTTAATAACAAATTATCGTGAACTCAAACTATCATTTATCTGATACTTCATCTGAGAAGCACTAAAAATAATATTTTTTCCGCAACACACGTGTTGGCAAAACAATTTTCTCAACCATCAACATCGGCGAGCCTTATTTACCAGGTTCGCCAGTTCTGATGGATTACAGCTGAACAAGCATAAGAATGGGACAAACATAAAAAATAAATTCTGGTCGAAGATATAATTTCCCCCTTTTTTGAAAGTTGGTAAAAAACTTTCATTCAAAATATGTCCCCATTAAATAAATATCTAAAAGACATAGGCATTGCACCATACATATGCTGGACCTTGTATGTATACAGGGTGTTTCACTTTTTAATCCTAGGCCTTTAGAAGGTTGTAGAAAAACTACTGCCTAACTAAAATAAGTACCTACATATGGTCACCTTAATTATAACTATTAAGCCCTGAAGAAGTATGTGCCAAATAGCCGAAATGTCGGCAAAATATTGTTTCCTTTTTATTGTCCTGTCTCCGACAGGACTAATACAGCACTATCGGGTATATTTTATTGTGATCTGTTGAAAGTAAATATAGCGTATAGAGATCCTAATAATTGGTAATCGATAGATTTACAAAGTTCATGTGTCCATGGGAGGGGCCCTATGCCCCCCCCCCTTAGTACCGCCACTGATCATCATATAAAAATATATTAGAATACGTTCAACAGTTTTTGAGATATTTATAAGAAAATGGTTTTCCCTAATCCTTTATTGGGGTGTAGCTCCCTTAGGAAGCGATCCTGAGTATAAGTTTACTAGAAATATTCTGCCTAAAATAACTTTTTCTACAACCTCCTAAAGTCCTGGGATTAAAAACTGAAACACCCTGTATAAGGCTATTTATAAAAGTACTACGAGCTTAACAATTACTCTTAACCAGCCTCCAATACAATATCGAACAAAATTACCCAGTGCAGTAGAGACTTCATGACCAGGCTGTTTGATTCGTTACTTATTATTTTTTAACCGGTTATTGATTCTTACCCCGAGGACCGTACAATATTGGTATGGGAATGAAGCACATACACATATAGGTGGTATTAGCTGTAAGTACGCCATTCCAATTTTCAGCAGGTTCTGGTTCCTAAAAACACAATTTAAATAAACTTTCATTCAGGATTATTTCTGATTAGTTTTATAATCGGTATATTGAGATGTTGCCGATGCTACGAAGTTATTTTCTTATAAATTTCCTTTAAACAAAAGTTATTAAAATGTTTTACTGTGCGATCGATGATAGTGAAAATACAACTAAACGCTACTTCATAAAGGTATTTTGAATTTGCGTCTTGGGGACTTTGATATTGACTAGCATTGCGTTTTTTACAGTTATTTGTTCTTCCCCTCTTGACAGACGTGATTGGATTAAAAATCATGTAATATTTTTTTAATAACCTTTGAATTTGCATTAGATAATGCCAATCATTAAATGAAATAAAGATAAACATTTTGTAGCTTGGATACTTTCAGGTTTGTTTAATGACACAAGATAATGGAAGATCGTGGAAAAATGAGGGAATATAATGAGACGGTAGGGAACGGTAATAGAAATGCGGGAAGACAGGGCGAAAATGGTAGGAAGTGATGAGATGATGGGAATGCGGGGGAAGAGGGGAAGATAACAGACGACGAGAAAGTGGCAAAACGTGAGCGTACTT
The DNA here is from genome assembly GCA_963675555.1 of Leptura quadrifasciata. Taxonomy (NCBI): domain Eukaryota; kingdom Metazoa; phylum Arthropoda; class Insecta; order Coleoptera; family Cerambycidae; genus Leptura; species Leptura quadrifasciata. The sequence continues at coordinate 13,288,663 of OY776674.1, forward strand.
TCTTTCTAATTTTTAGTACTCTTTTACCCAAAAATAGATCTTTATAATTGCTCAAAATACTGCCTGGAATTAAATATTAAAATATTCTTGATCCAACAACTTTGAGCAAAAGCACGTAGGTGTTTTATTTTGAAAGGAAATACTGTATATTTGAGGATTTGAGGCTCTAGTTTTCTAGTTTAGCATAAGAAATAACCCCAAAATGATCCCCATTGATTGATCTTGATACTACACAGCATTAATAAAAAATTTAATTACCTAATTATGTTGTCTCTTAATTGTATAACCTACCATAAATCGCAACTCTCCGACTGGCGGTTTTGCATATGGAATTCCTTCAAAAGCTGAGTAACTACGTCCACCATAGGATACTTGGTATGTACCTTTTACAGTGCCTTGTGGTATATTAGCTACAGGTTCATCATCTCCCAGTGCATATCCTAAGAATGAAAAACATACTTATATACGTATTATTGTTGAAAATCAGTGTCGATAATGCGTGTCTTTCTGTTTTGTTGTACATATTTACGTGTTTACACCCTCCAGAGTAAACACCCCCAAACGTAAGTCGAATAATTGCAACGAGAATTTTCACTAACCACTAATTTATTAACTGCTAAATTACAATAATTAGTCCTTATAATAACTCACTAATTATAACTTTGATCTATATAGACTCACCATTATAATTTACAACTTATTACTGTTCTTTATCTTAAGTGTTCATCTAACATATAACTAAGCTCCGTGTATTGGATCCGCTTCTTATATATCCGTGGCGCTTATTCTCGATTCATTCCATTTCACTCCAGGCTATTCCAGACTGTCATTCGAGATGATTCTAACTTATCCGTGATAATGGCTCCACCTCTGGTCAACTGGCAAACTACCGTCATCTTGCTGGTAGTTTATTAGGCAAGCCTCCTTTCACTACGATACAAGGGTTTAAACCTCTCTTCGTAAGAGGGCGGCACTTAACAATGTATACATGTGTCCACGGTAAAACAGTATTACGGTCTTCGTCTTATATTCGACACACTATGTATTGCTTTATTAATTAACACTATTTCAAATAAGAATATTAAAAACATTACAATGTTTACAGATTTCCAGGTGCATGGCTTTTGCATAAACAATTCGTCATAACCTCGTTACTTTTAAAGATAATGAAACGGTTGATCTCTCAAACGAAAAATAATTAAATGTATTTAAGACGTTATGTAAGCGTTTTTTCTAAATGTTATGGTTTTTCAGGTATAAACGAAAAATTAACGTTGCTTGCGCGCCTCAAAAAATTGTTGAAATTTGTATACATTTAAAAAAATTAATCTCAATTTTTAAAAGACATCGAACAACCAGAGCTCAAATTAGGTCTTTGTATAAGTTGCAGAAAAGTTTTGTGTATCTATTAAAGTTTTAGTGTTGTGTTATTTTATCAATTATAATTCTTCACTTAAACAAGAAAAAAAAAATTAAAAAGCACACAATTTAACTTGTTTCACTTTGATATTTGAGCAATAAGTCCATCCATCCACTGTAAGTGGATATTAGTATTAAAAATACTTCTAGCATTATTTAACAGTAGTTGATTGATTATGTCTAATTTATTGTAGTTATGGATTGTATACAGTTTTTGGAAAACGGAAAAGTAATGCTTTGTGAAATAAAAGTACTTATAGGTATTTATCGAAGTGTTGTAGATATTAGATAAAATAATTTGATGTTCAAATATTTTAAGGTAAAATAGACGAAACATGAAAAATTAAAATAAATAAAATTAGAAAAAGTTTAGATGTAATAAAAGTCAAAAAATAAAAAAAAAACATAGGTGAATGTTAAAATAAATAGAGTAAAATTCGAATGCAAATAATAATAAGACACAGGCAAATAATATTTTACTTCCTTCGAGTTCATGGCAACGATGAATATGAACCTCGTGTTGTCTTTGTCTACTGCGATTGGACGAAGCGAATCAGTTCCGTGGAAACGCTGGTATTTAAATTTCATGATGTCTGATTGAAGTAAAATTTCATGTCGGTATACTAGGCGTCAAACATGATCGTTTTCCGTAAAAATCTCAAACGAGCAGAGAGTTGGAATAGACTAGAGATATAATCCGTATATGCTGCTACTTGAATAAATAATAATAAATCACCACAGGTAATGATGACCCTCTTTATCCTGGAAGGCTCTAGAAGAGCCTTGGGAGGGGGCTGCACATTTAGAGACAATGGACACACCCAATATCCGTGTATAGTGGAAAAATCCCTCTCACAGTATTTTCCATTGCCATGACCGGGGATCGAACCCAGAAATTTTGAGTGAGAGACAAGTGCGCTTACCTCTCGACCATCAGTTATATAATAACATAATTGTTTGGTATACCACATAAATTGAATATATGGAGCTGCGGGGCGACGCCGACGGCAGAACTATTTTCTCAGTTCTTGTCGGATACTATCGATGCGGTTGTTTCATGTTTTTGCCATTTTCGTAAGTGGGTAAACAAATTTGTCTCGGGGTCAGTTGTCACGCCCACTTGATTACTCTGTTCTATTCCAACTCTCTGCAAAAGAGCCGTACTTTTAAATTTGTCCGATTTCGAAGATTAAAATTCATAAAATTGATCTCACTTGATGATGTCCACTGAATAGACCAAGTGAGTCAGTTCCATGAAAACGGTTCATGATGTCTGATCGAAGTAAAACTTGATGTTGACCAGGCTCCAGGCTGTCACCTTCAGCGCAACAGAACCCCCGCCCCCCCGCAACCTTGACACAAAAACTAACTTTACGCATCATATCACTGAATCAATTAAGGACGTTCCCAAAAGGTCGTTCTCAACCCACAAAAAGAACGCCTCTATGTAAACTATCATGCTCATAATAAAAACTTGTTGACAAGCACTGCACTTTTTCGCTCTACTCGCTCTGCGCATAAGCACAGAAATAAACCTACTGCGTCGCTTGACTCAATCTGGCAATGTCTCGTTTTTATATTCGTCAGAACATGAGCTGTTGCTTTGGTTTAGAGTGCATTATGGTAGATTTGCAACAAATATCAACTTTTTTCTTACGATAATCCATATTTATTTAATATCTGTAAAGTACACGCATCTATTGACATAAACTGTGCGTTGACAGCATTTTAAATGTTACCGCGTTATTGCAACGTTGCCAAGTCGCGAACTCCTGCTCACCAATGTATCTCAGGCAAGCCGAGAGCGACAGAAAGTCACGAATTTTCAACATATTTTACAGAAAGATGAATACGGCTTGCAGTATTTTTTTTAGAGAAAAATATTTCTCTCTTCTTCTAATAACACTCAGATTTAGTACCGCAACAGCAATATATATATATGTACATATTTTCAAGATAATTGTTAGAAAACTTTTTTGTTAGGAACGTCTTTAAGGTAAATAACAGCGGAGATAAAATTTGCCAATAAAACTGTATTCAATAATCCTCCATTCCACGTAAAGCGTGTGTATAGACAGAATCCTTTATGCTTAGACATTCATTCTTATCGCTGCAACTAAGGCATGTAGATTAGTATTAGAGTCCCGATGTATTGTTTCTTCTTTGTTCACATCACGTGCCTTTCTATCAAAGTTTTCTCTCCCCGATTTTCTAAATAATTCTGCTTAGACGTCCAATTAATATTTATCGAATCCACTTCCTAGCTTTTGAGCGAAATACTTATTCAGCCCACTGCCGTAGCGTACTCTTTTGCAAATGTAAGTTCCAAACCCTATCCATTTGTCACTAATAATTTTGGGACGGATACAGCACCCGCTTAGATTGTCAAGTCCCCATGCGTACATAAACACTGTTTATAACAACAAATTACAAGCATAGTGTACCCACTACTTCTTCTTCTTTTGGTTCATAACCCTTGGTGGGTTTTGGCTTGCTCAACTATGTTCCTTCATCTGTCTCTATCTACCGCTATTTTCCTCCAGTTTCCTGTTCTTAGATTTTTTAGGTCTTCTTCAACATCGTCTATCCACCTCTTCCTGGGCCGCCCTTTTGGTCTTGTATTTTGGGGTTTCCATTTAAGGATTCTCTTCACTATTTTTTCATCCTCCATTCTGTGACATGTCCTAGAGACCTTATTCTTTGACTTTTTACATATCTTACTATGTCCTCTCCTTTTATAAGTGCATCAATTTCGTGATTCATTCTTATTCTCCACATACCGTTTTCTTGTACGAGGTCGTATATCCTTCTAAAGACCTTTCTTTCTAATACTCTTAATTGATTTTCATCGTTGTTTGTTAATGTCCATGTTTCACATCCATAGGTTATGACGGGTCTTATAAGGGTTTTATATACTGCGATCTTAGATTTTCTGTTTAGTGTGTTGCTTCTTATTAATTTTAAGTAGGCATAGTAGCATTTATCTCCTTTCAGAATTCTTGCACTTATTTCATTTTGAACGTTACCATTATTGGTAATTTTGGCCCCTAAGAAATTAAACGTCTTGACGCTTTCAATTTGGCTGCCGTTTATATTAATATTTGGCGGTTGTATTAGGGGTTTCCTGCAGCAATACATATTTTTGGTTTGGTTCACTTGTAGTCCTCCTTTATTTACCTGTGGTTCATGATCTATGGTGGTTCGATTCAGAGAGGCAAAGTCGCGTGCAATTATTGTAATATCGTCTGCGTACCCAAGTATTTGTGCGGTTTTGTTTACAGCTTCCGGTTCCATTTATGTTTCTGATAGCTGCTTCTAGCACTAGATTGAAAAGCACTGCCGAGAGAGCATATTCTTGTCTTACACCGGTTTTTACTTTAGTGTACCCACTAGTCTTCTTTTTACATTCACATTGTCCAAGCTACATATCATCTGTAGCTTGTTGTGACATGTACTCTATGTACCAGTAACGATGCTTTTGTGTCGAGAGCGAAGATGATAGACGCTGACAGACTAACTCCACTCGATCACTTATCATGCGTTTATACCGGTTGACAACGAGATTAGTCCAGTTCCAATTTCTAGATTGATTTTAGGAATGCAATTTTGAAATTTTGGCGTATCATTTGTGACACAAAAGTCATATATTGCACTTATTAAGTGAAAAATATCACTTCCGGTCCAAACGGAAGTAACAACAACTTTTGATTTTTAAATAACAATCTATATAATTTTTGCAAATTTAGATTTCACATGAAATTCTCGTTACAACGATGTATCACAAGTAGGTGATTGTTTTCAAAATGACGTCATACATTCGAACAAAAGTGAAAAGCTAACTTGGCAACTGCAAGTCTGTGTTCTTCTCCAAGTAGGCCTTGAATCTGATGTTTCGCCTTCATTTTTATTGTCCCATTTCAATAAAAAATTATTTCGTGCAATAACCACTATTGAAAAATTGAAAAATAATTTTTTGAAAGAACAAAACCAAATGAGTTTTATTAAATTTTTTTCAATGGTAACCATATTTTTTTGCCTGCACCAACAAAGCCTAACATATGAACCTTTTACTTGAGGTATAATACGTCTAGTTTGGGTACTAATTTACACTGAAAAGCTATTCTTCAGTTATTTAATGAAACCGTATACTAATGTATGTATTAAATTTTACAAGCGTGCCATGACAAAATGACACTTCTTTTCAAACATTTGCATAAGTTATTATTTAACAAAATTCATGTAGTGCTTTTTAACCTCACCACAATAAAATTGTGAGGTTACTAAAATTGGTTCAAAAACGAAAATTGAGATAACATCAAATCTTTACGTTCTGAGGTCCTAGGAACCCAAAAAAGTGGTTTTTGAAAAATGTCTGTGTGTGTGTATGTGTGTTAGCACGATAGCGCCGAAACTACTGAACGGATTTGAATGAATCTTTGCATGTGCATTTCTTTAGTGCCCCAGAAGATCTGAAAAGGGTTTGGTTGAGATCGGATTACGTTTAGTGCCGTTTTGACGCAACAAGTTGTTTATTTTATAATTACTCTCAATTTGCAATGGAACCATTGAATAACAGTTAAAATTCTGATTTCAACGATATATCACACTTCCACCCTTTCGATTTGGTTTCCGTGAAAAAAATTAAAAACAAAGCAAATAAGAAGCATAGATCGCATTTCGCGTGACATGATCGATGCGCGTAGCCGTTATTCGTGAAACTCATCACATCTCGTGTCAATTCACGTGTGAGGCTTTCTTCACTACCTTCACTGCTTTAGAAGTAGAGCGGATTACGTTTAGTACCGTTTTTAAATATATATACAGACAAATCGAAGAATTAAACTACAAGTATTCCTCTAAAATCTAGTAAAATTACTGAAATGCTAATGTTTCATTTAACAAAGACAGCTGCGAGCGATCGGATTGCAATGAGCAAATTTTGACGATTGTCATTGTCATCGTTTGTCATCCGATAACGTTAGTGTCATGTCATGTTAATAAGATTTCGGCGTACTTGTAACTTTTAGTGACTGCACCAGTGGATTGTCACAAACTTTAAAGGTAGATGTAACAATATCATATGCTTTCTGTACCTTCGTTGGTAACTTTATAATAGATTATCACTTTACCAATTTTCAGTTTGTTGCTTTACAAATCTGTAGTATTTAGGATAACTAGACTTTCTTAGTCGTTCAAGTGATGTTAAAGCTGTTAATATCCTAATGGTATATTATTCAACGAGCGATAATGTAGGTAATAACTCACATAGATGAAATTTGCAGCACGAGCCGCAGGCGAATGTTGTAAATTCATTAAGTTGAGGGTTTTTTTAGTGCCCCAGAAGATCTGAAAAGGTTTTGGATGAGATCGGATTACGTTTAGTGCCGTTTTGGCACATAATTTAATGCTCTTTTTGGCTTCAAAGATCCACCGGGTGGGGAGGTTCCAGCCGCTTCCAGTAGCTGCCGATTTTTAATTTGCTTGTGATTTGCTAATATAACTATTTAAAACTCTTTAAAAAACACAAAATGCTGGTATTTTGCCCAAAATGAAAAGGTGGACATATTAATTATTTATAGGGAATCTAAAAGAAATGCATATAAAGCTGAAAGGTTATATGCACAGCGGTATCCTGGAAGACATCACCCTTGAAGAAAATATTTTTTAAGATTTTAGAAGAAAAATTTAGGGCCCAGCCAAATGAAAACGAAAAAAATACGTTTATTATTGACGAGGCTACAGAGATTAATTAATGTTTTAGGAACCGTGGAAATTAATAAAAATGCAAGTACACGTGAGGTTCTAAGTGCTTTTGATGTTAGCCGAGAATATGTTAGAAGGATATTAAGAAAATATGGATATAAGATATAAATCATTTAAACATCAACTTCATCAGCATTTATATGAAGCTGATGCAGGTAGGAGAGATCATTATATTATTGCAATTGGTTACGAGAAAATAGAAACATTGTTCCCAGAATTCTGTTCACAGATGAAAGTCGGTTCACTAATAATGGCATGTTTAACCGAAATAATTTGCGTTACTGGTCTCAAGAAAATTTACATGAATTTAGAGAAGGAATGAATCACAGGAATTGTGAGCACTAGGATCATAGGTCATATTTTATTTCAGGGGAATTTAAATGGAATTAAGTACCTGTACTTTTTGGAAAATGAAGTTGAGGGCTTTTTAGGAGTATTACCTATGAATTTTAGAAGAAGAATTTATTACCAAGAAGGACTCCGCCACATAACCTTCGAGATGTCTCTAATCAAAATAGAATCATTTAGACATATGGGTGCAGAAAATGGCCTGCCAGATCACCTGACCTAACCTCTATGGATTTACTCCTATGGGGGTACGTCAAAGGACGAGTTTATTCATCATCTTCAAGGAGCTGGAAACCAAAATTCGCCAAATTTTTTGCAACAATACAATACTGAGCAAATGTTAGAACGGGTGGAAGAGAAACCATCAGTAGGGCTCAAAAATGTACTGAAGTTGGAGAAATACATTTTGAATGATTGCTATAATTTTATTTTCCCCTATCTTATAAATAATTATTAATAAATTCTATAAATTTTATTTAATCTGTGTATTTTTTAACAATACCAATTGGTCAATGTAGCATCTACAGAAATCCAATGATTTCAAAGTAAATTAGCGCCGAAACTGTAGACGTATTATACATCAAATGAAAGGCTGTCTTGGGCTTTATTGCTGCAAGTAAAAAAAATAGTTACCGTTTAAAAAAATTGAATAAAATCCATTTGTTTTTGTTTTTCAAAAAATTCTTTTTCAATTCGAAATAGTGGTTTTTGCACGAAATAAACTTTTATTGGAATGCAATAATAAAAATGAAGGAGAAACATTGGATTCAAGGCCTACTGGGTGAATTTTTTGAAAACACAGTCTTGCAGTCGCCAACTTGGCTTTTCATTTTTTCAAATTTTGAAAACTATTACCTACTTGTGATACATCGTTGTAACGAGAATTTCATGTGGAATCTAAATATGCAAAAACATTTATAGGTTGCTATTTAAAAATTAAAAGTTGGACCGGAAGTAATATTTTTCACTTAATAAGTGCAAAATGTGGCTTTTTGTGTCACAAATGATATGCCAAAATTTCAAAATTGTATTCCTAAAATTAACCTAGAAATTGGAGCAGGACTAATCTCGTTGTCACGCGGTATAGGCCTGATACCCTTATGAGTATTGAGCTTAATTACACCACAATGTATTATTGAAATATTGGAATAACAATAATAATAAATAATAATAAACACCTCAGAAATTAGACGGATTATAATAGCCGCCTAATGTGTTTAATGGATTTCTCTGTGAAATCCATAAAAAGAGATTTATTGCACTATTTCTATATAATCTTCCATATATTATAAGTTATCTTTTTGTTGTAAACGGCCTTACACAATTTGACACAGTAGCTCTCTGGCATTACAGTTTCATATGAAATTGCAAAAGATTCTACAAATTATGTTTTTAAAAATCACATTATGTTTACGTGGCAACTTTAAAAAAGATTTAAGGTTTTTAAAACTATCATTAAGTTTCACATTAGAAAACTAGCAGCTAAGTAGCAGCTGTCATGTATTTTCCATACACCTAAGATACTTGCGTAAGATGTACAAGGTCTGTGTACTTTTTTACACGAAAAGCCTGGACTACTTGTTGAGTAGTTGAACTTAATTATAATCTCTGTATAAATTTCATCAGAGAATTCTAATACATTTTACACCTACTACACATATTTTGTTCTGGACAAGAGAGTGAAGTATATAGTTTATCTTTGACAAAAAGTATTCTCACTTATAAACCAATACAATTAAAAAAAAAACATACCCAATGCACTAAGTAACAACAAAAGTATCTTCATTATGTCGCACACACTGACAATAAACTGATTTTATTTTTGCTTTTTAACTTTTCTTCTCTTCCTTTAAGTAAAATAATGACGTTCAACGGAAGTCAAATTAACAATTGTTGGTTAACGATATTCATGGATACCTATCATTATGATATAATAATATAGATAGTATCCGTATTGGGCTCCTACAAATTATTTCTACATTAAATCTTCACTCCAAAAATCGAACATGCAATTTATCACCAAAATTAATTACCCAGAACAATCATTAGTTACACAGAATAATTTTAAAACAGCAGAATGAAATATAATTAATGAATTCCGCCCATGATTCCACCCTAAGAAGTTTTGTATCACGGATTAATTTAACAATGGTTATAAAACAAGTCATTGCGGTATAGTATATAATTAGTAAGAAACTATTTCAAGAATGGGAATAAGATGAATTTAAAATGTACATAAGTACTAATACCAGTATGTAAACTGTTATTAAAAATAATATAAAATATGAACAAAGCACAATATTAAATTATATACGATTGGAATTGAAACCGTATAAAAACTAAAAGCCGGCAAAAACAGTCGGCATCTCTTTATTGTACATGGGCGGAGGTAAATAGAAATGCTTGTTATAACAAAATGATAAGATTTTCGGGCGTTATTATATTATCCTCTGTTTCAGATGGTCTCCAGATCAGCCATGGTAAATTAGCAAATAATTAAAATATTTTATGTTTTATACAGTAGTAAATATTTATAAATATGAACAGTAACTAACTAAACTCCTACGCTTGATATTATAATAGGTATTTATGCGCTGCACTGGCACATAGACGCACGATATTAGACTTCCACGTTCCAAGATAAAGAAACGATTTACGAGTTTTTTTGTGCTAGTAGGCCTGTCCGTTTTATTACCTTTAAACCAGTGCAGTCGTAGATGGTTCATTCAGGCTGATTACATTGCCAGTCTCGGACTCGCCTGCACAGTTTCAACTACCGTTCGAATCTCAATACCATTGCCAAATATATAGGACAAAATTTCAAGCTCAGTACGCACAGTCCTGTGCTTTAAAACTGACCAGTTTCAATTCCAATCGTATATACTTTACTATAGGCTGCAAAAAGAGGGATTTCTTCAACTCATTTAAATGGCTATATTTAATCCGGTCACTGGAAGAAAAGCTGTCCACTAAGCAGGTCCTTGTTGGAACGATTTTAAATCCCAAGAAAATAATCTGAATGGGGTCCAGGTTTCGTTTTTATTAAAGCCGATTTTAAAATACAGCTAAAGTCAAATATATTATTTTTTAAAATACTGTTTAATTTGGACATCTAGTTATTTTATTTTACCCCTTCTTCCGGCTTCGTAGCGGAATTCCTCCCTTGCGCAATAAGGTGTTATTCTTGATTGTAAGACTCCAAAACATACTGTTATGTGCCGCCCTCTTATGGAAAGAGGTTTAATCGCCGGTAGTAGAGTGATAGAAGACCTGCCTTGTTAGCTACCGGCAATACTACGCCATCTATGGGCCAACTGGCGAACTGCCATTACCACTGATACGAGAAAACGGTTGGATATACAAGAAGGGCCAGAAATGCCGCGAATGACAGATTGGATGAATCTAGAAGAAACGCCACGCATATATAAGAGGCGGAACCAACGTACGGAGCACAGTCATACAATAAGATAAGTGATGAGGTAAGATAAAAAACAGTAACAACTTGTGAATTATAGTAGTGACTATAGTAGATACAAGTTGTAATTAATGTGTACTAATATGTGTAAGGACTGATTATTGCAATTTAATGATAATAAATCAGTGTTTAGTGAAAATTCATGTTGCAATTATTGGACCTACGTTTGGAAATGTTTAACAGGGTGTAAACACGTAACAATAAGAATAGGTATTTTGGGTTCAACTGCCATTAATATCTGCCTCTTACAGCATATGCAATATTTATCTGGCCCGTTGTAAAATTTCAATTTTAAATCTAAATGCAACTTTAGCCGTATATAGTTTATGTAAGGATATATTTCAGGGAGAACTTAAAAGACAAGTTGCAGGTTACAAAGATATTTGATGAAGTTTAAGAAAGCATATCGCATCTTCCTTGAGAGAAAATAATTATGCAAGATCAAGGAGTTCATTTTTTATTACAAGCTAGATGATTAATCACAATATACAAGAACATTATTAACTTCATTTCAGTTTGCGATTTAGTCCCATCGGCAATGAGGAAGATGCATGAATGAATGAATGTTAAAAATGCTTAAATTTATTATTTCCGTGAAATATATTTAAAAAATAGAAAATTTTCACTTTATAAATATTCGACATTAAAATTCGAACTTTTATGTAAACAAAACCATGTGACTGAAAACGCTATATTGCCTTGACGTCATTAATAATTTGCCCTGAGTTTGCTAATTTACTTTATTATTCTAATCTTGTTATATTATTGATTAATATTGTCAGGCAAATGTATTTACAGACAAAATGTATATATAGGTGCATACCTAACAACATATAAATGATTACGGCACGTGCCTCAATTAAATAGACAGTTGTCAACCAGATCTTGCATCATTCAGGGCGTCCTGTTCCTGCTTTAAAAGACAACACAAATATGACTGATAATGATTTGATAACATGCTTGGTGTATTAAATCTATTACCATAGCATATCTTTTAGATGTTTGAATAATGACGTGACGTCACAGGTCACGAATGACGTCCCTCGGCAGGAACAGACCGTTTCAATGGCATTATAAAGTTAAATTTTTGCGATCTCGCGGCTTACACTAATGTCTTTAAGCGCCTTGAAGCGTGACGTAATTTTTTAGCGTACTCCTGAAGCCGCGCGATACCGCAGCAAGTACCTTTAAGCGTGACGTCATGACTTATTCGCTCGAATGGCACCGCTTATTGCGTCTAATGCGCAAAAATACAGCTTAAATTCTCAGCCAAAATCTTTTTTTTCCCTCAATTTTAACAAAAAAAGAAAAATACGAGGAAGCATATTTTTCTGTCGTCTATCTCTCTGTGATAAAAAAAAATCATGCAACTTCCTCATTGCCTATAAGTGATAAATGTTATGAATGTGTTAACCGTCTTCCAGATCATTTGAATGACCCTCTTAAGCCTATATTTGTGTGAGTAAAGGAGACGGAGCCCTATCGTTTATAGCGAGATTCGAACCACTTCTAATTGAAAATTATTTTGCAGTAGGTGGGGCTCAAACCGACCACGCTAGGTATACTCAGAGTAAAAGCTAGAAGTGCTAATCACTGTGCTACCGTCCCTATAAGTAAATAAATAGCTCATAGGTGAAATAGATTTTTACATATATTAAGTATGGGGAATAGAAGAAAGCACTGTGATATTACAAATTCCCTCTTCCACTCTACAGAGTTCATTAACTAAATCGGTCCAATAATTCTTTCCTTTTTGAAGGCACCTGAATGCCAGCTTTGTTGAAGCTCTAAATTCCCATATTTCAAAATTAACACACAAATATACACATGAATTTTTTTTTTCTTTATTATGAAAGTAATAATTACAATAATTTGTATTACAAATAATTGGCACTTTAAAGAATATAAATATATATCGAGACATTCCATGAAACAAGAGACATGAGTAAAAAAAACTAAATATTCTACCCTAACAGTGGCGATTAAGAGCGGAAACCCATAATCACACCTCAACGTGTCTAGATGGCGCCTTTGCAAGATCAATCGCATGTCAGATCTCTGTATTTGTTAGTTGAACTCAGTTTGTAAACATTTTAATAATCAAGTATTGTGCATTATTAATCAGTAAGTTACTTTAGTAGTTCTGCCACTTTTTTAAATTCAAACATACAGTGGGAAGTTATATTATTAGATATGTAGGGTATAATACTGTTATGTGCTGCCCTATAACAGAGAGGAGAGTATAATTACTCCCTGGCTAGTAGGGTGGCGCCATCTATAAGCCAATTGACGAACAGTCACCTAGCACACAGTAGAAAACTCTGGAGGATTCTAGAATGTTATGGAATACGATTCTGGTACATTCTATGGATGTATATGAAGAGGTGAATCCAGCAGATGGGGGAACAGAACAGTTCAGTGAAGTATACAGTACAGTTCTAGTATACAGAGACAGAGTTTTTAGGTTAGATAAGAGTTGACAAGTTTAAGAAGAAAAGTCAAGTACAGTTGTGATTTAAAAGTAGTGAATTTATATTAGATTGTTATTATTAGTTGTGTAATTTAAGTGATTAATAAAATAGTGGTTTGTGAAGATTCTTGTTACAAGTTATTTGAACCTACAGAGTGTTTACTGAAGACTGGGAACACGTAACAATACATTACATGAAAGTAATCTAGAGCTTTTAACGCAAATTACCTTGAAATACAAAGAGTATAGTAGTATATATACTGATCAACTATATCATATTTTACGACTTTCGTGAACTTAAGCTGTTATTTCTCTGAGCGGCAGTAAAAGTCTTACTGTCGCTCATTAGCGATACCAAAAGTACTTGAAAAAAAATAAAATAACAGTATCTATTTAATTCATATTCAACGTTTGAAGAAAAAATACTATGTTATATGATGTGTGGTGAAGTAACTTTTTATCTCGACTGTTCTTGCCGCTAAGTACATCCTTAACACAAAAAAATCTCACTTTTACTCCATATAACACAATAGTATATTGTTTTATTAAGAGCAAAAATGATACTTTTGTGACAAGTCTAGGTTTTACATTAGACGAGTCACAAATGTGGCTTTTACTCCGAATAAGACATGTTATTTTTTCTTTAAACATTGATTAGCTATAAAAAAAATAAACATAAAAAATTTAGCCATGCATTGCCATTAGCACCGGAAGTAAAAATCCATTCGAGCGAAAGAAAAGGTACTTTTACTTCTAATGCACAGCCGTCTGAAATATCAAACTTTAATGTCATGAAATGAGTAAGAAATGTCATGATTTTCTGACGTTTGAACAAAAATATACTATTCTTTAATAAAGAGTAACTTTTAACTCTTGCTTGATTATGATTTGAGAGATTAAAATTATTTTATTTGTTGAGCAGGTTTTTCTGGAAATTATATGGGATGTAAATAATGTCTTAAAGATACGGCGTGAGAGTCAGAATTTATTTTTTTATGAATAAAAAGTTTTAATTAAATTCAAGAAAGTTTCTCATCTCATTCCAAAAGTAAAATATATATGTGCTATGGTTTAAGATGGACATCATTGAACCTATTAATTATTACAAATTTATTATTATATATTTCGTATCCTTAGGTTTTTTAATTGAATTTTCCTCGTCGGTGTAGGACAATAAACACAGAAATTTTACACTATGTCGACGTTTCGATTTATTTCCTGAAGATTTTAAAAATAAATCGAAACGTCGACATAGTGTAAAATTTCTGTGTTTATTGTCCTACACCGACGAGGAAAATTCAATTACAAATTTATTAATGGTGCAAATGTATCCCGAGTTACCATGGAATGCCCCTACTTAAAATTACATAAATTCTAGGATATTCGATAGATTTAACGCAATGATCATAACATGTAGACAAGCTTAGCAGGATGTATAATTAATGAGGAGCCTCGGTCCTAACGAAGCCAATCAGTTTTTCATTCACATTGTAAATACTATAATATTCCGACAAGAATGCTCCTCCTAATACCCAAAGGCCTTCCTCTGACGGGGTTGTTGCAGGAACAAAAGCAGATAAACACATTGTAAATGATTTGACGGACATCTGTAATAACAACATATGGTTTATAAACTTGTAACTTATTATTAACTTTTAACAGGTATCGATCAAAGCAACAATGCAACAGTATTGCTTCGTAAATAGTTAAAGTTAATAGATAGTTGTAAAGGATAAGACTCGTTCAGTTCAAAGGAGCAATATTTGAAATGTTTGTAACAAAAAAAATCAGTTGTCTATACAGGCTGTACATTTTATCAGGGCCCTCGAGAATATCTCACTTAATATCGGTCGTACAAAAAAAAATATTTTTACGAAAATTGTGCCGATTTATATAACCTACAAAATGGTTTAAAGACATTTGAAATCCATGGCCTACTTTAAGAGTTATGGCGGAAAATATCGAAAATGTAGAAAACGTCTAGGCCAAGTATCTCCGTTATTTGAAGAGATACGAGAAAAATTCTAAGGCAAAAATTTTTTGCAAAACAGAGTGTTTCAACGAGGTTTTATCTATTTTTTTTCAAAACCGCTGTATTTTGAGATTTACTCTTCAGGCTGTTAAAAAAAATATTTTGAAATGGGCGGGAAATAGTGCCATTAAATAGAGTATTTTCCTCCCTTTTCAACGATATATCACACGTCATATTTATTCATTGGTACTACGTTAGTAATTATAAAAAAAATTTGTAAAACCAATAATTTTTTTTTTAACACGCATCATTATTATTATTATTATTAGCCGTTACTCGAGTCCGAGTATAAAAATGTTACAGTCGATAAATTGTGTACAATAGAAAACAAGTAAAAGGTGTAGTCTATTGTAATTACCATTCATCTACGGTGCACACGACTATGGCTATAGAGGCCAATTCGGGAGAGCACATGCCGACCGCAGTCAGGACAAACATAGACCTGGTTAGGTCTTGGATTCGGCCTTCTTGCAGCAACATTTCCTTGATAGTTGGCCACAACCCCTCGCCATTCGGTTCTGTCCGCTGCAAGTTGTTCCCATTGCTCGTCTGCAATACCGCAGGATTTTAGATTTTCATGGAGAGCGTCTTTGAACCTCCTTCGTTGACCGCCACGCCTTCTACTACCGCTTAGCAATTCACCATAAAGTGTACATTTAGGAAGGCGGTTATCATGCATACGATGAACGTGACCTACCCATCTTAGGCGTGCTCTTGAAATAAGCACCTCAATTGGAAGGCTGTTTGCTCTCCTGAGTACTTCCACGTTTGATATGTGATGGAACCAACGGATTTTCATCATACTTCTGAGGTGTCTTTGCTGAAAACGTTCTAATTCTTTCACATGACGACGGTAAGTGACCCAGCTTTCACATCCATATAGCAGTGTTGGAATGACAACTGCTCTGTAGACAGCCATTTTCGTTGACAAAGCAAGGTCGTGGTTGTCAAATACTCTCTCTCTACACACGCATCATACTTGCCGTGGAGAAGCATGATTACGATAAAATAATTCAATAAGTTGTTCAAATCTTTGCTATAATGAAATATTAACACAATTAAGAAGAATAAAGTAAATTCAGGTAACAAAAACAAAATAATTATCAAGAAAGCAACATGGAGCAATTATGGAAAGAGTATTCGCAGTTATGCCAATGTATAGAGGTCCTCCATAAAAGCGTCACTCCTTGCTCAGAAAGTTAAAATGTAATTGAATTATTTTATCGTTTTATTTAATCATACTTCTCCAAGGCAAGTATAATGCTTGTAAAAAAAATTTTATTGGTTTTAAAAAAATGTTTTTATAATTACTAACGTAGTACCAAGGAATAAATATGGCATGTGATATATCATTGAAAAGGGAAGAAAATACTCTATTTAATGGCGCCATTTCCCACCCGTTTCAAAATAATTTTTTTAACAACCTGAAGAGTAAATCTCAAAATATAACGGTTTTGAAAAAAATTAGATAAAACCCCGTTGAAACACTCTGTTTTGCAAAAAATTTTCGCCTTAGAATTTTTCTCGTATCTCTACAAATAACGGAGATATTTGGCCTAGACGTTTTCCGCATTTTCGATATTTTCCGCCATAACTCTTAAAGTAGGCCATGGATTTCAAATGTCTTTAAACCATCTTGTAGGCTATATAAACCGGCACAATTTTCTTAAAAACAATTTTTTTGTACGACCGATATTAAGTGAGATATTCTCGAGGGCCCTGATAAAATGGACAGCCTGTATATGTAACTAATAAATGCGATGTTAATTTTCCCACACTCGTGAACATTGTGCTTACTTTTTCTTTCTATTCTTCATGAATGAGTGAACAAGATTAACTTTTTTAATGTTAATTCTGCAATAGAATCTTCCCCAAACCCAACCTGGAGCCACCAAGGTAACTATGATTACTAGGGAGTTGGTGGCAGAAATTTTTATATGATTTTATTGTGTGAATAAAATTGAAAAATGTAAAGATGTCATAATAAAAAGTCTGAAAAACCATTTCAATCAGTATGGCGTTGCTGAGTTTTTAATTAACAATTAATTAAAAATGCAATAAAAAAACATGCTCTTATATAATTTTATTGTGTCAGTCAATTGTATTAAATATTCTAATGTTATTTGCAATTATTTTCTATTATTTTAAATGTTTCTGTAGCAGTTCAAAATATTGAAGTAAAAATATCCATAAGTAATTAAATTTCAAACAGATTTTTTTTACCTTCCAAATGTCACGTACTATTGTGGTTGAGAATAAGTGATCGACAGATTTTCCCAGTATAAATATAGTTCTCACCAGTGACGCATCACTCATAATTAGGTATTTTATTATTTTTATTAGTGTCAATGTCATTGTGATACCCGCCAATGATTTGTCAAAATAATTGAACTGACATAACTGACACAAAAATCCCTTACAGCAGACTTTTTTTGCAACTGTAGTAGTGACACTGAGTTCAGACACTTCGTTTTTGATATTACTATAAGAAACTCAGCAACAATCAAGCTCGGTAGCTACTCTAATCAGTCAGTTATATCAATATCTTCATCCCATGCTATTGCCAGCTACAATAAAATCATGTGCGGTCATGAGCAAAAAAAATAGGACGTCTTATAACGGTATTTTGCTAAAATCTAGTTGTGTACATCTAACTTTAATTTTTGTGACATTGTCAGTTAGTTGTCATAATTTATTGCAAGTGTGCAAAAAAATAATATGCCTCATATAAGCGATTTAGTTAAATCTGGAGTTATTGCTAAAGCAGAAGATGGATGGTCAATGAGACAAATTGCACTGCGTTATAATATTGACAAAAATTAGGTGTGTAACATTCTAAGAAAGTGGAGAATAAACGGTACGATTAGTAGAAATCCTGGATCAGGGCGACGAAGGATATCAACCAACAACAAGATTTGTAATTGTTAAATGCTTTAGTAGAAAATCCATTTTACTCAGTTATTCAGGCTGCTGAAGAAACGAATTTTCCTGGATCGAGTAGTACTGGTCGCCGACGAGTAAGAGAATAGGAGCTACACTGTCATGCAGCAGCACAGAAATACTTACCTAAAGCTGAACATAAAGAAGCTCGAGTAGGATTTGCGCTTGAATTTTTAGCGCATGATGTAAATTTTTGGAGCAATGTAATCTTTACAGACGAAAAAACTTTCCAGTCAACACACAGCTGTGGTATTCGTGTTTACTGCCCTCCGAATACTCGGTTCGATGAGAAATATATATCTAACAATGATAAAAGTGGTAGATTTTCCGTCAATATGTGGGCTTGGATATCGGCACGTAGTCCTGGTATTTTGTGGCATATTGAAGAACGATTTAATAGTGAAACGTATACTAGGATTTTAGACAATACTATGCTCCCTTCTGTGTCACAATTATTTCCTAATAATGAGTTCATATTTCAACAAGACAATTGTTCTGTTCATACTGCTCATACCGTAACTAACTGGTTTCAAGATAACAACATCAATGTTCTTAACTGGCCCAGTCATAGTCCAGCTCTTAACCCTGTGGAAGAAGTATGGGGACTACTCCTAAAAAGTATCCAAAAACGAAATGTGATTATTGTATAAGATTATTTAATTCTATGCCAAACATACTTATAGAAGTTATAAATAGAAATGGTGCAATAACGAAATATTAATTAATAGTTAGTTTCTTGTTAAGTAGGATATCCTCTGTTCTTTGATCCAGGATTTCTACTAATCTACCGTTTATTCTCCACTTTCTTAAAATGTTACACATCAAATAATACAGTGCAATTTGTCTCATTAACCATCCATCATTTACTATAGCAATAACTACAGCATTAAAATAAAAAATAAATTAAAAGTGATATCTGTTTTACTTTGGCTACTTTACATATTCAAATAGTAGACAGAGTTATATTAGAAAAAAAAAGTTGTCCTATTTTTTTCTGCTCACACAGTACCCGTATTGTCACCACCTCCCTAGCAATGATGTTTTCTATACAATTCCCTATATTACAGAATTCTTTGTTTGCAACTTTTTTTTTGATTAGGTACATTTTCTGAGAGAGAAGGGATTCGACGAGAATTTTTTTGAGGTTTGGTAATAAATTCGAAAAATGACTTTTCACTACAGTTACTAATTCGACAATTTTACAATATCAAAATTCCCCAGATCAAATAATTTTTGTTCGAAGCATTTTTTAAATTCCTCCCCAGAGCCTACTCTGGTGTTCTGAAAATTGAGAAAATCTTTTACACTCTGAACCATTTCTATTAGAAACACTTTTTGATTTGAAGAAAAATTGTTTTGAGCAGTTGGTTTTCGGTCCTTCCTGGAACTCGTTCTGATACCGTGATGAGACACTTGAAAATACCTTTTTGATACAATTTCCCATCTTGAACAATTTTGACTTGACAAAAATAGTTTTTAGGCTTTCTTCCTTTGGGTGCTCCAACGATAAATTTCAAAAACTGCCTCTTTGATATAATTTTCTATAATTGACAATTTTTATTTAAGACATTTTTTTTTGATTAGATGAAAACTTTCTAGCTTACAAAATATCAATTTTCATCATAATCTAGAATTTGGATATTTTTGTGACGCCAATATTTTATCTATAACTAAGAAAGTAAAAGTTAAGACACTTAAGAATTTTTTGATGGAAGTAAAGAACTTCTTGGCTGCCCAATTTTTTTCGGGATGCAGACTTTTCTCGTGCGTTTCTTGGTTTTCAATAAATATGTATGTAGTCCGAATGGTAACCTGCACGGATGGATCCCACCTTGTATTTTATGCTCAAGCGTTGAATCTGATATACTTGTTCGTTAAACGCTATGTTGCCACAGTCAGGGCCAACGCGGGGAGGCGCGGGCCCTGTTATAGCATGGTTGCCTACATTCAGGGGCAAAAATCAACCTTTTCGCTTGTTTTGGAGCTGAAAAATGTCGTAGAGGGCTGAAATTTGGTATACATGCGGCATTTGAGATGTTTAAGGCCACAAGCAAGTGTCCCAGGATCCACCGCTATTTTTTCAAAATCGCGGCGGGGAAAATGCGTAAAATAACTTTATTTTTTGAAAAAGTTCACTCTACTGCATTTTTTTGAGTGAGGTCTCATTTCATATATTATCGGGGTCAGTGAATTCGAAAAATCATGTTTTGAGTATGTGTGGTCAATGGATATTGCGCTGTGGCTGTCCAGCCATAAAATTTAATCCACGATTCGAACTTCCGCGCGCGCGGAGCTTTGCCACCAGCGTTGCCGATTTGAACATCCCAGGAAAAACATTTTTTTGCCACTGGAAGAGAATATCATTAAAAGCCACCACGATGCTGATTGTTCCTCTATGGCGCCAGGCAACCAGGAAGAGGCAGATACACACTTATTTGTTGATCTGGCAGATGCTGCAAAACTAATGGCTGTGGAAAAATTATGATAAAAGATATGCGATATGGATGTAGTGATGCTTGAGGTTTTTTGTACGCATTACTTGTCTAACCTCAAGGAGCTTTGGGTGCGCTTTGGCATGGGAAAACACATACAAATTTTTACCTTCTCATGAATTTTCACCACATATAGTCTATATTTTACTCATTTTCGAACACGGTCGGTAAGATGTATTAATTTTGTTCCCAGGTCCTGAAAAATCTCAGTCCATAATAGGTCCATACACAGTTACCAGATGCGATACTGTATCTTTTTTCCATGGAATTGGAAAGCTTACGGTTATTAATACCTGGCTACAGTATCCTGGAGCTACAGAAGCATTCACAGCCCTGCAGACTGGAGATATTGAAAAAAACAATGGAAACAACTCTGAAAAAATTTGTCATTTTAACGTGCAGCAGGTAATTGAAATGTACCAGTAAGGAGCAATTTTAAAAACTACATATTATAAATCACATCAAATAAAAAACTGCTTTATTTTTCTAGAACTGTGTTTTGTGACACTCTGAACGAATGCCGGAGAGTGCTATTTACCAAAAACAACTATCAGCTGGAATCAATTTAACCAACAAGGGATGCTTTAGAACAGCATGCCAGGCGCGCTTCCCTTCAAAGCCAAATATTGAGACAGTCGCTTCAGCGGCTACAGCACCTTCCAGATCCATAAGCTTTTGGATGGAAAAAATATGACAGTATTTGGGAACCAGTGTGGCGCACAAAGCTTGTAACCTCAGAAGCGTGCAAAACCTTAGTTCAAATGTGCTTTTAGAGTGCGGAATATTAAAACATAATATTTCTAGTCGCAAACTCATCTATAAAATCCTTATTTTACTATAAGGAATGTAACCAGACTGCAACCAACAGCTACTCTCCGGCCTATGTGCCCCGCCGAGCGCTGAATTACAAGTTACAA
This sequence comes from Leptura quadrifasciata, assembly GCA_963675555.1. Classification (NCBI taxonomy): domain Eukaryota; kingdom Metazoa; phylum Arthropoda; class Insecta; order Coleoptera; family Cerambycidae; genus Leptura; species Leptura quadrifasciata. The sequence continues at coordinate 13,310,519 of OY776674.1, forward strand.
GCCTAGTGCGTTAAGTATAATAATTGCATATTACCATCAAAACGCTAATGCTTCGATTGCAACAAACACCAGCCGAAAGACTGATCCTACTTAAAGAAGCTCTACCTTACACTGACGAGAGCCAACAGCTTGAAACTGCAGTCTGCAAGTGGTGTGGGATGACTGGCACGAGAGCTCCTTTAAGTAGGATCAGTCTTTCGGCTGGTGTTTGTTGCAATCGAAGCATTAGCATTTTGATGGTAATATGCAAATATTACACTTAACGGGCCATGCTCGTAACTTGTAATTCAGCGCTCGGCGGGGCATATAGCCCGGAGAGTAGTTGTTGGTTGCAGTTTGGTTACATTCCTTATAGTAAAATAAGGATTTTATAGAGGAGTTTGGGACTAAAAATATTGTTTTACTGCAAAGCCTTAGTTATGTATAGCTATGAAAAAGGCTGAATTGCAAGTCGCTGTAAATGTCTCAAAAAAAATCTGAATGTGTATAGTAGTTCTATATGTGCTACTGGGATTAATGCAAAGGTACTATTTAATGGCATTGGTATGGAATAAAAGTGTTATTTTATCATTATTATAAGAAAACTGGAATATTAATTTATTCGCAATGTCATTGTGTTTTTTTTTTTTTTTTTTTTTTTATACATTTATTTAACGTCGGCCTATTTCCGCTACTGAGGCCTAACACCGACACCTGTAGACGAGCTACCCCCAACCAGGAATTTTGCCGAACCTCTTCCCTTAAGAAGAGTAGGGATCTTTTACTTGCCTAACATTTAATAGACAAGGGACCGACGGCTTTACATCCCCTCCGAAGGATGGTATATCTCCTATACAACCCTCGCCTAAGGTTGTATAGCTTCCGCGCATACACTGATATACAAGCCGCTGGAAGATGTGTGAGGCGAGAACGCGGTTTCCGTTGGAATGGTCACCAATCCAAGTACTAACTGCGCCTGTCGTTGCTTTACATCGCATACCGAAGTATGTACATAGTAAAGACGCACCTACGCTCGCCCCCATGTCATTGTGTTCGACCTCACGTAATAAAAACATGATTTTTCAAAATCAGAGAGGGGTCTAACGAACAACTGTACCAAATTTCATCACGAGCATAAAATGCAAGGTGGATTCTCTTACTCTCGCTCCGGACTAATGTGAATACTAAGTTCAATAACATACTGTTTGGTACTTTTTGATCACCCGACCTGCATATAATTTACTCATTTAGAATGTCACAAAATATGTAAAAAAAAAAAATATATGTAAAGACCCATCTGATAAGGAATTTAACGCCCTGCAAAAATATTTATGTGCAGTTTAAATATCTCTCACTCTTTTTGAAATATGAGCGAAGAGAGCATAAAAAACCTAGTTTTATTGACCTTGCTACTGACTCTTGGCTCGATCTACAGGGCCTTTGGTGGTCAATTTTGTGGAGCCGCAAACCGACCAGATACTCTATACACTCAGAGAGGTGGTTTTACACCACGACTCTTTCCCCAACATACAATCTGGATAGGCCCATAGATTGGTAAACAATGAATTTTGGATGTAGCTACTATTCACCTAAGAGGGATCTAGCTGTAAAGTGTATACTTACTTTTATAATATACTGTGGTCCTGTTAACTGAAAACTCTGTCCTCCCAAAACAAAATCAATTTTAGGCAATTTGTTAATGGTATCACAATTCACCTAAAAACATTTTAATAATTAATAATGTTTGGCAAGATGTGAGAGTAGATCATAATTTTGATCTAGAGCCTCTATTTAATCAATATCTCTCATAGGAAAACAGTAAAAAACTATGCATTTTAGTGGCCATTATCTAATGTAGTAATTTCTTCTGAATTTTGCAGTGGTCATCGAACCTGACTTGATGGTTCACTGATCATACTGTGATAGTTTCTTTCCAAATACTAAAGTGCTGTGTTCTACTCCTTGTTACATACATTTAAGCCATTGCGGTACTTGCCAAAGCCAGTCTCCACATGTTTTTTAGCCTATATTTCATTATTCTAGTTATTCTCTACTAATTATTGGTTCATAGTTTGTATTTCTGTTTACTTTTACTGTTCTTGTAGATAAGTTATTTATATGTGATGTGATGATTGTCGAGTTATCACTATATTCGAATCTGGTATTGTCGTGAGCAGAAAAATCAGATATAGATATCACTTTTAATTTATTTTTTATTTTAATGCTGTAGCTATTGCTATAGTAAATAATGGATGTTTAATGAGACAAATTGCAATGCATTATAACATTAACAAAAACTTGGTGTGTAACATTTTCAGAAAGTGGAGAATAAACGGTACAATTAGTAGAAATTCTGGATCAAAGGACAAAGGATATCTATCAATATTCTTCTTCTTCTTTTACGATTTTGGCCCTTAGCTGCATGGCTATTTAGCCAGTTTGTAGTTTACACTATGGTATTTATTTAGATAATCTTCCGTTTCTATACCAAGTAACTTGATGAATAAATGGGGGAATATTAACACAAGGTAACATAGAAACAAACAAACAACGGAAACGGAGAGAACTTTTCTGTCTCTGGAGCGCCGGCAGAGCCATTAACACAAACAGAAAATGACGCCTCGGAACAAGCACCCTAGGGTTTAAGAAAGAGGGAATTGGAGATATGGCTGGGATCAAAGTGAAGAAGGGCGATCAGTTTTAGATTCTAATTAATCACAGAATATAATGTCCTAAATTTTGAGATGAATGGAATCCAGGAATTTTGAGACACTTTTAGCATTATATTCTGTAGGATTTGCTAAAACTGAGTTTATACTCATTGGAGTTTCATCATTTTGGCTTAATAAAGTATATAGCCTATTAGAATTTTGGTAGGATACTTGGCATTCGAATATAACACGATTTAGTGACCCTAATTCTCCACAATTACAATTAGGACTCTCCTTTATTCCAATTTTATGAAGGTGAGTCGGGATTAAACAGTTGGACACTGTTTAATTCTCATTCTTGAGAATGTGTTCTTTTTTTTTTTTTTTTTATACATTTATTTAACGTCGGTCTATTTCCGCTACTGAGGCCTAACACCGACGCCTGTAGACGAGCTACCCCCAACCAGGAATTTTGCCGAACCTCTTCCCTTAAGAAGAGTAGGGATCTTTTACTTGCCTAACATTTAATAGACAAGGGACCGACGGCTTTACATCCCCTCCGAAGGATGGTATATCTCCTATAGAACCCTCGCCTAAGGTTGTATAGCTTCCGCGCATACACTGATATACAAGCCGCTGGAAGATGTGTGAGGCGAGAACGCGGTTTCCGTTGGAATGGTCACCCATCCAAGTGCTCACTGCGCCTGTCATGATTTCTTTTTCTTATTCGCCGGCGACCAGTACTACTCGATCCAGGAAAATTCGATTCTTCAGAAGCCTAATGGATTTTCTACTAAAGCATTTACCAATTGCAAATATTGTTGTCGAGTTGATATCCTTCGTCGCCCTGATCCAGGATTTGTACTAATCGTAAATGTTACACAACGAATTTTTGTCAATATCATAACGCAGCGCAATTTGTCTCATTGACCATCCATCTTCTGCTTTAGCAATAACTCCAGATTTAACTAAATCACTTATATGAGGCATGTTAGTTTTTTACACACTTGCAATAAATTATGACAACTGACAATGTCACAAAAATTAAAGTTAGATATACACAACTAGATTTTAGCAAAATACCATTATAAGACTTGTCCTATTTTTTTTTGCTCACGACCGTACTTCTAGATTCTATACTGGATACTGTGCCCTGTTTGCCGGATATAATATTGACTATATACGCAAACTTCAATTTATAAATTGGCAAAAAGTGTTTACTAATTGGAATATACACGTGGCAAGAGTTAGTTATATTACAGGAACAGGAAATAGATTCTAGTGCAGAATAAAAGCACATCAACAGGGAAAGTTAATGGAGCATTGCGAATAACAAACCAATGTATATTAGAAGCAGTAGGACATAATAACTTCAGTCTGTAAAATCCTTTCAAAGAACGCCAGCATGATTAGCGAATTAAGTGTCATGTGTCGACAAAAGAAAAGTTGAAAACGGCTTTTATTACAAAAAATTACATTAAAAATCATAGCTAATTTCTTTTTAGTGTTATACAACTGTATTATGGTGACATATACATAAAAATAATACAACCTTAACTTCGTCATGACAATCTAAAATTCTAAGTGTCACTTCTGATAGTACGCTTAAATTTAAAACCCATGTTGGTAAACTATTATCAAATTAGCTCAACATAATATATTTGTTATTTTCTGCGATTGATTATTACAGACAAATTTTGGCCAGTAAAGACAGCTAGCTATCTGTTGCAGACTTTGAGGTGGGTTTCTATTTTTATTTACATACTAGAAAAACTATCATTAAATTAAACTTATCTTCTGTCTTTGCTAACATGATAACTTTAAGAGCTTTGTGGTATATTGACCATATCTATACTTACTGTAGATCTATCTAAGAAGAAATTTTGGGCTTTTATAATATCATGAATTTGCTCAATTGCATCCTCTGGACCGATAATTGTATTTACGCTGGTATCTACGATAGCTTTGCATCCATTTGAACAAAACGTTGTTTTATTATTTTTATCAAAAATAAGATCAACCCTAAAAAACAAAATATATATATAAAAACCAAAAGCAAATGCTAAAGATAATTCGAGATGTACAGATCCCTATTCGTTTAAGAGCAAATATAGTGAGACAAGTTCTATAAACACATGTCTGGAAATTCTTTAGGAATAACGAGTTGTGAATGGCCCAAAACAATAGTTTTTGCTGATTATCTTGGAAACACTCTGGGACTTTATAAGACTTGGTTTATATTGCTGCCATTTTTATTTATGGCAAATTAATTTGGCTTAACACCATAAAATATATAATAAGCCTTTATAATATAAAACTGTGAACCAGTCTTATAAAGTTGTTACAAATTGTGTTCTTGTTACTCTGTTAACCCACAGTCTCTGTGACACCCTCCTATAGCAAATATTCCTGGCGAGACATTTATAAGAACTCTTGTTAGTATTATTTCTCTGTGTAGAATCCGACAGGCAGGAATTTCGGGATACCCTGCCCAAATAAAACGAGAGAGACGCAAAAACAGAATAAAGGATGAAACAAACATAATACCTGTCCATTGAGAACTTCCAGTATTGCCCTGCATCCACAGGCAAATACTTTATTTTATCCTGGACTTTAGTTTTGTTTGGAAGTACTGTTGTATGTATATGTTTGTTATCAATGAATCCCAGCATAATATTGCCACCTCTATTTGATTGTCGGTCTCTGAAAGAAAAAAGAAATTGAATTTGAAAGACTTTTATATAATAATGGTAGTGATGATAGCACAAGTATTTTTATTAATAATAATAATAATAATAATTTTATTCGTCACAATGATACACCGTAGTGCTTGGACATGCTATGCAAATGGTTCATAATCAACCCGCATCCTTGATATACACATATCGCATACGTAGTAGTGACAGTTTCTCCTTTGGGCCATTTGGTCACTGCCCTAACAGGCAGGATATACTGAATTGCACAGTTAGGGTAGTGGACAAGTTACTCACATTTATTATATGTACATCTCTATGGCTACTTATAATTGTAACCATTCTTGATTTATTGAGCAATAAGTACAAAATTCAAGAATAAACTTTAAAAAAATTCTTCAGATAATTGAACAGGAAAAATTATAATAAGTGCTCCACATATTGCCCATTTTGATTGACACAAATCTCTATGCGTCTTTGAAATGAATAATATACACATTGATAATATCTGTCGAAAACTGAGTAGTAGAATTTTCATTATTCGTAACTTATCAGGCACTGTGTCCACAAAACATTGAGGTCAGCCTACTTTGCATTGTGTCTTTCAATCATGAGTTATGTTATAATAATCTGGGAGATGCTGCGGATTTTGATAGGGTATTTGCCATTCAGAGAAAATTAATTAGAATTTTAGCATGTTTAGGATATACCGAGGATTATGAAAATGCTTTTATTGAACTCGGTATATTAACATTACCTTCTCTATATGTCTTGGAATGTTTAACACATATTAAAACAAACTTGAATAACTACCCTACTTATGTAAACCAACATGACCACAATACCAAAAATAACATTATTACTCCATATTATAAATTAAGTAAGTCACAAAATGGACCAAATTATCTAACAATTCAAATGTTTAATAAATTACCGTCAAACATAAAAAACAATGATAATTTAAAAAAATTTCGAAATTCAATAAAAAGTTTTCTCATAGGAGAGGCATTCTACCAGTACAGGGAATTTCTGGCATGTAATATTTCGATATTGAATGTATGCTAGCGTTTGTATTCGTTTGTGAAATTTGTTATATACATATTGTTTGTCAATATATATATATATATATATATATATTAGTCTGGTCGATAGCCGAGTGGGTTAAGGCGCGAGGTGGCAATCGCGATTAATCACACGGACGTCGCACCACCGGGTTCGAATCCTGGCTCCGGCACTGACACTGTCGGAGGAAATGGTTGTATGTCCGTGTTTTTTCAATGTGTAACCCCCTTCCGCACAAGCCCTAGCTTCTGGAATTGGGGGTTGTCTAATTTCTGTGGTGTTTATTTATTTATTTATTTATTTATATATGGTCGATAGCCGAGTGGGTTAAGGCGCGAGGTGGCAATCGCGATTAATCTCACACGGACATCGCACCACCGGGTTCGAATCCTGGCTCCGGTACTGGCACTGTCGGAGGAAATGGTTGTATGTCCGCGTTTTTTCAATGTGTAACCCCCTTCCGCACAAGCCCTGGCTTCTGGAATTGGGGGTTGTCTAATTTGTGTGGTGTTATTTATATTTATATTATATATATATATATATATATACGTTTATTTGTTGTTTACTTTTTATATTTATATGTTATATCTATTTTATGAAATTACCTAATCAAATTGACTTGTGTAAGTACTTTCGTACATTAACACCAATAAATTATTATTATTATTACTATTTTTAAAATTGCCGTGATCGATGTGATGGATCGAAAGGCAGTTATTCTTTCTTTCATATTTTGAACTGTGCCTTAAATATAGTTACATATCTTCCTATGTAATTAATTAAGAAAGAAAGTATATAATAATTTTAAACAAATGATCCTTATTTGCATTTTGTGCAGTAAATCTTTAATCAATATCATAAACCTTCCTCATGGCACTAAAACTGTTTTCGACCCAGTGGCGAACCATTCTGTCTGCAGTCATAAAGATTTTATACATATTATTTATGTCAAAATAACTGCCCAGTACCTTGACTAAACCAAGATATAACTCACCTGTTAAGATATATAGAGAATAATGGATCCTTAATTTTCTTTTGTCTTAATAACTTATAGAAAAATGGCTCGTAATTGTCTATTTTTAGACCAAGTCCTAAGACACCATCTATTTTGTTGAATATAAATGGATAAGGCACATTAACTATTTCAACAAAAGATTGTGCTGTCACATTGGAATGAGCAATCTAGAGAAAGAAAAATATTATGAATTACAACTAATTAATCACATGTGATGTGTATTTCATTCATACATTTTTATTATTTAACATAAAATTTAGATGCCAAATAAGTAAGCACATTTTATATGAACTTGGATAATATATAAAGTGTGTAACATTCTAAGAAAGTGGAGAATAAACGGTACGATTAGTAGAAATCCTGGATCAGGGAGACGAAGGATATCAACTCAACAACAAGATTTGCAATTGTTAAATGCTTTAGTAGAAAATCCATTTTACTCAGTTATTCAGGCTGCTGAAGAAACGAATTTTCCTGGATCGAGTAGTACTGGTCGCCGGCGAGTAAGAGAATAGGAGCTACGCTGTCTTGCAGCAGCACAGAAATACTTACTTAAAGCTGAACATAAAGAAGCTCGAATAGGATTTGCGCTTGAATTTTTAGCGCATGATGTAAATTTTTGGAATAATGTAATCTTTACAGATGAAAAACTTTCCAGTCAACACACAGCGGTCGTATTCGTGTTTATCGCCCTTCAAATACTCGATTCGATGAGAAATATATATCTAACAATGATAAAAGAGGTAGATTTTCCGTCAATATGTGGGCTTCGATATCGGCATGTGGTCCTGGTGTTTTGTGGTATATTGAGGAACGATTTAATAGTGAAACGTATTAGGATTTTAGACAATATTATGCTCCCTTCTGTGTCACAATTATTTCCTAATAATGAGTTCATATTTCAACAAGACAATTGTTCCATTCATACTGCTCATACCGTAACTAACTGGTTTCAAGATAACAACATCAATGTTCTTAACTGGCCCAGTCATAGTCCAGATCTTAACCCCGTGGAAGAAGTATGGGGATTCCTCGTAAGAAGTATCCAAAAACGAAATGTGAGACCACGGAATGCTGAATAATTACTGGGAATACTAAATAATGCGTGGGAAAATATTATTACTAATGATTACTGTATAAGGTTATTTAATTCTATGCCAAACAGACTTACAGAAGTTATAAATAGAAATGGTGCAATAACGAAATATTAATAGTTAGTTTCTTGTTAAGTAGATTATCCTGTGTCTTTTGATCCAGGATTTCTACTAATCGTACCGTTTATTCTCCACTTTCTTAAAATGTTACACACCAAATTTTTGTTAATGTTATAATGCAGTGCAATTTGTCTCATTAACCATCCATCATTTACTATAGCAATACCTACAGCATTAAAATAAAAAATAAATTATTTTAGCTACTCCATTATACATATTCAAATAGAGACAGATTTACATATTAGAAAAAAAAGTTGTCCTATTTTTTTCTGTTCACGACAGTATGACCCAGGCATGAGGTATTTTAATATTTGTGACAGCAAAACTACTGGTAAAAACAGAAGTTCATCTTCTGTTCATTTAAGTTGGTAAATTTACTGTTAAATATTTAACGGACAGAAGTTTAAAGTAAGATGCGCATCATCCCCTATTTGTTAAACCATTACCAGTCAATATTTTTCAAATTAACAGCAACCCCGGACTTTCCCGCTAAAATTTAGGAAGGATAAGCTTCACATCTATTTTAGAAAAGACGTCAGAAGTCGATATCACACTGATTTATATAGTTGGTTGAGAAAATTTAAAGCTATATGTCGATACATATATATGTATATGTGTATTATAAGCATATATTTTCAGTTTCATTAGAAATTTGAGATTTATCACAGTTTTATCAAAGATCCAAGTTTGCTTTATTTAAAAAATACAACTCCTGAAAATTAAATCGATACGAGCAGGATAGCAAATATTGTGTTAAGTTTATTAATAAAATTATTATGTAACAGATAAGTTGCAGATTACACCACGTAAAAGCCATAAAACTAAAGGTTATTAGCTTAATAATATTCCTAGAACCGCATAATGTATAACGTTCAATTGTCACAGAATGACACAGTAACAAATGACATTGGAAATTTTAGTGAACATGTCCTTATATCTTAGTATCATGATCTGAGCCTCTTCGAGCATTTAAGTTATACTTTCTCTGTACTTCTTGGGCCATGAGATAAGGCATATTTAAACAAATACATGCACATAATAGGTAATATGTAGATAAATGTACTCACAGAAATGTTGTCATAGGAGTAAAAACCTGTCAGGTTATATTTTCCTTCATCAGCAATATAAGGCCGATTATCCTTCTTCCATTCCGAAGACTTAGTGTGATCGTATCTATCATGGAACCCTGTTTAAAAAAAGTTGGAAAATAATAAATGGTAAAGAGGTGCTAGTACGGTCAAAAAAAAGTAATTGATTTTTTATCAAGTAGTACGTTTTTTCGAAAAAAATTGTGTTGTAAATGGTAGTCTTCACATCAGTTATGTCAATAATTACATTATTATGACAGGAGATCAATGGCGGGGTTGTATATTTAACTTTAAGAAAAAAACTACCAAATAATTCAGTTTTTTTATAAGCATATGTATAAAAAAAGAAGTATGGTTTGTTAGTCAAGGCGGTTTCAACGAGGAATAGCAGATAAAGTTAATTGCAGCAAAGGTGTGATTCAAAAATTAAACTGAAAGTGGATAAAAACTCATGATCTGAGTAGGACAGTGAGTTCTGGGCATCCAAGAAAACAATTACAGTAAACGACAATAATCTTGTGGATTATGTGAGACAAATCTATTAGGTATTCAACTCTATTCAATCCAAAGAGGAAACCAAACTTCCTCGAACATTTGTTGGACGAGCAAGACAGTAAATATATAAATAAAAAATATTAAGAAGAACTAATAATATTTGGATGAATTTGCTGCAATGAACTTCAATGTGTTGTTGATACCAACCTTGTCCAAGTTTAGTGACAATATAACCTTATTTTGCTTCACATAACACAATATGGTAATAAGGCATAATGAACTAATAAGTAAAAATACATTTTTACTGAATGTGACAATTACACTGACAGTAAAATAATACTGTGATTGATGCACAGTCACTGAATAGAACAATATTTATAATGAGGAAATCAGATGATTTATATATTTAGGCCGCAATAGAACATACTATATAACATTATATCATGAGTATCTGCTTGATCTCGAGGGTTTTAATGAGGCCTTAGAGTAATTTAAGCAATTTATTTATAAAAGTGTCTACCAAAAATATTCAGAGCTGTAAGTATTTTATATAAATTCTGAAAAAAACAATGAACGTATCTTAGTAGAAAATAAATAGGTAATGACTTAAAATAATTTGCATTAATAAAATCTTTTGGACATATTAAAAACTTGACATAATATTTCGCATATACTCAAATTCACATGCACATATAAGAAAACTTACAACATCCAATAGTTTTCCATATTTGACACTTTGATGAAAGTACCCAAGAAATGCTCCAAGCTGTGTCGAAAGCAACATTTAGAGTCTGCCCAGGATGTCCAATTACAATCTTTCCATAAAATTCATTCTACAAGAGACTCAAATTTTATTTCCACTCGTAAAATAAGATTAAAATATAATATTTCTCCAGTAGACTAAGAATATAAAAATTATTGTTAAAATATTAATAGGCAACTCCATATACCACCAGTCTGAGTTATGGGTTGCCGCATGCTAATTTTGATAAATCTAATTCAATGTCAACCATATATGTCAATTATTAAGGTTATGTATTTAAATATTTACAGAGACTTCGTCCACATAGCATATTTTTTGTAAATAAATAGTAAATAAGAGCATTTAATACTAAATAATTCGAAGATTATTTATATTTACGTCGAATAACGGCCTGTGATGAAACAGTTTATCACTAGTATCAATACATTTATAAGGTTATCAGTTGGGTGAAATTTTTTAACACTGCTTTTCTTGTTGAACGGTATTTGGATTGTGTGTTTAGGTGAATAATTGTAAGTACATAATTTATAAATAAATGATGATATAAGTATAAGATGTTCATAAACGGTTGGTATTCAGATTATCGATATATTTTCATAGATACCAAGATATCTTTTAATGCAAATGTGAAAGGGGAGAGTAATTGTTGTTTGTTGTTGCTGTCACAACTTCCTTAATCTGAGATTGAGATTTGAACAAGGTGGCATATTGGATTAATTAGATATGTATATCACTTCGAGGGTTATGTACATTTGAATTTTTAATTGAAATAATATAAGAAATCTAGCAGATTTTTGCCTGACTCTCTCACTTTACTGTGAATCTGGATGGCACATTCAAATATCAGACGAAAATCAGGAAAAATATGTGATGTAGCATGATCGATGATATTTCGATTCAATGAAGTACGCGCATTCCGTTTGAATAGAAATATGTTTAAATATACTTACATGAATACCCCCTATGAATTACTCATGTGCACAGTGTCCCCTACGATTCCTTGCTCAGGTCATTTATTTCCAAAACAAAGTGACTTTAAAAAACCAGCTCCATGCTTTTAAATTTAACTTAACATGTTCGCGGACACTAACAAAAATTGGGGGACTTGAAAAACACACCAACTTTTATTTTTTAATTGTTTAGATTTAGCATGCATATAACAAAATGTGACGACCATATGATAAAACAACGATTTTTTTTTGCAAAAAAAGATAGCGGCAATTTCCGTCTTGTCCCTATAAGTTTTTTTTATGAACTCGGACATAATGTCAGCATGTAAATTAAAAACTATGTTGTTGATACATATAAAAACAATAAAATAATGGACGGAAACAAATACATAGGTATACTTGGTATTAAGCTAATACATACAACAAATTAAAAACTAGAGATTATGTATCAGTAAATTTGTCTAAGAATTTATTCACATTCCATTCTGTAGTAAATCCTTAATTCCTTTGACTTCACTTACTTCTTTTTCGGCTGTATTTACTTTCCCTTTGACTTCACTTCTTCCTCTTCAACCTTATTAATTTTAGCATTTATAATCCTTATATCTTCCTTGATTTTGTTTTTAATTTTTTCAGTGGCCGAGAGGATGCCGCCCTGTTGCAACTCTATAATTTCTCTTACCTCTTCCTATTGTGTCATTTAATCTTCCTGTTTTTCCTCGTGAAGTTTTATCTCCAGGTCTTCCATCATTTTCCTCAATTCACCTTTGTCTTCTTTAAGTCGTCGTTCTTGATCTTCTTGCTCTTCTAGACGTTTTCTTTCTTGTTCTGCTTTTTCTTCTTGGGGTCGTCTTTCTTGTTCTTCTATCTCGGTTCTTTCTCTTCCTAGCGTTGTCTTTCTTCTTTCCCTTCTTGGTATTTCTTCTCTTGTTCTAGCATCATTTTTCTCAGTTCGGCAAACATGTCTTGCATTTGTTTTTCGACAGCCATACTTCTTGTTTCCATTAACAAGATCTCGCAACAGCACTAACAATTATTTTTTAAGTTTATGTCTGGTACAAGTCAAATATTTCCTCAAAATCCGAAATAGGGTATGTTCTATAAATTTTCTCAAAGTGTCACCAATAGGTCTTATTTGGTGTCTATACCCCTTTCTAATTGAAATAACTTAAATAACTGCACTAATTTCTAAATAGAATGTTCTATTCTTTATTTAATGTCTATATCACTTTCCAGTTAGCACAACTAGTTTTTAAATATAATGTTCTGGAAATTTTCACAAAATGTCACAAACAGCTCTTATTTAGTGTCTATATCACTATCCAGTTCAAAGCACTACACTATCTCCAGTGGTTTCCAAATAGAATACTCTTTAACATTGTCAAATTCTCCAGAAATCCTGTTGCAATCCCACTTCTAACACCAATTGTTACGTGTTTACAACCTGTAGTAAACACTTCCAAACTTAGGCCAATCATTGCAACACGAATTTTCATTAAGCACTGTTTTATTAATCACTAAATTACAATAATTAGTCCTTACAATAACACGCTAGTTATAACTTTTATCTACTATAGTCTCATTACTACAATTCAGAAATTATTACTGTCCTTTATCTTATCACTTCTCATCTAATACATAACTGAACTCAACTCCGTGCATTGGATTTTATATCCATGGCGTTTACTGTTGATTTTTCCAGTTGCGCTTCACGATGTTTCTAGCCCTTCTTTGAGGCAGCGCCACCTCGGCCGACTGGCGAACTATTATCCTATATTAGCTAATTAGACAGACCTCCTTTCACTCTGCGGCACATAACACGATTTTGATAGTATACCTTCAAAAAGGGGGGGGTGTACCATGATTCTGTTACGTATGTGGTATTTGTCATAATAAAAAATATTTTTTTAGGGGTAGGAGTGAAGAATGGCAGAACAGACGTTATCATCTCTCACTGATGAATTGCTAGAGGGCAACTGCATTCTCTGCACCGTTTGCAGGGACCTCCTGAAACCTCCCGTAATGCTCATTGAAGCTATTGGCAATGTATGTTCAACTTGTTGTAAAGAGAAGCAGGAGGCACTCAAAAATCATAGAAGCCTACGCAACACATCCCTAGAAGGCATTTTAAAAATAATGAGGTTGCCGTGTAAATATAAAACAAAAGGTTGTGAAGAGAGGTCGTCATACGAGGAGTTGATTTTTCATCAGAATAACTGCAACTATCGTACTAAGCTGTGTTCCTTATTTAAATATACTGGATGCGAATGGGAGGGGAGTACTGCAAATTTCGTGGATCATTTCAGGGAAGCCCATGGAGATCATATCATAAATTTTGATAACAATTTGTTTTACCTGCAAACTTCACTGGCCGAATTGAACCTCGTCAAATTACTGGTAATGAAAAACAAAACGTTTATTTTGCGAATGCAAACCAATTTAACTAAGAATAAGTTGTTCTACTTTATTTGCCATGTCAGAGACAACAATTTAACTTGTGAATATTCCGTGAAGCATAAAGGCAACAGCGATAATTACATAAAAACTAAAGCAAAAATATTGCCAGATCATAATATCCACAATGACTTCGATGAAGATAGAGCCGTTCAAGTGGATCTGGATGCTCTCAAACAAATTGCACACATTTCTGATACAATCACTAACATATTTAAAATAAAAATTGAGGATACGCAAACTGATGGGATCGATGAGAATATGTTGCATTTCTTTGAGTGCCCTGTGTGTAAAAATTTCATGAAACCGCCCATTTATCAGTGCCAGTCAGGGCATAGCGTGTGCAATGTATGCCGACCTAGACTGGAAAAATGTCCTACGTGCAGATCTATGTTTGGAACAACAAGAAACTATTCTTTAGAAGGTCTAACGTCGGGAATTCATTATCCCTGTGTGTACCATGATTTAGGCTGCTCAGAAGTATCCTTGGTCAGTCAAATTGCTAAGCACGAGAATGAATGTTCGTTTAAACCATACAGCTGTCCATTCGCTAGCTGCACCTCGACTGGAAATCACCAGGCAATCATAGCTCACTTGAAAGATTTCCATTCTGAGGGGGTTATTTTTTCTGGAACGTCCGGCTACACGGAGTCGTTCCGCTTAGATCAGAATTCATGTTACAACAAGGTTTTTGATAGAAAATGCGTGATAGCATACAATCACATTTTTCGATTGGCATGTAAGAGGGTTGCTGAGCATTGTCTGTGGGCGGCAGAGGTATTCGGCGCGTATGATCATTCAAAAACATTCGTTTATGAGGTGGCTATAGTGGATATGCGAAGGCCAGAAAAGAAACTGATAAGAACCGATTACTGTTTAGAGGAAATGCCCGAGGATGACCTATTTAAAAGGTGTATAATGTTCCCTAACAGTATATTGTCGTCTTATTCGAATCACGGGATGGTTACTTTCCATTTTACCATAAAGGAAAAGTAAATATTTGTAATTATGTTTTTGTCGATTTTATTATACGTTAATTTGGAAACAGTTATTCAAGTTGTGCCAAATGATGCCAAGCTTTTAAATTAAGTGAAAAAAAGATAATATATGACTCTGGATTAGTCACTAAACCACAAATAAATAAGTCTTACTAAGCACATTAATTATGACTAAACTATAGATAATAAAATTATTCTATCAACTAAAAATGACGCTTTATTTAGTAAATTAGAACAAATATGTTAATATTAATGAGTAATTATATTGCATGAGATTAAGCGGACTGTAATTTATCTTTTTTAATTATGATTTAGTAATTACTAAAATATTACACGGCATGTGAAATTCAAGGACTAATAAACTGGCTTACCCTCATGGTACTGCCTTATACTGGGATGGCATTTTGGTTGCAACCAGGACACTTAAATCGTATACACAATTGACAAAGCAAAAAAATGTTTACAATAAAATTGGAGAGTTTAAAGACGATCAAAGCCAAAGTACATGAAAGCAAAGCAACCACGTTGAACACTCTCACTGCTTCTCTTCTTTTTCAAGCCACACACATGAATAAAACACAATCAAAAGAATGGGATAATCTGAATTTTACATACTAAATAAAACCACACAAAAAAAAAAAACAAGGACGAAACATATAGTGTGTCACATTTAACACGTTGCGCGCCTTAGGGATATAACAAAAATGGTCGATTGAGCTAACAAAAATTTAACAATCCCCAGGGCTCGCCGTGGCGTCTAGGGAAACATTTTCCTGTTGCGCCACAGCGGTCCTTCCAGAGGTCGATTTTACTGTGCCTTCCAGGCCACAACAGTCCTTCCAGCGGACAATTTTATTGTGCCACAGCAGTCTGGGTAGCAGACCACACTTTTGTTTAGATTGTTTTGCTGTTTATACAAATAATAATATAATATCTAATATATCACAAATTATTCTTTATTATGTTGTTTCTGGATTACAATAAAGTTTTTCCTTTTTATATGTATTTTGGCCATAATTTCTTTATGGTGAGTAAAATTTTTGCTATGACTGACAAGCCTCCAGAGCCACAGTAGGCCGTCATATAAGTTAGATCTGCTTTATTAGCGGTCCTCTGGCGTATACAGCAATATATACAACTTTGCTGACTAGCGGTCCCAAGAGCCTGCCGTGGCCTGCTGGGCCATCTAGATAGTGGTCCCTGGGGACCGCCCAGGTGCGGAACGTGTTGAAAGTTATATGCCTTATAATTTTCTTTATTTCTTATTCAATTTGTGGCAAATTTTACTGAAATAAAGAACTCAGCATCTACTTAGCTAAAAAACATTCACCCCCAAACGAATACAAGGCCACCTGAATAAACTGTAAATAACCAAAAAAAAAAAAAGGCATTTCTTATAGGAAAATTTTAGTAATGAAAGTATATAGCTGAATAAGCAAAAGCAATCTGCCCCCCCCAATAGAAAATCCTATCAATAACTGCGCTGTCGGTTAGGTAAGACAATATGTAATTCATATGTATAACTTTCTTGGACCACAACAAGGTAATTAGACAGGGAGTTTCTCAAAAAAAATTTTCTTGGTTGTAAAGAGCTAATTCCAAAACTATGTAAAAGTGAACATTCTAGAAAATATGCATATTTTTTATCACACCAGTCTTCGTAATTAATAATAACGATAAAACTCAATTTCTGTTTTTTTCATATGTTCCTTATTGAGTAGTCACTTCCAAAGTAATACAGTAAATAGGTTTTAATGTACTTTATTGCCACATAATACTTTACTAAAATCTAACACTGAAAGAAATCAACCAAATAGAATGTTTTGCTAAGATGATCTGCATTATCGTAACTATTTTCTTTGTTAAGACTGCACTATCATCATCTAACCATAAGAAAAACTGTTTCGCTAATGAGCTTTTACAACGGTAAATCTTTGACTATTTGCCCCAATAACAGCACTTACTTAAACCAGCTAAAATATTTTATGAAGGTTTTTTTTAAATTAGTAGTAACTAAATAATTTCTAAGAATAGTTACAATACGCACTTGGTTTATTGTTTTGTTCAGATTACTCTGACATATGTTTCGGCCTTGCGACCATTATAAAAGAGTCTTAAAAACTTTAAGATAATGATCGCAAGGCCGAAACATATGTCAGAGAAATCTGAACAAATCTAATGAAACAATAAACCAAGTACGTATTGTAACTATTCGTTTGAATGTTTATAATTATTCTATTGATGTTTCATCAAGAACCTACCGCAGATTCCATCCAATTAAATAATTTCTTACGATAAATAAGTGCCCTTTTAATGGTTAAAACGCACATACCTACAGTTGGTAAGCCACCTGTTAACCGTAAAGACGTGGCATAAGCGCAATTGAATATTTGCCTTGATGCCCATTGCGTGCCGTTGCATTCGGCATGCCAGTGAGCAACTGAGCATATGGTGAGAAGGTGTGTGAAAGTGAAAGGTTTTATGTAAATTTTTTTTATAATAAACTTCTTTGGTTGTATATTATTGTCTTCTTAAGTCAAAGAGAGAAGATTGGGGGCTGAAGGAATATGTGAAAGTATTCGAAGATACTAGCCGCATATGCTGTTGCTTCATAAATGGACTTGAAACTGCAGTTTAAAATTCAAGATTGTACAATAAAGATTTAGCATTTTTTAAGGTCTTTTCTTAATATCCCATGCCCCCACATTACTAGGACAAAAAAGAGTATTTGTTGTCATTACAGTGTAAACTGCATAGTGGTTAAAAATCACCTATTAGTGGTTAGAAAGTCATCTATTAGCGGCAGCAAAAGCCTTTTTTCTGGTTACAAGGTAGTAATGGTGTAAAAAAGAGGCGCTTAAATACTTAAGCGTAAGTATATACATACTAACTAACAAAAAAACTTAGCAAGATCATTTTTGTTGTGCTTACAAAGCATTCTTGCTGGAGCCTATTTAATGCAGATATTTTTTAGGGGTTAGCCAATTTTTCTTTATGGTTAATAAATTTCTTTTAGCGCATAAAAAAAATTTTTTTTTTATATTTCATATTAACCCCCTTACAAGAAATAGTATACGAGTACGAGACTGGTCAAAACTTACCTCCTGCGTGGTGTATAACGTTTTATCTGCTCCCCTACTCTGTTCATGAAATAGAAAATCAGATTTTATATTTCTTGATCAATTTATTTTGAGTTATATTAAAAAAAAATTTGACATCCAAATTTTGTGAATAATGTTATTAATTGTAATAATTGTACTATTAATGTAAATATTAATTAATAATTAATAAAATTTCAAGTTCAACATCTTTTGATTTGCATGATTTGAACGAAATCACTTATTTTCCCACGTGAGTAATAAAGTAACTTACTTACCTCCCGTCGTTAATAGCAACTACCATTTACCGGTAAAATCAGTTTATCTGCTTAAAAATAATCTGACAATAGTCTACTTACCATAGTAAAATAAAAAAAGATAAAAGTTATTTATGCCCTTGTCTGAACAAGTTATTTAAAAAAATATAGTATGTATTGAAACTGGTTGATATTTATAAGGAATAGGTAACAAAATATGTACTTACATCTAAATATCGATAAAGAGCAATCGAATCATTAGTCCTGTTGTTCTTATGGGGTTTTGGTTTCTCTGCAAATAAGTCGAAATCCAATCCATATTTCTTGAGATTGGGGGCATTGAGGTGTTGCTCAAAAGAAGTTTTGTGACGCACCAATTCAATTCTGAAACAATTAATTATAAAATTAAAATATATTCATAGCTGATGTTCTTTTTTAATCATTTAATTATGTTAGTGGGGTTAGCTTGTTCAGCTTGCTTTAAGAGCATTCCTAGCAAACTGGGTTCTGGTACTCCCTATCTAGCGTGAAATAAGCGGAACTGATTCACTGCAAATGTAAATTTTAAATAAAACCATGATGGGTATTGTTTTAATCTTTGAACAATTGTGAAAACATTTAATGCTACACTCGTGTGTCATTTAAGAGAGTAACAGCATAATAATTCTTTTGTTTTTTGTCCGATTTAAATCAAACCTATTTCAAAAGATAGAGGTCACCAAGGTATATTTAAGACCACAAAATCGCTTTCCATCTTTAAATGCAAGGCCATCTACGATGCTAAATTATATGAAAAAAATCAAAAAATAGTAGGCATTTTATTTTATTAACAAAACTTGTTCCAAATCATTTAAAAAGTTTAGTTAAATTCTAAAAAAATTAGGTTTGATGAAAAATCATTTTAGGCATTTCAATAAAAATTATTTTTTTGAAACAATTTACACAAACGGATAATAAATATAACTAATCTGATATTTACAAAATTGCCTCTGTTGAAATTAAAGAGTCAGAATATGCTTATCAAAAGGAGAAATTTGGAACTGGAATTTTTTTCACCAAGATCTCATTTTTTTAGAATAAAACTTCGGATTCACGGTTTTTGAATGATTTTGAGTAAGTTTTGTTAATAAATTTTTTTATTGAAAAATGCTTCTATGATTTCTTGATTTTATTCATTTAATTTAGCATCGTAGATGGCCTTGCATTTAAAGATGGAAAGTAATTTTGTGGTTTTAAGGCCTTAATGACCTCTATCTTTTGAAATCAGTTTGATTTAAATCGAACAAAAAACAAAAGAATTATTACGCTGTTACACACTAAGTGATACACACTGTATATAGGTATTATTACTATATTATTTACATGTGCTCGCATATATGTATTTTAGAAATATTTATGGAGTATGGCTGCAATATAATTCATATATTCTGTTTGCAAAAGCGTCATATATGTAAACCTAAAATTTAGTTTTAACGGGACTTAAAATTTTAACAGTCTAAAATGCGTTATCTATATATGTTATAAATAAATATAAACCGGATGTAAGATATTTTTTAGGTGCAAACACTCTGTGGTATAATAGAATGAATACCCATGTTGAAAACAACTTGGGAACATATTTGGTTTAATAAAATGCACTTACCTAATGGTTCCATTATCTTTTTCAATGCAGAGTGCTGTAGCTATACCCCCCAATAACACAATAAAATGAATTATGTTCATTTTTTCTAACTTTTTAACGCGGTGGAAGGCCACACTAACACTTTAAAAGATTAAATGTTTTATAACCAGATTTGGGTGTGACTAGGCAGTTAAATATAGAATTCTTGAGAGGATCACCAATAAAGTGCGGGAATCACCGAAAGAAAAACTGTCAAACGAAATTTGCCGATTGTGTGCCGATGGATACATTATAGATCAAATTTATAACTTATTTTACTCGATAACGCATTACAATATTTAGATTTTATTCACAATTTATTTACTTTATATCTGCTTTATATACATTTTATTCATTGTAATGTTAAGATACCTTGCGATAGATGTCGCCAGCTACTATATTTCCAACATATTAATGAATTATCTTACAAATTCAATAAAAGTATGCAAAATGATCCCATAATTTAATAAATCTATTTGTAAGCAATAAGTATGCGATAAAACCGAAAATTTGCTATTGAAAGCAAATGGCAAAAATCAAAATACATTTTCAGTCTTTTAATATCTGCAACCACCTTTACAGCCTGCAGCAAGTCTGTGTGATTAGTTTGATCTTCGGACAGATATTGTCATCAAGAAAAAGTTGTTTAAATCTTGTATACCTACGTCATAGATAAGAAATTATTGGTCTATATTTTTATTGCTAAATAATATTCTTCATATTAGCGTTTACAGTCGAAGATGTCCAAACACGAAGGATTTTTTCATGAATTTCTGAACGTTCTATTTGAATGTCAGTCTCGTCAATTGTCAAATTCCATATATTTATAACCTGAAATTCATTTTGTCAAAAAATAAAACAAAAATACATTAAACATAGTACTTTAATCTGTGATTAAACATTTATTACCTTATCACTGAATCATGAGAATAACAAACTTATTATTTTCCAGAGTGGGGAAATGGTCAAAGCAGTATTCAAATTTGCCTGACAGGTATATAAAAAGAGCAATGGAACAAGTATATTGGAGAAATCCTAAAGGAATACAGTACAAACCGAATGCCGTTGTACAACGTAAGAAATACAATTTTACAGAAAATAGGCCTTGGACAGCACAGTTTCGAAATGATAATGCCGCTGGCTCGCTTGCCCCGAAAGTGTTTGTTGAACCTATCAAAGAATGGAGTTTTTTTAGAGGCGACAGAGTTGAAATACTAGTAGGTATGTATGCATGTCTATTTGTGTTCGTTAGTAGTATTCTTCACATAGACATACATAATACAGCTTATTCGGATGTAAATTTACTACAGTACATTGTTGTTTTATTTAAATCATGATTTATGAAATGAAATAAAACATCAATTATAGAAATGTGTGAAAGTTATTAAGTACAGTACCCATTTCTAACACTGACCAATGATTGTTTTGTTTTCAGATTATTTCTGTGTAATCTGTGGTATTAAAATTAAACTTATATTTTCATAGGTAAAGACAAAGGTAAACAAGGCATCATAAAGGAAATCATAGAAGAACGTAACTGGGTCATCGTGGAGGGACTTAATTGTGAACTGAAGCAAATAGGTGAAGATAAGGAATTTTCTGGAGTGTATGTAAAGTCAGAAAAGCCCCTTCTAGTAACAACTGATATATCGTTAGTCGATCCATCTGATCTAACACCCACGAGTTTTGAGTGGCGTTTCACCGAAGATGGTCAAAGGGTGAGGGTAGCTACTAGAACAGGAAGGATAATACCTATGCCTCCATCTATGGAAGAAACCATAGATTACAAAAGTAGGAACGTTTACAAGGAGCAGCCCAAGGACACTAGTGCTGATGACGCTGCCGCTATTACGTTCGAACCTAAACTGTGTACATTTGAAATGGAAATCATGGAAAATATGGGTATTAAAGAAGACAGAGTGCCCGTCAAATCTTATTGGTATTAGTTAATAAGGCTGTCGTGTTATGTTAAGAAACATGTTTATATGTTCTTAAATTATCGCTTGATGTAGATCGATGAAATCTCATAAAGCAGTGAAAAATCATTAGTCAGTTATTTCGTCAGAAGGATTAAAATAAATTAATAGTACTTTTTAAGAACCAAGTTCCTAATACATTGTTTCGATATATGTCAGTTTTACTAGAGCATTAAGTTTTTTGTACATCTACAGCAATTTTTCTTCCACTCATTGTGCATATGTGTACCGCCTCAAAAAAACACAGAGTGTAAAAATATGCCTAAACATTCTTCAAAGAGTAAGTTTAGATTGGCAAAATACAGGTTAACATCAATCAATCAATATATACTTTTTTGCCTAGAAGAAAAGTCTTCTTGACGAAGCATAAAAATAGAAATATAAATATATAACTTATATAAAATAAAAATCTAGGATCACATAATAAAAACAAACTATGAATCACATTTTTCAGTTAAACCTTAGAAACATATACAGGGTGGGGCAATAGTGCGTCGGACGTCGATATCTCGAGTTCTATGATAGCTAGAAATTTTTTTAAAAAATTGCAAGTAAACTAGATAAAAAAGTCTATAACTGGAAATTATTTTCGAACATACAGGGCGAGCCAAGACGAGATTACAGGACCAAGTGCCTTTTTTTTAAATGGAATGCTATATGTATATCAGTACATTTTTTGAAGCCTCTTTCTAGGCTGTATTTATTCCTATATTAGCATTGAATATCTCCCAACCACTTGGATGTAATGAATTTCTTTGTGGAAATAATGCAATCTGCAGATGGATATTAAAAAAATCACCACAGGAAGTTGCATCATTTTTTTTTATATCACAGATAGATAGACGACAGGAAAATATGCTTCCTCGTATTTTTCTCTTTCTTTTTTGTTAAAATTGAGGGTGAAAAAAAATATTTATTTCGGCTCAGAAGAACCATTAAAACGCTCTATCCCTAACGAATAGCATCATTCGTAACCTGTAGCGTCGAATCGTTATTGTTAAAACGTTGAAACATCTAAAAAGAATGCTGTGGTTATAGATTAACACATTAGGGATATTATGAAATGATTATCCATCATATTAACCAATAATTAATAACAAGATTAAGAATAACAACGTAAATTAGCAAATTCAGGTCCAATTAGTGACGTCAAAATGATGTCAAGCAATATTATAGCGTTTTCAGTCCCGTGGTTGTGTTTACATAAAAGTTAAAATTTTAATGTGGCATATTTACGAAGCAAAATTCTTCTATGAGTTTCTTTTATTATATTATCAACTTATATAATACTGTTACGTGCTTACAGTTTTCAGTAAACACTCCGTGGATTCAAATAACTTGCAACCAGAATTTTCACTAACCACTATTTTATTTATCACTAAAATTACACTAGCAAATACTTAACAATTACACAACTAATAATAACTTAATCTAATATAAATTCACTACTTTTAAAACACTATGTACTTTACTTTTCTTCTTAAACTTGTCAACTCTTGCCTAACCTAAAAACTCTCTGTTTGTTTACTGAACTGAATTCTTCTTTATACTTCACTAAACTGTACTGTTCCCCCATCTGCTGGATTCACCTCCTTATATACACCCATAGAAATGTACCAGACAGTATTCCACAATTTTCTGGAATCCTACAGAGTTTTCTATCATGTAATAGATGACCGTTCGTCAATTGGCTCATAGACGGCGCCACCCTACTAGTCAGGGAGTAACACAATAACAGGTTTCCTTTCACCTTGAACAGGGACTTAATCACATCTTTTCCTCGTTAGAGGGCAGCACATAACAATACATATTATGGAAAAATAATAAAATTAAGCATTTTTAAAATCCATGCATCTTCCTCATTATGGGTTTTAAGAAAAACTTATATGAATACTAGTTACGAGCCATCTAATAATTAATGTTTTTGAATCATTTTCCTAAAAAAAAAGATTGTTCAATTAAGAACATTTTAAATTGAATTTTCTCAATTTTTTGAAATGGAACACCCTGTATATTTTTCGACGATGTGATGTAGAAATGAAAAACGAACACTTTTTGTAAATACTTCCCTAGGGCTAATTGCAACCAATTTCGTTTTATTGAGCAATAATTACAAAATTCAAAAATAAACTTAAAAAGAGGTTTCTTCAAATAACTCAGTAGAAAAAATTATAATAAATGTACACATGTAATATTCCACATGTTGCCCAAGAGTTTTTATTTTTAATCTCGTTAGTGATTTTTCTCAATTCAACTGTATTAGTATTGTATAAAAAATCTAATACTTGACTCTTATTTATTTAACTCAGATGATCTTTTAAAGGGATTATATTTTTAGTTTAACCATTCTTGGCGCAATTCTTTTTAAATGACAAATTGTTTCGCCTGCGGGCCTTGAATCCACTTGTTTTCCAGAAAATGTATGGTGAAATGGGTTACTGCACATAGGGGGTTATTTGCTTTGGGTGGATCTTTAAAGTGGGGTGTATTTGCGCAAAGTTGCCTCCTCCCACATTGTTGTTGATAATATTACGTTCTGGGACATCTTTATTTTTATAATTTATATTACTAGTATTTTTAGTCATTGTTTTTATAAATGATGTACAGTTGATACTATTTCTTCCTAATGTTGATTAAACAAATTTTTTGGTATATCGACATTTGCATATAAAATGTTACTTATCAACGTGAAATTTAACATTATCAATTCCTTGTATTGGTTCAGTCGAGCATTGTTCCAGGTCAAACATCAAAATACACATTCTGCTTCTTGAAACGTACTGTTGTGTCTATTGTATATCGTGTTTCAATAATGTTCTAAGTTAGTAATTAATTCTTTATCCATACATTTCCTTTATTTAGTTTGTTTAAGCAATTATTGCTGGTCATATCATATGGTGAACTGTGATTTTGAATTTTTGGTGATTTTTTTATCTACTTTGCTTGGGTTTTATTCAGAGATTTAATTTGATTATTTAGTATACCTTCAATTGATCTTATAGGTCTGTTTAGACCATGCAGTATGATCCTCTGCCCCGCATCCTGTGCGTTTTACTGAGAGTTGAGTATTACATTTAGTATGGCAATTAAAAGAGAAAACCAGGCTTATTCGTCTCCTGACGATATTGATATGGCTAGCGAAACACGCATTAAGCAATGTTTTGGCTGGTTTTCAGACACCAAAGATATTTATTTGTGAAAAACAGCCCTCATTACGAAAACGCCTCCACTCCCTGGATCCAAACTCAGCATAGAGTTGTTAAACAGAACCACACACCATGAAGAAGTATTTCAGATGCTCGTTGAAAAATTTAGTAGATCTTGGTCTAGTATGGTCCCAGTGAATTATAACAAAAAATTTACTCACATCAATTCTACCTCCTTAAAAGTTGCATATAGTTACTTAAAAAATATGATATTGTCTATATAAGACATATATACCTTGTAATGCTCTGTACTTGAAACTGATACGGAGCTATCTGACCCATATTGCACACAAAAAGCATGGGCACAGTGAACGTGTTAAATTTGATGAAAATATTTACTCTGGTTTATTACTTATTAGTTTTTTTTACCTCACTGATAATGGTTTAAACAAACAACAAATTGTAATATTATGTTTGTAAATTTGTGAGCGTTTTCCATTATATGCATATTCTTTGTAAAATCTATGTTGTTAGTTTAAGCTGTTGACACATTTATGATATATGCATGAGAAAAATATATAATTATACTGTGCTATTTTTGTCAAGGCCAACAAATTTGGCTATCAAATGAAAGGCAGTTTGGTAGTTTTATTATTACTTTTTAAACCTGGAACCAAATTCACTATATCCTAAAATAAATAATGCTAAAATATGATGGCTAGACTTGATGACAGATATTGGTAATCAAGTCCATTTTTCTATCTTTTTTTGAATGTTTGGACATATTGGAGCAGTGATTGGGTGCATATACACATGAAATGTAGCTGCTGAGCTTGACTTGACATTTTGCTGATTATATTGTCGGCTTCTTCATAAAGAAGACCCTGGACCCAGTATTTGGAATCCTGAAAAAACCGGCAGTATAATTAGAGAAATGTTAGGTTTGATGACTACAGCAAATCCATGAAGGAACTACTTCAAAATATATTATTAGTCTAGTATACTTTAACTTGGCGTGTGTATGTATGAGTTAATATTTCCGTACGATTTCATTTTCTCCCATATTGTACACAAAGTTAAAGCAATAATCCAGAAACATTGTCTACGTGGACAATATTTCTGGATCTTTGTGTACAAGAGAAAATGAAATCGTATGGAAATATTAACTCATACATACACACGCCAAGTTAAAGTATACTAGACTATATAGTTTAATATGCTCAATTTTTCTTGCAAAAACTTTGGTAAAATTTTTATATCAAATTGATTGAAGGAACAATTTGATTATAATTAGAGTTAGGTAATACTGGACAATCATATCATATGCAGTTATGCTTATCTATCAATAAATTTTAATCAGATTATTAATATCTGTACACTTACATAATTTGTAAACAAGATATAATCTGACAACACTTAATTTTAAAGCATGAAATCTGCTGTAATATTTCGCAATACATGAAAAAGAACAGATAACGAATGTTTATCCTCAATCTGAATAAACCACTGTGATATAGGCGATGTCAAATGCATTTTACAAATAAAAAGTTACATAGTGCTTACTAAAAGTTATTTATTATTTTCTTAAAACTAGTTAGATCTTTACATAATTTACAAAAATAAATATCTTCTACTTTTTTGTCATGTTTTCTATAACCAGTTTATCCGTACCATATAAATTGCCTAATATTACCTGAAAAATAAAAAAAAACACCATCAGAAAATGAATGTTCCTAATTCATTAATTATGATTTTAAATAATTTCACTTAAATCAGTGTAATTTCTCTCAAAATGGTGTTCAGTGGGTGGTTCTAGGTATCCGCAAATGGCCTATGATTAAAAGAAGAAACTGTTTTTTTTTATTTCAAAAAACAGTTTGCTGAATTAATCGTTAGCATCGCCTTGTCAAGAATATGTAAATATTTTCTAGTAATTTGACACTGGATGTGGTATATGTATTAAGAACTGTTAAATTATTGTACTTTTTTACTTCTTTAGAAGAAAATATAATAAGGTTGTTAATGGTCATATGGTTCAAGAAACCATATTTATCTGAGGTGGCTCTTGAAAATTTCCCATTACCAAAATTGGTAATAAATTTTTCATCCGAGTCTGTAAATTATGTATTATTGTCTATGAATTGCACAACTGCCTAACGGGTAAAAAAATAACGCAAATAGCAAAACAACAGTACGTCGAAGATCCGAAAGACTACAAAAACAGAGGTTCGTGGAGTCGTTGACACCGTCAACCATTCCTCTAATGGAGAAATTTAGAAATAGGTATAAGTATATAACTTTCAAATTGTCTGCTCCAGAAATGCTGCTGAACACACGAGAATTTTTTTTTATAAAGGTTGGTATATTGTTTGGCCATAATAAGGGTAGATTTTTGAGACTCATTAATTTCATTATTCATTCAGAACTTATATTTACCGAGTAAGACTTTTTTTATTAGAAAAATTAGGTTGCACAGATATAGCTTACAAAATAAATGGTTACACTTACTTGTCTTTTAATAATTTCTAAATTTCTGTTAGCCTCTTTCAATTTATCCTCTATAGATTTTGAATCTGTTAATTGTTTATTTTCTTGAAAGCTGTCCCGCACCTTCCGAATAGCATATTCCCTGAAAATAGGACACTTACATTAATACTCGAGATCGACACTTATTGTGAAATTGTGCATCCACCTAAAATTATAGCTGCCAAATTTTTGTGATTCTCTAAGTAAAGTTTTATACAACTTAAGTATTTGGCTTCTCGAAGTCATTTTTATGTTAGGAATTTAGTGATATTTTTAAAAAACGAGAACTCCGAAATTGTTGGTTAACCCGGTGACATGCTCATGCTGTCAATATATTTGCTTCTTCTTCTTCTGTCAGCGTGTTTATCGAATCGCCAGTGCAACGAATATACGTTTTCTAGAATTCACAGAAACAAGAATACCTATAGAGGTTATATTCGATATGCCCACTTTGATCGAACTACGATTGCAGTATGAAACTGATTTGGTTAAAGTGAAACTTTTTCAAACAACACTAATGAGCGTTTATTCTAACCTCAAAAACTAATAAACGAATATGAATAATAGAAAACAAATTACTACATTAACTTCCTATTGCAAATGTGATGCATAGTTATTGCTCGTTATTTGGCGCCGCCACTCGATACTAACATGGCGAGCGATGGTCGAATGATCAAGTTTTAAAATACGACTACATCGATCACTCGGCTCATCAAGTTGAATCATTCGATTCGAACGCTTTTGACAGATCCGACCCTTTGAATATAGATATAAGGAAGGAAACCTATCATATACCCCACTTAATTCTCAAACGACGGAAGTAGCCATTTTGATCAACAAATTATTACTCATACTAGCCGTCATTTGTTAGAGTTCTTGCTTTGTGACGTGTCATTTTTCGCTGGTTTCCACAAAGTAATAACACAGACTACCAGACTGGCAACTTCCCTGAGAAATTTATCCGGTCAAGGTCGAGCCAACAGAAGCCAAGTTCAGATGTCGCTCTTAACGCAAATGTCGTTTGTCACGTCAAACGTCATCCATTAGTGCCCTTTAAAAATTTCGATTTCCAAAGAGGAGTTAGGTGAGTGTTATTGTGCAAATATACATTGGATTACAGTAATATATTAATATAATATTGCATTTTACAGATTATTTCTTAAAATGTCTTCTGCCTTCTGCATTGTTGTGGAACTGAAGAAGTTGATGTGCAAAAATTGCACTATTTTGCCAGGAACCTTCATAAGTAAGTGTGCATTTGCTCCAGTCTTTGTTTTCAGTTTTTGGTTTTTGCACAGTGCAATATATATTTCTAAATATCGTAAGATTACTTTAAATTATTGTTCTGCCTTACCACAGTATCTACTTCAAATAAATAAATAAATATCGTTTTCAGATCGAAAATGTGGCAGGACTTAATGTTTGCCTTTAGTTTTTTTTATTGAGGTACTAACCTCGTCATCACTGAAAATTCGAATTTGGAGAACATTGTTATCATGTAAGAGGTTGCAAGGCGAGGCGATTTACTACAATTAATAAATGCACACGAAAAGAAATTAGCAAGAGAGTTATTGTAAAATATAAATATGGTTCTCTTGATATTGATAATTTAATTGAATATAATAAAACAAAAGTGCCTTAAATATTAATAATAAACTGTCTTTATTTGTGGCGGAGTTCAGCAAAGCTGCTCTTCCACTCGACCACATAAAAATACAAGTTTTATGATGTAATTTTTAAAGTATCTATTTAGGTTAAGGATATGTGTATTTTTAATTCTTATGCTTTCTTTTACTATGTATTTTTCCTTTGTCATACTTTTTATTACATGTTTATTTATGTCTGACAAAATAAAGTTCTATGATGTATTACAAATTTGACTTTTAATTTCCTATAGTATATATATATAATATGGCGTATTTGACATTGAAATTTGTGATCAAAGATTAAGCATGAAACGGTATTGCACTTTGATCACAAATTTTAAATGTCAAATATGTTCATAAACTGTAAGTTAAAGTAAACAAATGGTCAAATCTCCCGCGTCTGCAACTGTGGCGCCCTCTGAATTTGGCTTCTGCAAATCGGAGAGAGAGAACGATAGATTTCTGGCCAAAAATTTAACATTGAGTTGCCAGTCTGGTAGTCTGTGGTCATAATAACAGACTTTAGTCTGTGAACTCGTCAATCATAGTAATAAATTACACTTTCAGCGATAGATGCCACCACGCTCTAATGTCCTATTAGAATTCCTATAAAATAGAGTCTGGCCACTCGGTCCCCACTCCACCCAAATGGGTGCATAATGGCGGCTAGAGTTTGTGTGCGCGCGTGTGCATCATTGTGTTTACAACATATTGCAAGCAGGTTGCAGTATTTGTTTTGACAAAGTGGAAAAAGATATGTAAGTAATAACGTTACCATTAATTGTTTCGTGACCAAATTAGTCATAAAAAGACTGTTATTTTACTTTTAACCTCTTACATTGAGTCTAATGACACTATGCTGGTCAAAACAAAAGCAACTCCTATTGGCGTCGTCATTATGCATCCACTTTTCATACGGACCAATCAGTGCCTGCCACTCGAGTGGCCAGACTCTACTTTATAGGGCCTCTAATTTCCTATAGACAATACCACCTTAATGTAATCTTTCCATTCTTTCCGCCAACAGATGGCTCTGACTCGAAGAATATAGAAATTTATTAAATAGATATGTGTATATCATAGGAATCTAAAATAAACTATTATCATAATTGGTTTATAAAAATTGTCTACGAAATGATAGGATAAAGATAGTAGTAACGATCGAAAATGTCTATAACAGTCGATTTAGTTTTTGATATATTTCTCAATTTGATACATTATGACAGTTGACTGTAGAACTTCCTCTTGTTTTTGTGAGTTATATAATGGTTATAAATATCACTCAAGTCCTTCAAACTTCCTTTTTAAATCAAGAAATTGAGCCGAAAACTTTGCTAGTGATTAATTTAGTTAAAAGGCACGTGATTGCTATAGCCGGATCAAAAACTAAATTTAGCCTATTTTCAATTAATATTTTAATAGTAATGATAATACATTTGGTGCTCAAAAAAGAGGTTACCTGGAAAGTTTTCCGGGAGTTTTGAAAATTGGTGATTTTATAGATTTCGATTTGCTCTTTCTGAATTTATATTTTGCCACCTCGTATCTTTGCCGCTCGCGCTACCATATTGGAGAAATGGCGTCTAAAGACAATTTTCTGACAAAATCCCCTTTCCGACTCATTTTAGGGTAAGAAGAGTTATAAATTAAATTAAACTAGAGAAAATTTCCTATAATTTATGTAATAACCTTTTTTTTGGGAAAATAAATAGGTTTAGCGTACGAGCGCCGCAAAGTTCTTTTTCAATATAATGTACATTCACTGCTGAACTGTACATTCACTGCTGGTTTTGGTTTGCTTAATGGGGAACAATCCACGCCAGTTCTTAAAATATCCAATAGATGGTGCCATACGTACTCGGTTTAATGTCATATTCTCAGCATATTAAGAAACAATCGTGTACAACAGCTAGCTGGTGCTCTCTGGCGGATAAAATAAAAGAGAATGTTCCCCATTGAAATTTCAATTTATTCGGATTAATTAGTGGGGTTAGAATTTAATAATTCTTTTCCCTAGCGTTAGCTTAGACAACCCTAGACTGACATATCTTGATATATATTTTATTGTAAGATTTTTACCTTTAAATTTTTAAACTGTACTTTGCTTATTTTTATAATAAATGGTATTTGTTTTTACTTGTTATTTTTATTGTTAGCTTTCATTACAAGGACTCGTAAGACCCGAGGCATCGTTTGTTTGACTTGACTTTAGGTCGTGTTGATGCTGGTTATATAGATATATAACCAGCATCAACAAGCTATTACGATGATAAAAATAGGTATATTTACTGAGCTAATTATGTTTGATAATCCGTATGTGTTTCTAAAGAGTTAGTAAAGTTTGTGTATTTTATTTACGTGCTAGAATATGGCGAGCTGTCCATCCGCCATATAGATCAACATCAACCATATTATTCAGAATTCTATACGCACTTCCGTTGCCTCTTATTTGAATTGTACACTTTTTTTTAACATTTATTTAACGTCGGTCTATTTCCGCTACTGAGGCCTATCACCGACGCCTGTAGACGAGCTATCCCCAACCAGGAATTTTGCAGAACCTCTTCCCTTAAGAAGAGTAGTGATGTTTTACTTGCCTAACATTTAATAGACAAGGGACCGACGGCTTTACATCCCCTCCGAAGGACGGTATATCACCTACACAACCCTCGCCTAAGGCTGCATAGCTTCCGCGAATACACTGATATACAAGCCGCTGGAAGATATGTGAGACGAGGGCACGGTCTTCTTAGTGAACACGAACGAGGCCCTCAGTTTGTGAAAATAAAAAGTTGGTGCAGTGGGGGTTTAGAGCTGATACCCTGGAGGGCGTTCGTGAACTTTATTTTTATGTAAAAAGTCTTTTTGTTGTACTTCGGTGGTGATGGTTAGGGTCAAATACTACACCCTGTATCTTATAGTCTGGATCTGCTGAAGAACTGTGGTTTTTATTTTATTTTTGATGAACACTGTATAGTCCTTAAAGTTTTTTGACAGGGTCAATGACTGCACCCTGTATATGGTAGTGACAAAAAAAAATAACACTGCTTTTTTAAATCGGAACGAACAATTATTTATTTAAGCTTTTTGCTTTGAACAGAGTTTGAAAAAATATATTGTAGATTTTTATTTAACAAAATTTCTTTTTTTAGAATTAAACTATTCGACAGCATAAATTCTGACAAGAGAATTTAGCAAAGAATTAATTATTGAAATATTTTTTGTTTGAATAAATTCACTTGGTTAAAGATTTAATGAGCCGTAAAGACGAGAGTAAATGTTGTCACTTGGGACGAAATATAAATATTTTATTTAAAAAAGAAAAAAGGGGGCCACTAAGGCGGATACTTAAAACTACTCTTTTTAACCAGGTTTCGGCCTGGGAAGCTAGTTAATAATAAATAGTAACTGGACCGGAAGCACTAGCAAATAAGCTTATTACACTTAAAATCACTTTTAAATAACTTGTTCCACTAAATCAAGTCGCGAGTACTAAACTTAGGAGTCACTGCCAAAACTGAACTTAACTTCGGCTTGTTGCACGCCGGTATTTATAGTGTTTCGAGAAAGTTTCGTTTGTCGCGCCCCGTCGAGTCTCGCATCCCATTATAAAGAGCTGGAAAGGCTTGGAATCGCTCCGTGCGGGCGAGGATGAGTCATAGATTACGACAAGTTGCGCAATACTGGAAATTTTTTGATTTATATAGGAAAATTGGCAATGGAAAGGGGGATTTATTAAAATTAGAACGAAAGTCGGATCTATTTCAGTTTAGAAGATATTTGAGTTTTTATCGGCAAAATCTGACGCGACCCCGTAAGGTATCAACGGAGGTCTGATGTTAAAAGTTGTAATGCTATTAAAATGTTCCTGATAGGTGCGTAGCGCCTGAAGATAAGATATTAAAATGTTCCTAACGGGTAGTGAATACGACCAGAATTGAAACCGTATAAAAACTAAAAGCCGGCAAAAACAGCCGGCATCTCTTTATTGTTTTTCTTATGACAAGCATTTCTGTTTGCCTCCGCTCAACAGATGCCGACTGTTTTTACGTTTTTATACGGTTTCAATTCTGGTCGCATTCACACGAGTGGAGTTGAACCGAGATATTGTATGCTATTATACGAGGAGTGATCAAAATGTGTGAAATTTAAAATAGCAATCGGGTTGCGGAAATTTGATGAAATGAAGTTTGAACTTTTAAGACTCGAGGCACGGAACGTGATTTGAAGTATACAGGAGGTGATCGAAAAGTACGAAGGATAAAATGCGAAACGGTTGCAAGAAAGTTGGGAAACGAGCTCGAAGGTTAATTTTGAACGTAGTTACGTATACGAGGGGTGGTCAAGAAGTTTTAAAATTTTGAAAATGAAATTGTTTACAGAAAATTGAGAGATTGAAGTAAGACGTTGAAAATTTGGATTTAGATGGTGATTTTGGTTAGGTCGATGAATATACGGGGGCTGTATTTTTAAGTGACGTTTTTCTCAGTGAATCGGTTGCGAATGAATGTTTGAGGTTGGAATTTAGTGAATTTACGTTATTTGTGAATTATCGATTGTCTGCGAATTTTCTCAGATTTCTTTGGGCCTGACTGTGGTTGTTCGGTGTGAATGGCGTCTGGTTGACTTTTTTATGTGTTTTGCCATACTGCATGGAATGATCTGAATTTTTTGTGATTTTTGGAATTTTTTATTTTTTATTTTGGACTTGTAGGGGACATACCCTACAACATTAGAAACGGTCGCCCATCCAAGTACTAACCGCGCCTAACGTTGCTTTACATCGCGTATCGAAGTATGTACATAGTAAAGGCGCATCAACGCTCGCCCCGAAATTGTACACCTTCCTTACCTACATATTCAAAGGTCCGACCGAGGTAAACCCGCCTATCGAATTATTATGATTGTTTATATTAGTAGAAAATAAGATATTTATATTAAAAAGGGAATCTTGTTTCGACATTACGTTATCTGATTGCTATGAAACAGAGATAGCCGTAAAAAAATTGGTGCTGGTACACTAAATGACACGAATGAGCAATACTTCTGTGCAAAATTTGAACACTAATGAGCACAGAATACAAAAAAAAACAATTATTTGTAGTAGTATACAATTATTATTACATTATTTAACTGCTTCCTAAGACATAAGTGTAAGTTCTAAATGCTTTGCAGAATTGAATGTAATTAAAAAAAAAATAGAATATTTTATAGAAGATGACTTTATTTCGTACACTTCTCAGAACAGACAGTTTATTTAACATGTTATAGCACCAAGGGCGTCGTATATAGATACTATTTATAACTTCTTATGTTGTAGCCCTTCTTGCTGTACCTCCCCCCCCTCCCCCCCATTGTACGAACTTGTGTAACACCCAATATAGAAATTATTTGAAGATGTGAATATTCTTTTATAAATCTTTGGATATTATTCAAAAATTATAAGCGATGAAACGCATAGTTTCAGCTGAAAAGCTGAAAAATATATGAAACAACAACGTCCATTGGCAAAACCTTTAATTAGTACGTTTCAAGTTTAGAAAAATTAATTTGTTAAAAAAAATTGTTTCCAATAATATGTTTGCTCAGCAAACACTCATAATTGGCCCATTGTTAACAAAGATAGATCATTAGGTGAGTATACTGACACTACTGGTAACTAAATGGTTGAATATACCCTATCCCTTATAAATTCCTTTATCTATGGTTGAATGTATGCAATTCCAGCTAGCACTCTATGGTCAGGTAACTAGACTGTGATGCTGTCAACAGGACTGGCGTTGGATTGATGTAAATTTCGCTCTTATGACGGACGTCGTCACTCGTCAGGAGCTCGGTACGAATTTCTTAGATAGGTATGTGGGCGCCAGTACCGACTATGAAGCACCAGTGTCGAGCTGCGTTGTACTCAGGGCGTTTTCCCTTTAGATCAGGTTTGTGAGAGAGACTATCAGGGATTTATATTGTGCAGAGAGAGTTTGTTTGTGCCCAGCTTCACCGTAGTCACGTAGATTTTAGATCCTGTTTTTATATTTTGGACAAGGCAGGAGTCCCTGATGATGCCTACTTTATATTCAGGGAAGTTAGCCTGCTAGGGAAGGTGTCCCTATGTTGGCAATGCGAATTCTTTATGAAATACTCAGAGGAGTTAATGGTAGGATAGGTGTCCCTAGATGTAGGCGAGTACCAATGGAATGAAAGAAATATTTACAAAACGGATAAACGATTTATTTTGTTTATTTAGTTTACAGTTGGATTTTAACAAGCACTTTTTTGTAGCTAAGACACATTAGTTAGGATCTTGTAGTTAAATGGTCGTGGCGGACTGAGTAATGGTAGGTAAGTCGTTAGGGACGGAAGTTGATACGTTGAACGAACGCGATAGACTGTTCGAATTTCACTTTTTGTTAAGTACGCGATGGCAAATTGGTTGAGTTTTTTTACTTGGTAAGCCAAGGAAGCAGCTGCAGTGGCGTGCTTATAGAGATAACGTTCGCGGCGCACGTATCAAACTGGACTTTTTACTTGAACTTTTTTTGAGCGCGCTGAGCTTGGCCTCTTATATGTCTCGTCAGGGACTTAAGCTCGCACAGGTGTGGAAAGGTCTGGAAAAGGTCCCCCGACATTCATAGTGCAACGTTGCGTAATATTGCATCAGAAAATGTGAAAATTTGGAAATGAAAATTATATTAATGTTTCGGCCTTAAAATGAGGAATTGATTGTTGTCTGGTCGATAGCCGAGTGGGTTAAGGCGCGAGGTGGCAATCGCGATTAATCACACGGACATCGCACCACCGAGTTCGAATCCTGGCTCCAGCACTGTCGGAGGAAATGGTTGTATGTCCGCGTTTTTTCAATGTGTAACCCCCTTCCACACAAGCCCTGGCTTCTGGAATTGGGCGTTGTCTAATTTCTGTGGTGTTTATTTATTTATTATTTTATTTATTATGAACGAAGTTTGAACCGATTTGATTTGTGAAGTTATTGGCGGTAATTAATAAACAATAAATTAATTAATTTTGAAACGACCCCGTAAAGTCGTCCCGAAGGTTCTGCACTTAATGTTGATATGATATGAGAATTTGCTGATAGGTCCGCTATGAACGAAATGGAAGTAAGTTTTGATGGCAATGGGGAACGAAAGTACCGGTACTCTATTGGAACATTATAAATGGAGATTGATTGTATTTTGATATCTAAGACGCGAAGTCGAATAAACGGTAGAATCGGGAGGAAAGATAATTTATAAAAAATTTGTGATAGTGAAATAAAATATTTTGACTGCGGGTATGGAAAGTAGTTTTGATGTATTTTAAGCTCATGTTTTTGAGGACGTAATTTGATAATATTTGAGCTGTAAAATGATTAATTTGATTGATTTAGATTTTCTATCGATGGATTTGGGTTATTTGAAAATTATCGGTGATTAGTGAACTTTTTCTAAATGCAAAATAAATGATGTTTGTTCAAAATACCGCTGCAAAAATGTCTCTCACTAGCTATTTGCCAATGGGCTTAGGGGGAGGGGGGAACTAAGGGGGTCATATCTGGGGGCGATCGAACTGGTCATGTTTCTTATTAAATTGGAATTTTAATTTGATATCGAATGTTTAAAGGGCTTTCTGTCCATGTGATACATGTTTCCACATGTTCTGAAAATTCCAACAATACTCTTGACAGCAATTATGGTGGTCATGTCTGGCTCCCGGGTCGAATATTCACATATTCTTGAATGCAATTGTAAACTTTAATATCACTTAATATTAATTAATTCGATTATCCTATCCTTGAATGGGGAGGACTATACTCGAATAATCTTTTGCCTGCCTCTGTATTTTTTTTAATATGTGACGATATTGAACTGACAAATATCTATAATAGCATTAAATAACATACTGTTAGGTCAATTTTTTTCATCTGTGGACCCAATTCAGCGTTCTTTTATACTCTTCATCAATTTTAATAAAACTTAACTTTATTTACTTGCAAATCACAAGAATAAATTAAGTTTAAGGGCGGAAGTTTTAAAATTCATAGGATGAAATGTTTTTCAGAAATATACGTATTCAAGTCGTAGGTCTATTTGGTAGGAAACGGCAAATTATTCTTTCATGTTTGCATAATTCTGGACGCGTTTTGTTTGAGAACAAAATGTCGGGCACGGTGTGAGATGGCCCGCGGCCGCTTGTTAGTATGCTGACATCGTAGATGAGACGGCAGCCAACGTTTGTTCGCGCCCTCTTCAATGGGGTAAGCAGTGCATACCCCATTCAACCTCAGTCTATGAGGAATTACTTCGCATGATAACAGAAAGAAGAGATAAGAGCAATTATGCAAATTTTATTGAGGTACACACTTCAGCTTTTACCTACTTGGGAATATGTAACGACGCAGGGTGTGCCATAAAGGACAATCACTGTTATTGAAAATATAAGGGTTAACAAAATAAACAAGGGGATGATGTATCTCGCCTTCCGGAGCCTAGTGCAGAATAAGGACAGGAGCAATGCAATTGTTTTTAATGCATTTTTTAGAA
Source organism: Leptura quadrifasciata (assembly GCA_963675555.1). Taxonomy (NCBI): domain Eukaryota; kingdom Metazoa; phylum Arthropoda; class Insecta; order Coleoptera; family Cerambycidae; genus Leptura; species Leptura quadrifasciata. The sequence continues at coordinate 13,348,727 of OY776674.1, forward strand.
AATTCTACAGAGTGTACACACTTGAAGTTATTATCTTCTTCAGACAGTATTATTCTGGACAATGTGTAGCCCAACAAACACTGTTACATAATATTAATACGCACATAAAAGTTATATAATATTTATATGTAAAATATGTATAATAATTGTGTCAATAATCATTTCTAATTAAAAATTAAAAAATAATAACTACTTTCTTATTTTTCTGCCATGCTGTGTTGTAATTCCAATATTACCATATTCAGCTGAAAGTTTACATGATAATTAAATTATTAAGCTTGCCTTATATAGTTTTCGATCCTGCAGCTACCCAATAAGTTATCTCTTGGATGTTCTAATCATTTACTCACTGAGCCACCGTGATTTTCAATGTGTGAGATGCCAAAAGCAATAGTATTTTATCGGGATATCATTTAATTAGATCATCAGTAATGAATCATCAATCTTATGTGAAATAAGATATTAAATGAACATTTATAACGCTTTTAAGATACAATTACTTATAACTTATTTAAATTCTGTTTTACTTTATTAGAAAAATTGGGGAAACGTCTTATGCCTTGAAACCTTATTTTTGCGTTTGTCATTTTCTTACTTTTTTATTTGTATAGCCAAAGTTGAGTTTTCTTTGTTAGTTAAATAAATGGCCCCCCGGTGAAACTCGTTGGAATCGATATATGATATTCCTCTTGAGCTCCTAAGTCCTCATGGTCACAAGGTCGGGAAATGTACAGTTGCCCAGACATGGGGGGGGAGTAAATTTTTCGGGATTTTTTTCACTGATAGTATGGAGCCATGGTCCTTTCAATGCGGCTTCTCTAGTGTTCTACGGGGGTTTTTCGGGTCGCTGATTTCAAATCCGATGTCAAAAGCAGCATTTGTCAATTGACAGCTGTCAGTGAGACTGTGAATTCGCCTTATTGTCCGGAAAAGAGCCGTCCTTCTCCCTGCCTCCGATACCAGAGAGGGTACGCTGATAGCGCCAATAACCACTCTCTACCCGTAGAGTAAGTGATCACTGGTTCCGTGAGTCATGTGCCCTGAGCAGACGCAATGAACCAAGGATGACAGCCTTCTGCATTCTCCCGGCCAGTACTTCTCCGATTGTCGGCATGCCGGTATGATCTTCAATTCCGAAAGCAGCGTGTGTCTCGTTCCACCGAGAGCTCCTATAATCAGTACTACTAGCTTAACAGTATGGTCTGGATACAGTCGCGGAGATCGAAGAGTCGGTCCGATATTTTGTCCGTTTTTCTTCCTCTTTCAAGATAATGTTGTTCTCCGCTGGAGCCGACAACTTTATGACGAATCTTGTCTTGAGTTGATGGTCCATGAGGACTACAACAGGCTTGTTTGCCTGTATTTATCTGTCCGTGGGAAACGAGTAGTTCTAATAAATTAGACACCTCTCACTCCCCACAACGGATTCAATATCCCCCGGAGCATAAGGTAGCACTATCTCATACGAATGCCTCAGATGGTAATAGTAGTAGTGCTCCGTCGTGCCCCTGGATATAGGCGGAGACTGCGTATGTCGGGCAGGCCGACAACAAGTGTCTCTGGTGCTCTGCGGCAGGCCCTGCAGCTGACGTCAGCGACCTCCATACCCATGACACGACTTGCAAGGTATTATATAAATTCCTCGGCACAACATAGGAAACAACCAGCAGTGTCTCTCTCTTGTTGGCGGGACAATTTCCCTCCAGTTTAGCGTTTATGAGTCATTTGGAATAGAATATGTCAATTAGAAACAATGGTGGCGCAGTGGCGCACGGCAGTTTGTTGTCTAACGTGTTTAACCTGAAACAATGGCGTTGATGTTTTATTTTTTGCATACTGAAGACAATTTCTATAGCTTTATTTGTGTGGTATATTTCGGAAATTGTATATGTTCATCGGAAAAAGCTGTTTGTTATGCTGTGGCCGTGCACCACTGCACCACCATTGTTTGTAATTGACAGGTTCTATTCCAAATGACTCATAAATATAAAAAGGGAGGGAAATTGTCCGGCCAACGAGAGAGAGACTGCTGGTTGTTTCCTATGCTGTGCCCTCGGTCTCAGATTTCAACCCGGTTAACCTCTGGAAGGCGAAGGTCAGCCTTTCGGATAAGTCAAGTTATTCTATATTTTTATAGAAGACGCCGTGTAGTGGCTTATCCGAATGAAGCTGCAGAAAAATGGTTTGTTCTGCAGCTTTTATTTGGGCTTTCCGCCGAGCGGGTTCCAACTCGGTGACAGAGTCGCGATTATCCCGCTCAACGTCGAAGATGAGGCCGAGTTCATCGGCTGCTCTGCGTGCTGCCTTGAACAGAAAAGCTCCTACCCCTTCTTCTTCATGGTTGCGGACCATGCCGAGGAGGGGATCCGAACTTCTAACGACCTTACACGCTTCATCCAGCACCATCCTGCTGTGTAGACTCTCCAAGCTCAAGAGTCCATGGCCTCCACTATGTCGTGGGAGATATAACAGTGGAACGGACGATTTAAAATGCAGGCTATTGAAGTGCATCTTTCTACATTGAGTTGACGCACCTTCTCTCGAGTCCACTTCACTACTCCAAAGGAGTAAAGAAGGATCGCATCGGCAAGCATATTAGTAGCAGACAACTTGTTCTTCCCCGACAGTTCTGAAGACCAGATTATTATTATTATTATTGACAATAACTTTTAGAAATCTCAAAAAAATTAATTCATAGGGGTCAAATCCGTACTGTTCAGTGGTCATTTAATTGTTCCATTATTCCCTATCCATATTGGGAATAATTTATTCAAATGATCTCGAACGGGTAGGACACAATGCGGAGTTGCCCCATCCTGCATCCAAATCAAGTTCGGCTTCCGGAAAATTCTGCAAAAGAATATTTTCTGCTTCTGGGATAATTATTTCCAGATAGGTAATTCCAGTTAAAATATAATCATAAGATATAGGCCCAACAATGTTGTTTCTGAAAATTCCACACCAAACGCTGAAAGTTTTCCTTCCTGATATCTTTATTTGTTTTGCCAATCCCATGACCTTCGATTTTTCCTATTAAAACCTTCTGCCGTAGAAAATGATGATTCATCAGTCCATAATATTTTAGTAAAAAAATTGAAATCTTCATCCAACTTTGAATTATCTGGCGGCAAAAGTCCAGCCTTTTCCTTTTATGAGCGTTTGTTAAAACTTTTACGCGTAAAATTTTATATGGTTTGCAGTTATTATTTTTTAACATACGTTGGATTTTGGAATAACTTTTACCTAATTGATCAACTGCATTTATACTACATTCAATTACCTTCGAAATGAAGCAGCATATCTAGAGCTCTTCTTCCTGGTTTGCTTGAAATACACGCTTTTTTCTACTGAAACTGGAGGTATTATTCACCTTTCGGTAAATATTTTTAAACGTATTTTCTGATGGTGTTGGGCAATTTCGATACCAACGCCTTTATGCTATAAATTTAATTGCATGAGTTGCCCGACTGAATCTATGTCAGAGAATGAAGAGATATGCCGCTAACGTGGTATATTCCTTAATTCATCGCCATGTTTTTATTAGATCGAAAGGTAACCTAGTGATTTTTTTCAATAATGAATTTAGAGCTTTTTGTGGAGGCCCGTTTCTTCTTTGAACTATATTGCTCATGTTTACAGTAAAACTTCCCGCGCAAGCAAATTTCTTCGCAATATTCATGCTTAGTACCCAACATTATTTTTACATTATGGATCCAATATGTACATACATGGACGCTAAGTGCTACGATAATAAACGAAAAAATGGATTGCTTTCCATTTATTATCATTACTTATTCTAAAAGTACTATAAGCAAGACTTCTAGTTGGTTACGATTGCAGCATTAATTCAGCTTTGGCGCCGCACATTGTGAAGGATCCAATAATGAGGTAAAAGTAATCGTCTGGATATTAAACCAAAATATAAGTGCGAAAGGCTAATAAAAGTAAAATTGTGCCAGAGGGAATATGAAAATAAGCTTGTTGTAGGGCCTGGCACTAATAGATGCTTAATATTAGTTAATAATGTTCATTACATATTCCAAGCCCCGAGTAATAAACCGTTTAATTGCTAAAGTTGCTAGGCAAAACATGATCTGTGTGTACAATACTACGCTCGCTTATGGCACAAAACAACCTAAAACTACATTTCGCAATACTGTTTCAGTACGTGCGAGTACACTAACATACTAAATTATCGTGGAATTGATTTGTTGATAATTAAAATTCAGTATACGTCGCAGGATAAGTGGGATAAACAGTGGCGCGCCCTGGGCGAGCCATTGATTATTATATGACAAAAAACTATAGACCAGCAGATAGCTATATACAGCGTGTTCTATTTTGCTTGGACATATATATATCTCAGAGAATCTCATCTGCCATCTTCAGGTTCTCACTGAAAGTTGCCTACTGCTGCTCCTCGTTGCTCGAACTGAGTTCTGCCGAAACGTCGTTCAGACAACTGTGACTCCTGAAGGAGTCGACCATCGACGCGGGAGAGCACACGGAAGTACAATAACACTTCATATATATATATATATATATATATATATAAAGAAGAAGGGTAGTCTTGACTGACTAGTTAAGAAAACCAAAATTAAACACACGTAGTGTATCTTGAGGTTGCAGTCAGAGGTGAAAAGTTTACGGCCACAAAACAGAAAAAGAAAAACTCTTTTGTTACTTTGTCAAGCTTTCGGAAATTATTTATTCCCTTTATCAAGACATCTATAAATAAAATTATTATTTAATAAGAGTCATATAATATAGTTCGCTAAAATACTTACTAACTTGAGGTTAAAAGTTAAGGTCACATGTATTATAAAATAGTCGCATTTTTTTAACTTAATGTAGACAAATTCCTTTACAGGTACACAATTTAAGGTAAACAATTACTGATTATTTAAAATTAAGGATTAAAACCACGATTAAAATAGATATAACAAAATGAACATGAATAACTATCACATGTGAGTGTAGAACTAAATTTCTTTATCAAACTGTATACAAAAAATTTTTAAAATGACAGAAAGGTATTACAATTGGCTGGCTTGTACTAGGAATTAAGTTAGGAACATTAATTCCAACGTGACTGTTACCAACTGTGATCCAGCGGGAGGTTTGAATTTTGAAAAATGCGAAAATTCTCTTTTTCTAATTTGAGGATGTATGTATAAATCTTACTTAAATTATCGATATCAGATTTTTTATTTAAGCTATTTGTCTCATTATTAATATGGATCATTTCAAGGAATGATCTTTTTTTAAAGTTACTCTCTACAGCCAAAACCTTAGCACTTTCATAATTCATTTTATGACTGGTGTTGATGACATGTTCTGCTAATGCACACGATTTCACGTTTCTGTTACAATCACTTTTATGTGAAGTTATACGACCATTAAGTGTCCGAGAGGTTTGACCAATATAAGATTTATTACAGTTGTTACATTCTATTCTGTATACCACATTTGATTTTTCTTTATTTTTTAATGGGGTTTTCACCCGACTGAAAAGTTTACCAACAGTTAATATGTTTTTTAGTGCAATTTTTATGTCCATGTGTTTCACTAAGTTTATCAGCTTAGGAGTAAGATCTTCAATGAATGGTAATGATATATATTTAAGTGGACTCGTATTGGTTATGTTATGGTTTCGCTCAGTTATATTATTATTTACCAAATTAGGTATGGTATTATCGATATTATTATTTATGTTAGGTGCGTTATTATTATTTAAATTTAGAGAATTATTATTCCTATTATTTGCATTATGTAAATTATTATTATTATTTGACAAGGTTCTAGTAGTGAAAAGAATTTTGTTTAATAGATGTACTGGGTAGGAATTTTCCACTAGGATACCACGTAGTTCTCTCAGTGACTCGTCCCTGTATTGAATATGTGAGAGTTTGATTACTCGATTTTTAAGGGCTCGGATAAGATTTATTTTCATACGTGCTGGATGGTATGATTTATAGTTTATATACCTACCACTACTCATTGGTTTTCTGTACCATTTGGTACAAAGGATGTTTTGTTGTGTCCTGATTACTTTCATGTCGAGGAAAGGTATAGTGTTATTACTTTCAAATTCAACTGTGAACTGTAAGTTCGAGTTGTAGCTGTTGAATATATTTAACACTTCCTCAGTACTGTTTTCAGGTACCGAAAGTAGGAGGTCATCGACGTACCTTTTCACAAAAGGTAAATTAAAAGGGATCCTAGTCAGACAATTCCTAACAAGGTCATCCAACACAAAATTTACTAATATGGGAGAAATAGTAGACCCCATGGGGGTACCAAAAATTTGTTTATAATAATTTTGATTAAATTCAAGATAGTTAGAATCGAAAATAAATTTTAAAATTTCTATGAAAATATCTAGACCTAAGTTGCAATGTTGTGAGATTATATTCCAATTATTTGTTAACGATGAAATAACTAATTCCAGAGGCAAATTAGTGAACAGGGAAACCACATCAAAACTTACGATTATATAATTAGGAGGTAGCTGATAGTTATTGATAAATTCACTGAATGTGAAAGAGTCTTTGACATAAAAATCATTAGTTTTATTGTAGGCATTAGTAAGAATATCTGTTAAAAATTTTGAAAGGTTACCATTCGGGCAGTTAATAGACGAAACAATAGGTCTCATCGATAATGTAGGTTTATGAATTTTAGGTAAAGTATAGAATCTGGGTGCTGTTGAGTTATAAAAGGTCAACGATTTGGCTGTAGTTTCATCAATTAAGTTATCTTTCTTTAATCGGGAGACTAGTTTATTAGACTTTTGTTGCATTGTACTAGTGGGATCATTTCTAAGTTTTTTGTAATATTTATGATCATCTAACAATTCTTGACTTTTCAGGAGATATTCCTCCTTGTACATCACCACTGTTACATTGCCTTTATCACTTCTAAGTACATATAACTCAGGGTGTTGTTTCAGAAACTTTTTAGAATTATTGAATAAATTCAATAAAAAATGCTTAGTGCCATGATATATATATATATGAAAAATACTAGGTCCTCGGATTGAACCGCGTCTGATATTGTTAACGTCTCGACGTTTCGGCTCCCGTAACTTCACAAACTTACGTTGTACTGATTCTAAACTATTAATATGCACATTGTAGTGTGGGGTCCAAACAAGTAAGACATATTCGAGCTTCGATCTAACATAACAATAATACAGTGTCTTGTGTGTATCTGAATTCGAAAAATCACTAGAATATCAGACTATAAGGCCATACATTTTACTAGACTTAGTGACAATGGTATTTATATGTACATTAAATGATAGAGTTTTGTCAAATACGACCCCCAAATCTCGCAGTTTCAGGTCTGTGAAGCACGGTATCATTTATGGTATAGTCGTAGGAAATTGTATTCAATTTGCGTGTATAAGACATTACATTTATAAGAATTTAACGGGAGTTTATATTTAATGCACCAGTCACTTACTTTATCTAAGTTTTCTTGAAATCGAATACTTTTCCTAAACAGCGAATCGTTCTTTATTGGCGAGGTTATTAGGTGTTATCTGTTTATCTTCCTGTTTGTTGCGAACGACTAGCTGGTTTAAGCCAAAGTAAATGGTCGTAGGTTCAAAGAACTTACAATGAGAGAGGTGAAACTTACACTTTTATGTGTGTAGTATATAAGAACAGTTTGGTTTTGTTTTGAGGAAAGAGACAATGGAATATTTGATGTTAAGTAGGCACCATCTATAGTAAAGAATAAGTAGTTTGTCTCTTTTTCCCAGTCTCCTATAGATGAGACTGAAATTTGTTGGCGTGGGAAAGAAATAATTGTTAAAATGAATGATAAAATGTATTTAAAATAATCAAAGTTACAACAGAAATTTAGGAAGTAATTTTGAAAAAGTGAAATTTAAAAGTTAATCTTAAAAAAATTTAAATTTATTAAAATATAATTTTGACCTGTATGAAAAGTTTTAAATCGAAAAAATTATACAAAAAAAAGGAATATAATACAAAAAGGAATAGTGGAAGATATAATACTAATGTAGCCCTATGGTTGCAAACTGGAAGAGTAGTTGGACACGTCCTGGTGCATCAATCCAGATTCCAACTGTCTCATAGAAAATCTAAACGTTTTCGGCAATTTAGTCTATCGCTAGACAGCATCTAATTCCAACGGATAAGCTAGACTTGAAAAATTGTAGAATAGCTTCTAATATAGTATTGTGGATTCTTAGTTATTTTGATAACCATCTGATATTAATTAATAATAATTAATAAAAAACTAAAGGCTCGAGCATATCAGCATAAACCAAAATATAAGATCAAACCTAACGGTTTGATTAAATAACATATTTAATATTATTATGAAGGTTCGTAGCTAGAACGCTAGGTAATTATAAAATTGCTAGATAATTACAAAATTTGATAATCAAAGTTGTTCCAAATAATAGGGTTTTCCCACTAATTTTATTTTAACAATTTGTGTCGTGAAAATGATATAATAAAACATTTTATTAATTTACAACAATTTACTTTTCTAATAAGAATTATTTCTAAGAAAATATCGTTAAAACAACTTGCTGATAATTTCACTGCTTTTTAAAACGGGCATTTTTACGCGCCAGAATTACGTATCTGCCCGGAAAACCAATGAGATTATGGATATAATTGGTTTGTAATAAATTCTAACTGTGTGTTAAAGAAAGCTTTCCTTTAAAACTTCTCATAATTTCAATTTGTAATGCTTGTGCTGTGATTGGTCTAAAGCAGTGGACGTGTAAATATTGGCCAATCAGAATCCAGATAAATGCCGCACAAGTTATTCGTGAAAGCCACGGACGTTAATATTTTGTACTGTAGTTTAGGTTTAACCTTCACAGACATTACACATCAGATGACTAACCTAAAATGTTAAATTTATATTTTTATGTTTGTATTGTTTGGAGTGAAAATATTATTTTGTCAGTTTCTGGTTTATGTTTTATTAATTCTACAATCAAAATGGAATCAAGTGGAAGAGGGATATGTTAAAGGTGCCGCTGATAATTTACCTAAAGTAGAAAAATGCTGAGTGCTGTCAATAAATAGAGGTTATGTTATGTTAACAGAGACCAAAATAAATAAACAATCTTGAACAGAGACAACCTCTGTGATTGGATTTCAGGGTGTTGACGTCACAACGCGCCAATTTATGGCTGTTTAAAATGAACCCAATATTTTTCAAACTTCAAGTTTATTTTTTGTTACTATTAGTAAAATTAATAAGATATAAATATGCCATAAATTATTTTTTTACGTGAGTTAAGTATTTCAGCAATATTTTTTTTTCTGGGAAAACCCTATTATGAAAATTTGCTAGATATCCATGAAAGTTGCTGATTGCGACCTAAATTGCCAAAAGAAACAGAAAAGAAATATTTTATCACCATGTGGTCACAGGTAGAATTTTGGTTACATGAAATTAAAGAAATTGATTCTAATTTTATTTAAATAATGAAAGCCCATTAATAAAACAATTGAAAATAATTGAAATTGAAATAATTAATAAATATGATAAATTCAAGTGTGCAATTTTTTCCAGGTCATGGACTTTTTTGGCAAATTTTTATTGTACTAACTTTCTTTTTCGATCAAAAAGTTAAGTTGAAATGTTTGCTAATTGATTAATTTAGTTTAAAGGCATGTGGTTACTACTCGGTTTGATACCAGATCAAAAACTTTATTTAACATATTTTCAGTTAATATTTTGGATTATTTAATTATTGAAATTTCAATTAATTCGGATTTAATTAGCGGGTTTTCGTCTGGTGTTCTGGGTAAGTTATAATTTCTTAGATTTTTTTTAGACACATGCTCACGTTATGGGTTAATTTTGATACGAATTTTGCAAATTTAATTATAGACGATTTGGTACAGCCAGATCTATTTTTGATTATTTTCGATTTGAACATTTTGGACTATTGGATCATTTTGCTATTACGACTTTTGGTTATTGAATTTGCCCTGACTGTGCAATTTACGATTGAGAAACCTATTTAATTAATAAATGGAAATCTCCTATCTGGATAATTTGAACATCTTAACGTTGAGATTTGTGAAGATTACTACGCCCGGCAAGGACCTCGATCAACAAGGGAAACCTTCAAATCTAGGAGCGTCTGGAAAATTTCTAATTATTGTAGAAGTCAAGTAATTCCTATATTTTTTCTTCCTCTTTGTAAAACTGTTTAAGTTTCACAATTATTTCTCCTAGTATTAGCTTAGAAAACCCTTGACCGTGATATTTATATTTTTTAAATAAATAAATAGTAACACCACAGGTAATTGCGACCCCCTTTATCCCTTAAGGCTCTAGAAGAGTCTTGTATCGGAGGAGGCTACACATTTAGAGACAAGGGAAACACACACCCAATATCCGTGTATAGTGGAAAAATCCCTCTCACAGTATTTTCCACTGCCACGACCGGGGATCGAACCCGGAACTTTTGGGTGAGAGGCAAGTATGCTCACCTCTCGACCACCAGTCATAGTCATAGTTATATTATTGATGTAAGACTTCTATTACCCTTGAATTTTTTGTTTGCATTTTACTTTGCATATTTTATAATAAATTGCATTTTTTCTTTTATTGCTAATGTTCTCACTATAAGAATTTGTAATATTTGGGACCTCGTCTCTTTTACATGACTTTAGGTCGTAATAATAGTAGCTCCCTTGGAAATCGCTTTGAAATAAATATCATGGAAAATACTTAATTACCGACCACTTTTATAACACGATCCTAAATCTGAATATGCCTTATTGTCTCTTAGTGGAACCTTCAATGTATGTTATTTAAAGAATAAAGATTATAACAATATAAAAGGATTTTTTTATAACGGTGCTGTTTTCAAACGTAACTTAAATTGAGTTTAAGCAAAGAAATTAACATCAAACATCATCGTAAAATAACTGCTAAACCAGTAAAATGCCGCAAAAAACGTCCGTGATAGAATACTTGCAGACTAAAGCTGCATGTAAGTGCATTCAGTTAGATACTTTAAAATAGTATGATGTCCAAGAGGATGGCAAGCGATTCTGTAATCGATTGGGACCGCAGGGCCGATCTGGCGCCAGAACGGCTCCAATTCGGAGACTCATCCCGGTCAGGCCCGCGATGAGCTGCCAACACACCACACCACCGATTTAAGTGCACATCGCCCCCCCTCCCCCCACATATATTATGTAACTCTTCTTGTATGTATATATTCTTAGCTTCTAAATGTTTTCTGACATGGTATCAAAGGAAATTATGGAAATGGAGATGGAAGTGGGCGACAAGAAACTCTGAGAGTCTAACTTATTCTCCTACTCAAAAGTATTTCGAGGAGGAGGAAATAACCTTTTTATATAACTAGTCATGTATTTATATACCGGGTGTTAGAAAAGTATGGGAACGGTGGAAAATCTCGAACAGTTTGCATCAAATCGAAAAAAAAAAAAAAATACGTGTAAAATTTTTTTCAAAAAACTATCTACTGATACCAAAATGACCTCCCCACCCACCACCCTGTGGGTGGAGCGAGGGGCAACTTTAAAATTTCAAATGGAAACCCCTATTTTTTATTGCGGAATCGGATTTTTCAAGAGTAGCGTCTTGTGCCCATAAAAAAAACGTCCAATTCAAAAACTGAAAAACGCGTATTTGTTATTTTTACGAAATCTATCCAATGACATTGGATTCGACTCTCCCACCCCTAACCCAGTGGGTGGGGCGGAGGCAACTTTGAAATTTGTAATGAAAATCCCTATTTTTTATAGCGGATTCGGATTCTACGGCCAAAAATACGTGAATTTTATATCGGGCATTTTTTTCGATTCCCGTAAGGTGTCGCTGCAATCGCAAAAAATTGAGTGGAAATATGAAAGTTTTGAACGCATACTTAATAAAATACGAAAAGTAAAACTACTGATCTCAGAGTGAATGATTTCCCGAGCTGTTTTGAGAACAGTGATTTTACACGGTCATGCGGAAATTACATCAACTATTAACATTCTGTAAATTTATTAGCAGCTAGTAATTTTCAATTTACATTTTTTACAGGGCAATAAGAAACTCGATTTAAAAAAAAACTAACAGTGGTTTACCTCTTAATTCAGCCACTTCAGACAAGTTCTTGATGCCAGCCAGTGAAAGCAAGGAGGTAACTCAGCCATTTAAGGCAAGGTGAATATTTCGGCCAGTTGAGGCAATTAGTTTACAGCTTAGCTGCTACACTAGCAGGTTTTAATTTCAAGATTATAGCAGGTGTTCAAAATGGTGCCCGTTCACTTTTTGGCATTGTCCGAGACGAACGTAAAAATTTTCAATAGCACTTCTTGTAATTTGAGGTGGTATTTCTGCAAAAATGTTTATTATGCGTTGCCTCAGCTCTTCCAAATCACGAGGTTTAGTGAAATACCCTTCACGTAGCCCCAAACAAAATAATCAAGTGACGCGAGGTCGGGAGATCTTGCTGGCCATTCAATAGTTCCTCTTCGACCTATCCATCGATTTTCGAAAGTACCATTCAAATAGTTCCTAACAATATCCCAATAGTGTGGAGGGGCCCCATCTTGCTGGAACCAAACATTATCGAACTCATCACCAGCAATCTCTTGTATTGCGGGAACCATTTGATTTGTCAACATTTCCAGGTATTTTTATCCATTAAAATTTCCATCTATGAAAAACGGTCCTATGATTCGATCCCTGAAAACTCCTGCCCAAACATTTAATTTTTGTGGATACTGCATGTGTGCTTCAAGCATCCAGTGAGGGTTTTCGTCACTCCAATATCTGAAATTATGGCGATTAACTTTTCCACTGAGTTCGAAAGTCGCTTAATCTGAGAAGACAAGTAGAGATGGCAAAAAATTTGGGTTATGGTAATTCCATCATTAATTCACTAAATTCAAGTCGCCGAAAATCATCTTCATTTAACTCTTGGTGAAGGTGAATTTTGTAAGAATGAAATTTCAAAAGTTTCAAATTCTTATGAACTGGAACTGCACTCATATCAAGCTGTTGACTGGCTTTTCTGATTGATAACCTTCGATTTTCAACAAATGCCTGGGCCACTTCCATTTGTCGAGCTTCCGATGTTTCAGATTTTGGTCCTCCAGATTTTCGAGGATTTTTATTTGTCCTTGTTTCTAGGAATCGTTTGATGATGCGGGACACAGTAGATTTCGAAATTCTCATTTGATCTACACGGAAAGTTTCGTTGAATAAAATCACTTCATTATAAGACTCGCCTCACCCTCGCATCATTTAAAGAGAAACTTTCTCTTCCTCTGTTAAAGTAGCCCTTATGCAGAAAAAAACGCGAGAACTAATGAAAAATGAAATAACTTTTTCCGTACAAAAGTGCGCTCCTGCCTCTACAAAAGTTGGAAGGAACTGAACGTTCTCGTAGAAATTTCACAAAACAAATACTGTTATTAAGAACACTTAAAAAAAATATTCATAAAAACCAAGATGTCACAGATATTATTTTTTAAACTAAATGTTTTTTTGTCAACACGAGTAGCTAGAGTTTGTAAATATTTTACAAACTTATGGACGCTTAAGGTTTATTTCAATTTTGTGCGATTGCAGCGACAACTTGTGAGAATCGAAAAAAATGCCCGATATAAAATTCACGTATTTTTGGCAGTAGAATCCAAATCCGCTATAAAAAATAGGAATTTTCATTACAAATTTCAAAGTTGCCCCCGCTCACTCACTGGGTTAGGGGTGGGAGAGTCGAATCCAATGTCATTGGATAGATTTCGTAAAAATAACGAATACGTGTTTTTCAGTTTTTGAATTGGACGTTTTTTTATGGGCACAAGACGCTACTCTTGAAACAGTAATGTTTCCTTTTCATTTTTTGCGATTACAACGACACCATGCAAGAATCGAAAAAATACCCGGAATAAAATTTACGTATTTTTTGCCGGAAAATCCGATTCCGCAAATAAAAAATAAGGGTTTCCATTTGAAATTTTAAAGTTTCCCCTCGCCCCACCCACAGGGTGGTGGGTGGGAAGGTCATTTTGGTATCAGTAGATAGTTTTTTGAAAAATTTTTGACACGTATTTTTTTATTTTTCGATTTGATGCAAACTGTTCGAGATTTTCCACCGTTTCCATACTTTTCTAACATCCGGTATGTTTATAATGGTAGTATTTCCTAAAATCCCGTAACATATATTTGAAATCTTTTTAAGAAGGAAATTGTTTATCTTATACAGGACAGCAGTGAATTTTCCCCAATAGATCTACATTTTGCCACAAGAAAATTCCACCGACTTAATATGTTTCTCTGAAACCTGGATGAAATATAAACAAAAGAGTTTTCTTAACATAGAAAATTATAAAATAGTAGGCCTTTATTGCCGACAAAAAAAGGTACACGGCGGAGTTGTAATAAATGCCAGAAACTGTAGTGATTTTATGGAAGTAAACAATTTGAAAACTGAACAAAGAGAATTGCATATTGAATTCACTGTTGTCCATAGTAAAAAAAGTAATTACACTGTTATTTTTCTGTACAGAGCCCCGGTAGGCGACACAAAAATATTTTTGGACCCTTTCTATGAGCTGCTACTTGAATTAAACCAACTACATTATAAAAACTTTATTATATGTGGTGATTTTAATATAAACTTTTCAAAAAATTGTAACATTAAAAATGATTTAGAATCAATTTTAAACATATACGACTCATTGTCTGAAAGTTATTTGTGGCATTCTACGAACATTCTTTCCTATTATTTGGGTTTTCTACCACATGTATTATTATCCTCTTCGAAACAAATCACCGAATCTACCAAATAATAGAATTATTGGAAAAAAGCCTCTGCGCCCGTGACGTTTACGCCAAAGGAATAGTCAGAGGTTATGTTTTGCAAATAATATAAATCGGAATAAACACAGAAATAATGTATTTTGCTGACGTTTCGGAAAGTAGCCTCTTTCCGTTTTCAAAGCTTTTTTTTGGAAGAACTCTTATTTTGCTATTTGGCATACACAGCAAAATAAGAGTTCTTCCAAAAAAAGCTTTGAAAACGGAAAGAGATTACTTTCCGAAACGTCAGCAAAATACATTATTTCTGTGTTTATTCCGATTTATATTATATGCAAAACATAACCTCTGACTATTCCTTTGGCGTAAACTTCACGGGCGCAGAGGCTTTTTTCCAATAATTCTATTATTTTGTAGATTCGGTGATTTGTTTTGAAGAGGATAATAATACATGTGGTAGAAAATCCAAATAATAGGAAAGAATATACGACTTAAAAATTACTATAACCGAACCTACAAGAATGACATCAACATCATTCAAAATTATTGATAATATTTTAATAAATATAAATGCACAATATAATTCACAAGTAATTGATCTGGGTCTCTCAGATCATAAAGGCTAAATCTTAAAAATTGCAGATAAAAGCAATCTGCCAAGTAATCATAAATTTACAGAAAAAAGATTAATTACCGAAAAAAAAAAAATTCAGTTTTAAAGAAACCCTTAACACATATCGTAAACTTATCACTTTCCCAGGGGTTATTTCCAGATAAATTTAAAATAGCCGCTTTTTAAAAAAGGCGACAAACATAATATTTCAAATTATAGACCTATTTCACTTTGTTTTGCGACTAAAAATATTATGTTTAATATTCCGCCCTCTAACAGCACATTTGAACTATGCTAAGCCCAGTCAGGCTATTTATTTTTCGATTGCAACAGACACTGGACCGCTAGATGGTTCCTGCTGACTATTTTACATGTCGCTATTGTAAAAATACCGGGATGTACCAAATAGTCAAAGGATCCTCGTGCCGTTCGTCACATGCCTACCTTGCACTGACGAGAGCCAACAGCTCGAAACTGCAGTCTGCAAGTGGTATGTGACGGCTGGCAAGAGAGCTCTTTTAAGTAGGGTCAGTCGGCTGGTGTTTGTTGTAATCGAAGCATTAGCGTTTTGATGGTAATTATTACACTTAACGCGCCAGACTTGTAACTTGTAATTCAGCGCTCGTCAGGGCACATAGCCTGGAGAGTAGCTGTTGGTTGCAGTCTGGTTACATTCCTTATAGTAAAATAAGGATTTTATAGAGGAGTTTGCGACTAAAAATATTATGTTTAATATTCCGCCCTCTAAAAGCACATTTGAATTTTTGCCAACAATTTCTGAAATATTAGAAGCAGTAGTAAAAAATCAGTCAACTAGTTACTTACTTAAATTTAATTTAAAATTTTAACACCATTTCAGTTTGGATTAAAAAAAGATTGTAGCACATCGGACGCTGCATTTAAACTAACAAATTATATTAATAACTTTTAAAAAATAAACATATTCCTATGGGTATCTTCAGCGATTTGTCTAAGACTTTTTTTGACTGTGTAGATCATAATATCTTACTAATGAAGTTCAATTACTACGGAATACGCGGTACACCACTTCTGTGGTTTACTTCGTATTTAAAACATAGATCTGCACAGGTCAGACTTTATGGCGAATCTCAAAAAATTGGAAAAACTGTTGTTGCGGAAGCAAAAGATATCATGGAGTGCCACAGGAGTCCATATTAGGTCCAGCATTATTTTTAATATATATATAAATGATCTTGTTGATAATTTTCCTTCGTTACAATTTTCATTGTTCGCTGATGATACTCAAGGGTGTAGGTAAAATAGTATTAAAATAGTAGTCATAGTATTACTTAGGTAGTCCTATACTTTTTTTACCAATAAGTATGTATTAAAAAAAAGTTATGGCCAAAAATAATAAATATTTCCTTATCGGATCTCTCTCTCTCTCTCTCTCTTGGATATGCTCACCTAAAGATAATTTTGCTTTAGTATGTGAGGACAATACTGTACCTATTACTGTTTATTGTACCACATTATCTTAGTAATATTTTCTAATCAACTATTAAAATTAACTGCACGCATATTAATAAGATGCAAACGCAAGGCCGTAGTCAGAAAAATATTTCGGCGGCGGATTTGTGGGATCAAAATCTCGTGATGTTTTTTAGTATCGTTTTCAACTAATTTAACACAGAAAACATAGTAATGGCTAGGAAATATTTTTTAAATTATTGGCAAAATATATTTTTCTGTTCCAATTATTCATTATTTTGAATTGAGCATTTCAACGTTTATATGAATATTATTGTTTTTGATAAAAATATTCAAATAACTTTTTTGACTGGTAAATATTTTTTAAAACAAAACAAGAAAATATTTCTAACAGGAAAAAAATAATAATAGCAAGTTTATGTCAGTCTAAGTATTTTTTTAAGCGATTCGGTCTATTCAATACGTGTCCCGTTCATACAACTTCTTTCCAATCTAGTCTACAAATATTTAACAAAAAGCAGCAATTTAAAAAAGCGCGAGATTTGATGGTGTGTGCAATTAGGATTTTGTAAGTGGGAAATGGAAGTCAGTGGGAAATTCGAATGATACTTTTTCCTTTTTAAGTGCACAAAAGTTATTCCATGCCTGGGCTCAGTTTTTAAACCAATTGTTATTATTAATGGGTATATTTATAAATATCGTAGTCACTCATCTCAAGAAAAATTTGTGAGGGGGAGGGGTAAAACCCTGGTTACAGCCTTGCTGTGTCTCACAGTTGATAGGTACTTATTTCTCTCTGTAATGAGTAAACATACTGGACAAAAGACATTATACTTCTTTCTTACTAAGAAAATTAAGAAAAACGATGAGATGTCTGAAAATACCAAATCAACTCCACCCAGTTCATAAATCTGAGCATGGACATGCTGAACCTAGTCTAAACTAAGGCAGTGGCACTAGAAAAAATTCCGAAGATATAATTCAGATTCCGTGCAAATTAGAAATAGAGCCAAATCCTGCAAAATATTAGGGTGACGTAGACATAGGATATTACATAAATAAAAAATGATATGGAAAAATTTAACATTTTACAAAATGCATTTGTTCCATCCACAGAGTATAATTTTCCATATTAGGTTGTAAATACCAAAAAGATGTAAAACGTTTTCTATCTAAAAGACATTTTAACATTTTGTTTAATTTATTATGTTAAATGACAATAAAATTTTGAGATTTATTTTCAAATATTTATAATTTAAAATCTATCTTTTTAATTTTTCGAATTACCCCCCCCCACAAGAAAAATTTATTTACGCCCCTGATGATATTAGTATCATAGTGAATGATGATAATTATTTTAAAGTTAAAAGTGAAGAAGCAGTGAATGTTATTACAAACTGGTTTTATGCTAATAAACTGCTCTTAAATGTTGAAAAAACAATGAATATAACATTTCAAAAATTCCACGCACCAATCTTAGATATAAATATTCATACTGACCTAGGACAAATAACGCCATCATTTCTGATTGAAATAAAAGCTTGGACGTGCAATTTATGCAATAAAGAATATCAAAGAAAATATTAGCTTTCCAGCGGCACTATCTGTGTATTTTACATATTTTGAAAGCATACAATATGGTGTAGAATTTTGGGGAAACGCAACTTGTCTTCAAAAAATTTTAATTACACAAAAACGTGCTGTGTGAGCAATCTGTGGTATCTTTGTATATATAAATTAGCTATAATAATTTACAGAAAATGAAACACAATATCGACATCCACTGATATTGATGATTATAATACCAGATCTAATTTACAACTAATTGCACCAAATTGTAGATATGTCACAAATAGGAAAGGTCCTTTATACTCCGGAGTAAAATTTATAATCACCTACCAAATTCTATTATAATAAGGTTTATAATAATAAGGTTTATTTACCAAAATAATAATAATAATAACATTACAACGTTCAACAGAAAAAACAAACAATTTTAAATATGCATACTAAATATATAAATAGAGACAAAAATCTAAGTACGGCAAACAAACGTGAAAGCCATCAAAAGCATAGCTTGTAGATGAATATTTCATGCCTAATTAACCTAAAACAATTGGTGGAGAATATAATATACCATGATACCTAAGAATAATTTACGCACAAATATAATAATAATGTAAAACTACTTAAAATAAGATATGACAAAGTATTATATATAATTCCAGAATATAAGAACAATATCAATTATTTTTTATGTCTATTATTCTATTTATAGTATGACGATCCATAGAAAAAAGGTATTTTTTTATTTTGCTTTTAAAATATTTTATCGAATTTATAGTCTGTATTTCGCCAGGTAGAATATTATACAACCTGGGAGCAATGAAGCTGTAATGCCTTTGCCCAATGGTTTTTTCAGCGAACAGTGTTTGAACAAGATTTTCTGCCCTACTTCTGGTGGAGTACTGATGATCTATTAAACAAAGCGAATTTTTATTTTTAAACAGGTGAGTTAGGGTCTTCATAAAATAGAGTTGTCTTAAGTCGAGGATTTTTGTATCAGCAAATAGTATATCACTCGGGTAAGTCCTTCCTTTACCATACATAATCTTTAGAAAGTATTTTTGTACAGTTTCTAGTTTGATTAAGTGACTTTTAACTACACCACCCCAACCCAGAATTCCATAAGATAACCGGGATTCAACTAACGCAAAATATAATATCCTCATACAAGGGACACTCAAATACTTTTTTATATACTTAAATTTATATATCAGACATCTAAGTGTCTTTATAGTGCTATTTAAATGAAAATCCCATTTTAGATGGTTATCGATATAGATACCTAGGTATTTAGCTACATTTGAAGATTTGATAGAAATTTGAGAACCAAGATATTGAATATTTAAAATGTCATAATCGGGTAATTTATTTTTATAAGAGCTAAATGGCAGAAAAACAGTTTTTGTAAAATTTATAGTTAGAAGCTTATGATTAAACCAATCTATTATATTTTTTAAATCATTTTCAACTTTCATTCTTAAAGAGTTCCAGGAATTATCTGAGTAAAAAATTACTGTATCATCTGCGAAGCTAAATATGGACCCCCTGCTGTTCAAATTCAGTAAATTATTCAAATATATTATAAACAGTATTGGACCCAATACTGTTCCTTGTGGTACCCCGTAGAACACTGTTTTTTCAAAGCTTAATACGCCATTAACCATAACGTACTGCTTACGATCTAGTAAGTAACTTCTCATTAAGTTTAAAGCTGTTCCTCTTATACCAATATCCTCTAAGGTCTCCAGCAACTGTTTATGGCAAACAGTGTCAAAGGCCTTAGCTAGGTCAAGGAAAACACAAATTGATGGGATACTTCCATCTAATGATTTATAAATTTTGTCTGTAAGAGAACAGATCGCATCTTCAGTAGATTTACCTTCGCGGAACCCATATTGCCTGTCACTAAGTATATTGTATTTATTTGTATATTTTAATATCCTATCCTTTAAAATTTTTTCAAAAATTTTTGCTACGTTAGTAATTAGTGATATTGGTCTATAGTTAGACATGACCAGCTTGTCCCCACTTTTAAAGAGAGGTTTAACAACTGCTAGTTTGAAGTCTACTGGGCAAACACCTTCCTCTAATATCTTGTTTATTAGATGGGCTAATGGAGCTGCGATCTCATTACTTATATATTTTAATAATTCTGCACTCACCAGATCGTAGCCAGGCGCCTTATTTGCTTTTAGATTATTTATTGTTTCTATTATTTCTTCTTTAGTTGTAGGTTGTAAGAAAATAGATTGACAATGAATTTTTCTTTCAGGTTTAGGAACAGCAGGAGTTTGGATATTCATAGCAAGATTTGCATAAACAACGAAAACTTTTCAATAATTACGCGTTCTATAACCTAGAAGAATACTTCACTATAAAATTTCATCCATAAAAGGTTTTCAAAGGGTTTACTTTCAAAATGTTTTTTCTATGCATTGTATATTTATAATGTCTGAATTTATTTAAGTAAGTATTTATTATTTACGTATTTAAGTAAATGCTCTTTCCCTTATGTATTGGTTAAGGCCCACTATGTTATGTTGCTACGGGTTTCACGTACATAAACAAATAAATACGTTAGATATTAATGACTATAAGATATTACGTAACGAAATCACTTGGGCTACTGTAGCGTAGCAGATATCGTAGGCACTGACTTACCCGGAAAGTGATGTACGTGCCTACGATAAAATTTCTCTAGCTCAGACTATCTCAGGGCGTTAAGCCCAAGCTTACATAAACTATGATAAATTATTAGTTTACTTACTTAACAATTCACTGAGGTTTTCCATATGTAGTGGTCGCAGACGAAATAATGACACTTTCTTTAAAAATGAAATGCACTATATTAAACAATTTACAGATATTGGTTCTCTAGCATATAACCTGGCGATGTTCACAAGGTGTGGTAAATATTTCACGATTAATCAGTTACAACATTCATAAAATGCCTCGTGCAGCTACACATCGGTTTACAATGTCCTCATAAATTGCTCATAAATTCTGCCACAAAGGTTTGATTTAAAGAACCTCCTTAAATATATGTAAATGCATAAAATATTTAAGTATGTACAAGTTAAAATGCAAAGTATGAACCGATACCCAGCCTAACCACTGAAGGTGGTCCCCGGTAAGTAAAACAAATAACACAACACTTATTTAGGGTGGTACGATACCGAGTCCGGACGTGGAAGAACCTGTAGCCCTACGGAGATGCCTTCGGGACACAAGAAATGGACCCAAGGATGGGGTTGATTGTAGCCTCACCAGCCCTGGCACCTTCCACTGTGTGTGGATGCCTCGTCCGTGGAACTCTCACTGACGTGTGTAGAAGCCCCGTCCGTAGAACCCTAAAGATATCACGATTTAATTTACAGTCAGAAATACACGTGAAGTGTGCCTGATGTGAGCCATTCTGACATAACCTACTAATGAAATATAATTTACCTCACTGATGAGGGAACAATCCACCAATACTCCGGGAAGCCACAGTCGGATAAATGGGGTCGAGTCCGCCTTTCAAGTTGGCACGGTATTTCCCAAAGGAGAGCCTGCAAATTTGCGAAACACGTGGGTAGAGAACGGGCAAGATGGCGTGTAGAGGTTAGCTTACCTTGTGTAATTTAATATCCTGCTTCCGCAGATAAAATTTACTCACAACCACAAAATATTCCACTAAATGGAACAACAACAGATTGAGGAAATTTTCTTGTGTTGATAATTCTAAAATCCACCAGGATGCCTTGGATAAAACCGAGGTTGGTAGAATTATCAACTCCTGCCACCAACAAAAATGGTTGCCTACCCGGTTTCCGTTTCTCTTTGCTGTTCACGTGTCGCTCTCCCGTGGAGAATAGTGAAATGTGTTACGGACATGTAGCAGTTGTTATAATGCGGCCCACAAAACGCCAAGGCGTATGGTGGGTCGCATACGCTAGAGGTCCGCAACAATGTATGCACCTATATGAGCATATTGTATGATATATAACACTAATTTTTGGGAAATAAATCTAATCTAATCAGTTGGCATTATTTCAACAAAAAAATCACTACATCCAATTGGTTGGGAGATAGTCAATAACAATACTATGGAAGTAAAAGGAGCCTAAGAATGGACTCCTTTCATTACTGACATTTATACCATTTCATTTAAAAAAATGGCACTTGGTCTTTTACAACCGTCTTGGCTCACCCTGTATATTTGAAAATAATTTCCAGTTATATATCGGATAATAAACTTGTATACATTTTTACAACTATTTATAGACTTACTTAGATGTATGGTAACTTAGGTAATGGTTCCAGTTTGTGGGACAAATTGCAGCTATATCATTTTATATACCATATCACTGAAATAAACTTTAACTACGATTATGTCTAAGTTCTCACTAGTTCATCATCTCAGTCAAACTTCTTTCCTCCCTATTGAAAAACTACTATTGGCGCCGCTGTTCTCTTATGTCTCGTAGGTCGATAAGAGAACCAGTCCTTGAATTTTATTTATAGCTTTATCCCAATAACATCTCCAAATTGATCATGTCGCTGAAATTATACCGAGTGTTTGTTAATTATTTATGCAACCGACTGCAACTTATCACTGAAATTGAAAAAAGATAACGCTGTAAACTCTTTTGATGCAGCAATAAAAATGAGGTTATTGAAACAAATTGGTGCAAAAGATATTTAAATTTTAACTATAATATATCTACCACCAGTTTTAACATCTGAAAATAATACTTAAAAATGTATACAGGGTGATGCAGGACTTATTCAGAAAAAAATTAATATATTATTTTATATACACGCTGTCCAATTTATCAGGCCCAAGAGAATATCTCACTTAATATCGGTCGTATAAAAAAAAAATTTTTTAAGAAAATTGTGCCGATGTATATAACCTATAAAATGGTTTAAACACATTTGAAATCCATGGCCTACTTTAAGAGTTCTGGCGGAAAATATCGAAAATGCGGAAAAAGTCTAGGCCAAATATCTCCGTTATTTGAAGAGATACGAGAAAAATTCTAAGGCGAAAATTTTTTGCAAAACAGGGTGTTTCAACGAGGTTTTATCTAATTTTTTCAAAACTGCTGTATTTTGAGATTTACTCTTCAGCCTGTTGAAAAAATTATTTTGAAACGGGCGGGAAATGGCGCCATTAAATAGAGAATTTTCCTCCCTTTTCAACGATATATTACATGCCATATTTATTCATTGGTACTACGTTAGTAATTATAAAAACATTTTTTTAAACCAATAAATTTTTTTTAACAAGCATTATACATGCCGTGGAGAAGTATGATTAAATAAAACGATAAAATAATTCAATAAGTTGTTCAAATCTTTGCTATAATAAAACATTAACACAATTAAAAAGAATAAAATAAATTCAGGTAACAAAAACAAAATAATAATCAAGAAAGCAACATGGAGCAATTATGGAAAGAGTATTCGCAGTTATGCCAATGTATAGAGGTCCTCCATAAAAGCGTCACTCCTTGCTCAGAAAGTTAAAATGTCTTTACCAATTAATTTAAGTATAATATCCATTTGTTTGTATTTCATGATTTCACTATTATTTCAATTATTTTAAAATAGTTGGTTATGAACAAACTTGGCAATTTAATTTTTTGACAGATCATCTCAGTTAATACTCAAACTCTCACTCAATCACACTTGTTTAAGAATTTAGAATTTTCAAAAATGATTTTCACTCACATTGATAGTTACATATTGCCAATGCAATTTTAACTCTGGATTAGCTCAAGTAGAATATAGAAACAGATTTCCACAAGCACTACAGTCGAATAAAACTCTATTCAGAAAATTAGCTACGAAATTGAAAAATAATGGTTCATTTTTAAAGAAGAAGACAAGGTTGAACAGTGTTACTGATAATATAAATAAGGTAAACCGAATTATTAATTATGTAAGAAATAAAAATACAGAAAATTTGGAAACATCATTAAGAGAAATTCAAATTGCTTGTCATATAAATAAAACAAGTGCTAGGAAAATTTTAAAGAAAAATGGTTACCGGTGTTATAAAGCCAAAAAAGTTCACAATTTACAAGCGGTGGACAAACCAAGGAGGACGACTTTTTGTAGGTGGCTATTGGAAAAGAAGCGTGCCGATCCATTAATATGTAGTAAAATGCTTTGGTCCGACGGGGCAATTTTTTCCAATAATGAATTTTTTAATCGCTATATTCATTACAAATGGACTTCTGAAAATACACACTGGCATAGACCGAATGGGTTTCAAAATCGTTTTCAATAAATGTGTGGATAGGTAATTTAGGCCCAATTTAATAGGTCCTTATTTTTATGATGGTGATCTCAGTGGTCAAAGGTACCTAAACTTTTTGAGAAATGAATTTAATGAATTCTTAGATGGCCTACCTTTAGAGAATCGATACAACTTTCAATATTTTCAACAAGATGGAGCTCCTCCCCACAATTCTCAGATTTGCCTAGATTATTTAGACAAAATTTTGCCTCAACATTGGATAGGTACCAATGGATTTATTCGATGGCCCCCTCGTTCTCCAGATATAACCCCAATGGTGTGCTATATTCTTTTTATTATTAATATGTTTTTGTTACCTGAATTTACTTTATTCTTCTTTTGTATTAATGTTTTATTACAGCAAAGATTTGAACAACTTATTGAATTATTTTATCGTTTTATTTAATCATACTTCTCCACGGCAAATATAATGCTTGTTAAAAAAAAATTATTGGTTTTAAAAAAAATGTTTTTATAATTACTAACGTAGTACCAATGGAATAAATATGGCACGTGATGTATCGTTGAAAAGGGAGGAAAATACTCTATTTAATGGCGCCATTTCCCGCCCGTTTCAAAATAATTTTTTTAACAGCCTGAAGAGTAAATCTCAAAATACAGCGGTTTTGAAAAAAATTAGATAAAACTTCGTTGAAACACTCTGTTTTGCAAAAAATTTTCGACTTGGAGTTTTTCTTGTATCTCTTCAAATAACGGAGATATTTGGCCTAGACGTTTTCCGCATTTTCGATATTTTCCGCCATAACTCGTTCCACATGTTCCTACAGTCACGTTAACGTATCGAAACTATTTGCACAAATAAGTAACTTAATTCGATAAACACCGGCAATGCACCCTCTGTAATTGCCAAATATGACTGATCGGAGTGGCGGTGAAGTGGTAATTGCCACGCAAGATTAAGCTTGTCGGGGACCAGTGACGACTAAATGGTACCACGCCTCTTGCAAAACATCACACCACCGCCACTCCATTTCGAAGCGTGCTGCTGCATTTGTTTGCATAGGTTTACCTCTTTAGCCCCTGCAGGGACATACACGTCCCAGCAAATGTTCATAAATTTCGTAAACGGGAAATCCTTAATAAAAATGCAGTGGACTGGGACATTATCGTATTTTATAAGATTATAAGTAAAATAATGACACAGGCAGCCATGCATTTTCATTCAGCTCGACAATATTACTCATAAATACGACCTGTCTAGCACATTGTTATTTTTTTTCAAATGTATATTCTATAAAACTTACTTCTTTGGTGTTATTTTTATTGTAATTAGTATGGAATATGTAATAGGTTAGTTGGAGAATAATTTTACTATGATTTGACTTTTTTTATTCATAAAAATTAGGTAAAGGTTATTGGGACGTATATGTTCCGTTAGTAACATATAGTGGAACATATGTATCCCAGTGGGTATTTATTGATTGACACATGCTATATCGTTTCTTTTCAGTATGAATAAAAGAAAAATACCTTTGAGGCATGATGACCTTGAAAGCTAGCTAATAATCTGGATTTGATTGAATCTGAAAACGAATCGGAAGAAGATGTATTTGACAGTAACGATAGCGTTAGAGACGCGGATTACGGGCCTTGATCTTCTGATTCTGATGATTCTAGTCACGATGACTATGTCAATGATTCAAGCAATGAATTGGAAAATGAAGAGCGGCCTCTTACTCCAACTGTACAATCTGACTTCAGATGAAGAAAATAATATAGTATGGTCGCCAATCAAGACTGATACTGCTGATATAGATACATTCTCCTCCAGGAAATCCATCCCACCTAAGAATGCACCTATTATTCTTAGTAAACTGAATCGCGGTAGAAGTGAACTAGATTGTTTTTTTTAGTTTTTTTCCAAGAAGTTTGTTTCTTTTCATAGCTCACTGTACAAATAATAGATTAGAAATTCTTGAAACTACACGCAACAAAAAGAAAAGGCGCATTGAAAGAACTTCTGCAAAGGAAATTATGCTTATTACCGGAGTGTCTCTTATAATGCATTACAATGGAGTGCCAGCATTTTCCATGATTGGTCAAGCAATTTATCTCTTGGAAATGAAGCTATTAAAAACGCAGTATCCAGATATAGATGCCAACTACTTCTTTCTAAACTATATTTCAATGAGTCTCAGAAGCCAGAGAATTCTGGGAAGACCTATTATATCGACGAAGTAATTTCAAGCTTCAAAAAAACATTTAGAAATGCGCGAACATGTGGTACATATCAACCTATTGATGAATCAATGGCAAAATTGAAAGACAGGTCTAGCATAATATTGGAGACCATTTGCCTGAGAAAGATCAAACTAGGAGACGATGCTATAGGTGTTCCCAACCCAAACAAGGAAAACGTACAAAAATTTTGTGCAGAATATGTAACTTACCACTATGCATGCAGTGCTTTACCCCGTTTCATACCTAGGGGATGAATTACTGTTGGGATAATTATTTTGTACTTAGGGGGTGAATTACTGTTGGGACATTTGTATCCCAGTATAAAACACTGCTGAGACCTATATGTCCCATAAATTTTTTGTTATTCTAGTGAGTAGAAAAAATAAATTTCGATATTTCTGTAGCCTGTGCTTTATTCTTATTACGACAAAGTAAAAACAATAATAAAAAAGAATGTAAGTAAAATCAGAGGCGAAAGGGTTTTAAGCATGCAATTCCACCTGCCGTATGGCCACCACGCCATTACCGCTCACCTACTTACCACTTCAGTGCGCGTCCTGCCTTAGATGACGGGGCAAAGTTTTTAACTTATCACTAACATAAACCATGACGGATCAAAAGACGATCACATCACACACATTAAAGTATTTGAAGCAACTGAGAACGTAATGTTACTAACGTATGATTTTTAGAGGTAGGTCAGTATTTCGAACAGTCGTCCAGCTAAGTAGCGCTTAATAATACCATAACTTCAGATAAAGTATATACGATTGGAATTGAAACTGGTCAGTTTTAAAGCACAGGACCGTGCGTACTGAAGTTGATATTTTGTCCTATATATTTGGCAATGGTATTGAGATTCGAACGGTAGTTGAAACTGTGCAGGCGAGTCCGAGACTGGCAATGTAATCAGCCTGAATGAACCATCTACGACTGCACTGGTTTAAAGGTAATAAAACGGACAGGCCTACTAGCACAAAAAAACTCGTAAATCGTTTCTTTATCTTGGAACGTGGAAGTCTAATATCGTGCTGTCTATGTCTATAATATCAAGCGTAGGAGTTTAGTTAGTTACTGTTCATATTTATAAATATTTACTACTGTATAAAAGGTAAAATATTTTAATTATTTACTAATTTACCATGGCTTTCTGGAGACCATTTGAAACAGAGGATAATATAATAACGCCCGAAAAATTTTGTTATGACAAGCATTTCTATTTACCTCCGCCCATGTACAATAAAGAGATCCCGGCTGTTTTTGCCGGCTTTTAGTTTTTATACGGTTTCAATTCCAATCGTATATACTTTACAACTGTTCTGTTAGGATTTAATTACATTTTCTTGGTGGCATCAATTCGAATTTTATCTTTAAATTGTTGAGGATGAGTTCTAAAGCATACGGTATAGGTCAAATTTGAGTATATCTAAAGCACCAATTATAGATTGCTTACTTTGTAAGTTTTATGAAAAAAAGATAAAAATCCAATGATAAAAACCCAATTTGTTAAAGTAAAGTGTATATTCTTTCTTCGCATTCTGTCACGGGGTCTGGTCTAATTAAATATTTTGTCAGACGCAAAGTAAATCAAGCAGCAGAATGACTTTCCGATAGAATGACTGAAGATATTACTTAATTAGCACTTACGGTAACACAGCTCTCTCTAACGTAAGAGTGTCGGCTGGGGTCTGGATGTTGGAGTAATTAAACGTCATATGTAGCCAAGGAGCCCTTGAAATTAAATTAACGGTTTGCCCTTTCCGTCCTAAATAGACTCCCAAGGATATTAAAGCGTTCAACCTAACACTTTTAGGATTGTTTTATTGCCACCCTCTGCTGTTATGCTCTTATGTTCTAATAATTAACAACGTTATTAAGACAATTGCGTAGGAAAGCTTGGTATTTTATATTAATAAGCACACTGGAAATTAATTTAATCTGTTCCTCAAGAATAATACTGTTAACACTCCCCTTTGTAAATTCAACGTATTTTGGCTTGATTTATTAGAGACGCAGACCATACCGAGGAACTGTCTGTTATACTTAAGTTAATCTGGCGTTTAAGATGAAGGTACCGAGAAAATATTGTTTTGAGGCATCGCGTCCTGTCAAGTGCAACTTGCTGCGGATCGGTTTTCAGCAGGTGTCCAACATAAAATAATAAAATATAATGAAGCATAATAGATTTCTCGACTTATTGTTTAGTAACTTAAGGTGCACTGTCAGTAGAGGGGATCTACCACTGGTTGGTGAAGATGCCCATCATCCTTGTTTCAATTTTAGTGTTCCGTGTACTTTGAACCATTATACCCAGTTTAATCGTAATAATTCTGCCCAGAAAACCTACAACTTTAGAAAAGCCAATTTTTCTGGCTTATATGAGTCAATAATGAACATTAACTGGGCCGAATTATATGATAACACTGACGTAAACATAGCATGTGATTTTTTCTACAGTTCACTTAATACATGTTTTGATAATCACGTTCCTCAAAAAATTAAAACGTCTCGTAGATACCCGACATGGTATAATAAAGATATCATAAACAATATTCGATAAAAGGAATATATTTTTTTAAAAGTACTAATTGTCCAACTCTGACGAACACTTGAGCGAATTCAAAACCCTCCGGGCAATTATTAAAGAGCAAATTAAAGCCGCACATGTAAAATATAAACGATACAGAGAACAATATATCTCAGGATCCATCGAACTTTTGATCTTACATTACCAGTAAAAAAGCTCGTTCCAGGATTCCAGGAGTTATAGTAAATAACGACAACACTATTAGTGATCCTCAGTTAATTGTTCAAGCTTTTGGTGAATACTTCCAAAGTGTCCATCATATTTCGGATGTCTCATTCGCTGAAAATTATGGAGATATTTTGCAAAACGACTCATCTCTATATATAAACACCATACATGGAGACGATATTATTAAAGCATCTAAGAAATTAAAAGACAAACTTACTTCAGGCATTGATGGTATTCCCTGCTTTTTTGTTAAGGATTGTTGTCGTGCCTTGTTAGAACCCTTACTTTTCATTTATAATTTAATCTTGAAAACAGCTACATTTCCCGATATATGGAAAATCGCCCGAATCACTCCCGTGTTAAAGAAAGGTGACCCAGCTGTACTCCAAAATTATCGGCCTATTTCTATCTTATGTAATTTTGCGAAATTATTCGAAATAATAATATATAATTGCGTTTATCCTAATGTTAGACCATATATTTCCCTGCACCAACACGGATTCTTAGATAAAAAAATCTACGATCACAAACTTAACCTGCATAACTCAGTTTGCCTCGGAAATTCTTGATAAGCAAGGGCAAGTAGACACAGTATACATGGATATTCAGAAAGCCTTTGATCAAATCGATCTATATTTATTAATAATGAAATTAGATAACTTTGGATTTTCCGCAGGCTTCATTAATTTATTTACGTCTTATTTATTTAACCGCAGGCAGTTTGTCGAGTACGAGGGTTTTAGTTCGGATTACTACATTAATGCATCCGGAGTACCACAAGGCTCCAATTTAGGACCACTTCTATTTCTCATTTACATTAACGATATTAATGATGTTATTAGCTGTTCAAAATTAATGTTCGCTGATGATTTGAAAATATATAGAGAGATAAGAACGATAAGTGATTGTAGAATGATCCAGAATGACCTTAAAGCCGTATCTGATTGGTGTAGTGCGAACCATCTGTGCATTAATGTTCAAAAATGTTACGTTATCTCTTTTTCTCGGAAAAATAAACCTGAAGAATATGATTATAAAATAAATTCAGAAAGTATAACCAGATGTACAGAAATCAAAGATTTGGGTATAATCTTCGATAGCCAGTTAACATTTCGAGCCCATATTAATAGTGCGGTATCAAACTCATATAAAATGCTAGGCTTCATATTAAGAAACTGCAAGTGTTTTAGCAAAACTTCTAGTCTAATGTTGTTATATTACGCATACGTTCGCTCAAGATTGAAATATGGTGCCATCATATGGTATCCGTGGTACACATGTCACGTAAATAATATTGAGTCAGTTCAGAGGAAGTTCCTAAAATATTTGTTTTTTAAGGAGGATGGCATTTACCTGCCGAGAGGAATGAATACGTCCATTTTAACGAACCGTTTTAAAATCGTTTCATTAGAAACTCGTCGCGAAATAATTTCCATTAAATATTTATTCAGTTTAATTCACAACACTATTGATTGTCCCTTTTTGTTAGATAAAATCAATTTCCGTATACCCAGACTTGAAATCCGCCGTCACACAACCTTCTATGTCAAGAATCATAGGACAAATATTATGGTGAGATCTCCAATTTATGTCATGTGCAATAATTTTAATAAAATCTCCCATCTATGTGATATTAATTTTGATAGTCTAGGCAGTATATTAAGTCATATAATTATTACTGAATAGTAGGTTTAATTTTGTTTGTAACTTAAGTGCCAATATTATTTTTCTTTTTTATTCGCTATTGATATATAAATGATATGTGCTTTCATGTATTTCCTGTAATTGGGTTTACCTGTTGGAAATAAAGATATTATTATTATTATTAAAAATTTTATAACACACGGGAGCTTCTTTAAGTAGGATCTGTCTTTCGGCTGGTGTTTGTTGCAATCGAAGCATTAGCGTTTTGATGGTAATATGCAATTATTACACTTAACGCGCCAGGCTTGTAACTTGTAATTTAGCGCTCGGCGGGGCACATAGCCCAGAGAGTAGCTGTTGGTTGCAGTCTGGTTACGTTCCTTATAGTAAAATAAGGATTTTATAGAGGAGTTTGCGACTAAAATATTATGTGTTAATATTCTCTAAAAGCACATTTGAATTAATGAAGATTATTTATCAGAATTTTCAAATCTGCTCTTTATTATGGAGTTGCATTCAAACGCAACTTCAAATTTCAAGCAGTTCATTCTAGGCTAATCGTACTATACACACAACACACAGCAATTTTGTATTTTTAAAGTTTAAAACCTTACTATTTTCAGTATAAGAGAAAACCTATTTATGAGCAATACAAATAATTACTTACACCTTATTTGCGTCGATGTAGGTTTTGAATATTAAAAATTATATTAATTAAATAACATTGCTACAAATATCTGTAACTTTCAATCGTTTTTGGGATTTTTTTCTACGACGACTATAAAAATTTTTGTATGGTTATGATGCACCTATTTTAATTAAATCGAATGGGTACTATTAGATTTTACCAAGCTATCATTCAAACAGATATTGATGCCTATAACAGAATTATAGACGGTAAGCCATTTGCAGGATATGGGCATCTACTGTAATGTATTCGATGTCGTTTAATTACGTATTTGCTACAAATGTGGCACATTTCATAGTACTTCTAAACAATGTTGACCAAAAAATTGTATTTGTCCTTTATGTGTAGTCATAAATTTAATGGTGGCCTTTTTACGGCGCGAACTGATACATAAATTGTTATAATTTTAACAAGTCCAATAAAGAAAAAATTACAGTGCCTGTCATGTTGGCCGGGATAAGAATTACCACATAATCAAAAATACATTAAAATAGCTATAATATCATTTTTCCTAGATAGCATTTAAGTACGCTTCTGGCGATAATGCTAAAAAAAGAACAGTATTTTTTCTTTATCTATTAACCTATTTGGTATGCGGACAAGAACTTATGATCTATATCTCAACTCTGTCCTTGCCAATGAATATGACGCTGTTACATTTAGTAAATGAATTGTTTTAAATATTATGAATATTTAATAGATCAATTCTATTTATACTCGTATGCCTATTTGATTTTGCTAGTTGGCATTTCAAAGCAGCCTCCGATATATTTACGTATGAGAGGGCACAAAACAAAAAAAAAAATTAAAGCTGGGTTTAAATCGTAAAAGTTCACATATTATTATGGATCCACCACTCAAAATTATACTAAACTGAAACAAACAAACAAATTCTTGTTCAAGTTAAAAAAATTAATCTTGTATCCTGATGCATTTATATACTAGGTTGACTTCTCTGTAAAGAAGCAAATAGTTATTTGAATTACTGACAGGTGCGACTATTTTGAGGTTTTTCTAAATCCATTAGTGTTGCATATCCGTCACATTTCCATGTGCATATTTGACACATTCTGATAATGTGAATAGTATATAAATATGCTACATCGAGTTTGTTCCCTTTCCACCGTATTTTACACGAATATGTTGCACTTACGAAAAATTAAGTAAGGGGTCGTCCTCAAATTACGTAACGCAAAATTCGCCAATTTTCGCCCCTTCCTCCCCCACGTAACAGAATCGTAACGCCTTGCCCCTGACCCCCCTCTCCATTTCGTTATGTTTTCTTGTTTTCTTGTAATGTTTTCTTAACCGCCTCTCAAGTTACCGAAGTAACTCTCCGGAAGATCTCAAGGATCTTGTGCTAGGTAAAGAGGCGAGGCCCTACATTTAATGAGGGCTCCGAACCACTCTTGGGGCAATTTTTCTAATGAAAAATTGTTTCGCCTTGCGGGAATCGAACTCACTTCGCTAAGCAACTCAGTTTGCTAGCCAGACACTTTAACACAATGAGCTACCGTCCCCGTGCATTGTAAAAGTTTTAGAATTTAATTCAGAAAAGAAAGATTGTTTTGACCTTGACCATCCCCTCCCTCCACGTAACAGGAACATAACCCTAGGCTAGAACCCCTCCCAATTGCGTTACGTAATTTGTGGACGACCCCTAAAGAGCTTCTATGTGTAGACCCTCCCATTCTTTAAATTCGGACCGATCAATATTTGCTGTATTCTTTATTCTACGGAGATACTCGCAAAAACCTTTATTTTGGATTTTAGGTGTTCCATACATGCAAACC
The DNA here is from genome assembly GCA_963675555.1 of Leptura quadrifasciata. NCBI lineage: Eukaryota > Metazoa > Arthropoda > Insecta > Coleoptera > Cerambycidae > Leptura > Leptura quadrifasciata. The sequence goes on from OY776674.1 coordinate 13,382,528, forward strand.
TTTTTCGTTTTGTTTAAAGTACCAAAAACTACTTGCACACCTGTGTTTCATTTTAATGATACGTCACATTTCTAAATCGAATTTGGACACTGAGCTATAATTAATATTGGAAGATATTTCGAAGAAGTTTTAAATAGGTAGGTATGAAAAGGTGCGTACGGACTTAACGGGACGCGCGCGCGACACGCACGCGACACTCCAAAATTCCTAAGGGTGGACGGGGAGCGCGAGCGGCGCTAGCGCCGCCTGTCTGAGGCGCGCTGCGACTCATCTATTGTCGGTTTTTCGACGGCAGATCAAAGAAAGAGCGTGGCGCAGTGTGGACGGACACAATGTAGGAGCGTAGCAATCGCGCTAGAAATCAGTTGTTGAGATGGAGTGGAGCAAAGAAGTTTAGTTAGAGCTTATCGACTTATATAAATTAAAACAAGTTTTGTGGAATCCTAGAGATCACGATTATTTAAAAAAAACAAAAACGCGTGGATGGATATTGCGATTTTTACCAATATATTTTCAAAGTCAGTTGGAGTCATTCTTGTAAAATTTTTGTAATAACCACTAATGTGTTGGAATCTCAAATCATTCATTAACTCCTGACCGGCTCTTCTTTTGTACAGTTCACTACGCTACCATCTAGGTTTCTTTTTAATATTAAATGAGATGCAATGAACATCGCACCACCACATAACAATAAACATGTTGCAGCTTTCTCCTCGTTCGACATGTTTTCTACGCCTTTCACACCTACACTGATACAACTTGCTGGTCGTGTGGCGGGCGCGTCGCTCTACATGGCTCGCAGCAGGCGCGCGAGAGAACCGCAGCCGTCGCGTGCGCGTAGCAGGCGCGGGGCCAGCGCGTCGCGTGCGTGTCGCGCGCGCGTCCCGTCAAGTCCGTACACACCTAAAAATATAAATGGTCGAGACGGTAGGTCGATTGAGTGAGACACATTCAAGTAGGTAAACATATCCCCTAAGCACCTCCATATAATCTACCATATAAAAAATTACACCCTTGTCGGTATGTAGGAACTCACAATCAAACAAACAAATATACAGGCCTAACTCATAAATCTTTTTTTTACATTAAATATAATAAAGTGTTGTCTGAAAGTTATTTGTGGCATTCTATGAATATTCTTTCCTGTTATTTGGTTTTTCTACCACATGTATTATCCTTCTTCGAATACAAATTACCGAATCTACAAAATAATAGAATTATTGGAAAAAAAGCCTCTGCGCCCGTGACGTTTACGTCAAAGGAACAGTCAGAGGTTATGTTTTACAAATAATATAAATCGGAATAAACACAGAAATAATGCATTTTGCTGACGTTTCGGGAAGTAGTATCTTTCCGTTTTCAAAGCGTTTTTTGTAAGAACTCAGCTGTGTATTTGACATACACAGCAAAATAAGAGTTCTTACAAAAAACGACGGGAAAACGCAAAGAGACTACTTTCCGAAACGTCAGCAAAATACATTAATAATAAATAAATATGTTCTTTATTGGAAAAATCCAAAGGGCTATCGACCGAAGTCCTTCTGCCCACAAAATACATTAATTATTTAGAATCTTAAAGATTTGTATTTGACATACACAGCAAAATAAGAGTTCTTACAAAAAACGATTTGAAAACGGAAAGGGACCACTTCCCGAAACGTCAGCAAAATACATTATTTCTGTGTTTATTCCGATTTATATTATTTGTAAAATATAGCCTCTGACAGTTCCTTTGACGTACACGTCACGGGCGCAGAGGCTTTTTTTCCAATAATTCTATTACTTTGTAAATTCGGTGACTTGTTTTCGAAGAAGGATAATACATGTGGTAAAAACCCAAATAACAGGAAAGAATATAATAAAGTGGTTACTTCAGATAACATTATTTTAATATGTCCAATTAATGTGCGTTATATTATCATCAAAATTGCAAAAAATAAACAGAGCTGGTAACTCAACACGTTTACTAATGAGTGAGTGAATATTCAGTATTTAGAAAGTTATATTTCACCAAAATTTAATTAGTAAATATGATACATGTCATGATATTGAGAACATAAACGACTCCACCTTAAAATTTAGTTATTTACAGATGCGAAGGCTGACAGATATGAGGTATGGATTAGATAACCTATTTTTTTTAGAATATTATTTTTCTTAGCAGTTTTATATTTCATCTGAGGAAACAAAAAACTATTAATTTTTGGATTGTAGCCATGTAACATATATTTTTGTAATAAGATCCTTGAAGGGAAATTAGCGATTTAAAAAAAAATATGAGGTGTCAAAAAAAATTCAGGCTTGGCTCTGGGGGTGAAGCTAATCCTAGGCGCAAAAAACCGGAATCAACGTATAATTGTGCTTGAGAAACAAAATTGGAGGCAAGGTCTTGATAGGCGCGGATCCATGGAGGGGCCATGCCCCTCCCCCTTGAACGCAAAAAAAATGAACATTAAAATGACCGGTTTTTCCGGCGCCCAGCGTCGCACATATGGTTTTAAACGACTAATGGGGTATCCTAAGAAATTATTTATTTACGTCGCGATACACAAAAATCTCGTAAACTCACATAGAATAAATAGAGAACGCAATGGTATCTTTTCTGCCCTTAAAAATAAGAAAGAAGCTGCTTCGGAATGTTTCAACGCTATATTGACTCAAAATATGTCGAAAGAACTTGATGTTGAATTAACTCTACCGAGACTTACCAGCAAAATGAGAAGTCGTCCCAACCCTAACTTATCCTCAAATTCTCCTGAAGACTAATTAAAACATAATATTTCGGTGGCAAAACTTCTCTATAAAATTCTTATTTTACTATAAGGAACGTAACCGAACTGCAACCAACAGGTACTCTCCGGACTATGTGCCCCACCGAGCGCTGAATTACAAGTTACAAACCTGGCGCATTAAGTGTAATAATTGTATATTACAAACAAAACGCTAATGCTTTTATTGTAACACACATCAGAAGAGACTGATCCTACTCAAAAGGAGGTCAAAAGATCCTAGTGTCGTTCGTCATATGCTTACCTTGCAAGGACGAGAACCAACAGCTCGAAACAGTAGTCTGCAAGTCTTAATTTGGGTCTGGATCCGCACCTGGAGTCTTGAAACAATATCTTGCCGAAACTTGGCGTTACGAGAAAATAACGAGAAACTGTAGAGCACGTAAAAAAACTTCTATATAATGCAACTAGGAGCACGTCATATTTAGGCAAAAACATTGAAAATGAAATTATACTATTGATGGGAGATGCTATGGAAAGAAGAAATTATTCAAAAAGTTGAGAAGGTCCGGCATTGTGCTTTTGGATTGTAGCCAAAGTTCTAGGTAGAAAAGAATAGTTATCAATAGAATATGGTACAGATAGTAAATGATTCGACAGGGATACTGGATATGAAAAGTTATAGTCTTTTTATTCGTTTTATATCAATATACCTTACTCTTAAAACATGTTTACTTGATTTAAACAGTTTTTACTATTATTCTTTATAAAAATACTTTTTATACACTTAGATAATATTACTAACCTTTTTATTTATAATTTTGTAATTCTTATTTTCACTAATTTATTGTTATAAAAAATATCTTGTCATTGTTAGAGTCTTGTGGCCTGATGATGTGAAGAATATTGTAGTTCATGAAACCGCTCGCCTTAACAAAATTAAAAAGAATTTAGTGAGGTAAGACCTTTTGCTTTTTACTCAATATGAACAACTCACTTGGGGTCTAATCTATGTAATTAATTTTTTTTTGAGTTTAGTGGATACAGCCAGCATCCATAGAAAACCGATTTGATCATCTTCAGAACATTGTGAATGTTGGAAGTTTCCATACACCATAAGAAAAACTTCAGCCAACAAAGAATTAAAAAAGGGCCTGTTCAGATCTACAGATAGTCAAAAATTTAAATATACCTGACCATCTTCATAACATAATATTTTAGTCGCAAACTCCTCTATAAAATCCTTATTTTACTAAAAGGAACGTAACCAGACTGCAACCAACAGCTACTCTCCGGGCTATGTGCCCCGCCGAGCGCTGAATTACAAGTTACAAGTCTGGCGCGTTAAGTGTAATAATTGCATATTACCATCAAAACAAACAAAACAGAGTAGCTGTTGGTTGCAGTCTGGTTACGTTCCTTATAGTAAAATAAGGATTTCATAGAGGAGTTTGCGACTAAAATATTATGTTTAATATTCCGCCCTCTAAAAGCACATTTGAACTACACGTTCATAACGTTGATGAAATTAATAATTTTTTTCTATCTGTCTATAATAAAAGCAATAGCTGCCTGTTACCACCAACGTGACAAACAATATGCGTTGGTTACAGGGTCAAATGCGAGGTAGATATCTGGTTAAATATTTGTTCTGTAATGTGAATAAAGTTATTTTGATTGATTGATTGACTAGTTTTTGTATATAATAACTTAAGTATTAGGTAATAAATTAGAATTTAGTTTGTACTAAAGTGAGTTTCATTGAGAAGTCCATTACACGAAGAATCCGGCTAAATAAAGTGAATATTATTATTATTAATATGGGTGTATTTTTAAAATACCCCGTGTACTATCAGGCAAGTAACAAGACAAGGCAAGTAACATAGCTTCTTTCAAAAGAATAGTTAGAGATAATTACAAATGAGTTTCCTCTTATATGTTAATTTAGCTAATAGTTGAGCTGACACATTTGATCGATATTGATTGATATATTATGATAGGTGTATAGGTATGTATAAGTATAGGTATGTATAGATAAGAGAGGAACTGCTTACTTATAATATGTGAATAAGTATTGTTTATGATGGATGTGTAAATATAAATATTTTTCTCTTATTGTGAACATGTATAGCAAAGTGCTAAATAAAGGACTGTTATTATTATTATTATTATCAAGCTCTTCTAAGCCCTCTTAATAAATTCGTCTCCTAATTCCGCAGACATATCCGAATAAAAATAAAATTTAGTAATCGTATAACCCGAATGAGAAAAATAATGGCAACTGAATAATTCGTCAAGGCGTTCTCCAGATTATGGGGCTGTATGAGCGCTATTAAATAACGACTGCCTATAAAACATTTTGAATACATACAAAAGTTTTACTGGACGTTTTTATGAGCTTTTGGCTTGCAGCAAATGAAATCCTTGGCACACAAGCAAATTTTTGAAGTGAATTTTTATTGTTATCGAAACTACTACAGTTGTCGGAGATTATAAATCATTCGTTATTTTATTGACAGCTTTTGTCAGGAATTTTGCATGGTAATACTTATTCAGGCATTCTGAATACGCACCGGCGCGTGGGTATGGTGTATATTATATTAACATATGAACCTTTCCTATTATAGAGTGATTTTCAATCTACATACTTATGTTCGAGCTTTAGGTGTATATGGGTCGTATATCTCTTTGCCATATTATGCTTAAACGAGTTATTCAAAAAGATCTCGTTTTACTGCTACTTTTCACAAATAATACAACAAATATTACTTGTGATTTTGATTCTTGGGTGAGGTCGGACTAAAAAACTGGTCAGTGCATGTAAAATTGCAAACTTAAATATATGCATCTTTATATGGAGTATGACCTTTTAATAACCTAAGTAATATTACCAATAGGATGATTCACATAAAACTCACCAGGCAGTTTCGGTAATAACGTCAATTTCTGTAAAGGCCGGTCGTTACATATTTTTGGTGGCTTTATTTTGTCGTTCAAATGTTGTCAATGACAGTGGGCTCCTTGACGAAGGAAACAAAATTTTCGATGACTGGAATTTTGAAAGTATAATGTTATTAAAGTTTGTTTAATTCTAAGTTGTCTAAGTTTTTGTAGTATACACTTTTCTACTAAAACCAGTGGTTTTCGAGATAAATAGAAATAATATAAAGTCTAACAAGTTTTTTAATAATTTGTTTTGACTTTTAAATAAAATATGTACATATGTATGTATTTATTTTTAAAGTAAATGTTCAAAATTGTTTCCTTCTTCATAACTTTATAACTTTATTTTAAACCCAATTTTACAATATTATTTTTACAGTTATTCTTTATTGTATAAATGCACCTGATTTCACAAGGAAATCGTTTTGTGTCCTAATATTTCACTAAGATATTATTATTAACAATATCAACGTACATATCGTATTCGTTACTAACTAACAACTAAAAACTACTAAAAACTAACAAATAAAAGACTAATAATGAATTATTAATAGTTATTATAAAATTATGGAGATTCAGTGCAGTAATTGAATTAGAAGTTATGAGAATATTTGTTCAAATAAATGTAAATTATGCATGATAAATATTGACAGTTTTTTACAGAATAATTTGTAATTATTTATTGTTTTTATGTATTCGGGAATAATATTATATATCTTTGGACCCGTGACGCCAAGAGATTTTTTGTACAAATTAGAATTTGGTCTAGGTGTAAAAAGCGCATTGCGTTCATTTTGCCTTGTATTGTGTATATGGTTTGTTGGTACTCTTAGTTCCCTATTTCTGTAGATAAATTTTGCTACATTAAGGATATATAATCCATTTAAATTGAAGACATTACTATCTAGAAAAAGTTGTCCTGTAGAATATCTTCGATTTTTCCACAGCATTACTTTAAGTATCCATTTTTGTGTTATTTTTATATTTTATGTCCCACCCCATATTATAATGCCGTAGGTAAGTATGGATTCTACCAACGATTTATATGTTATTTTTAAAATATTAATTGGAAGAATGTTGCGAAGCTTATAGAATACATGGACAAGTTTTCTTAGTCTTGTATTAAGATATTCGGTATGGTCATTCCATCTCATTGTCTCATTTATTATAAGACCCAGATATTTAATGTTTGTAGTGTTCCCAATTACATTCTCGCACGTGCAGTTTATTAAGTCACATTTTTCATGGAATTTTAAATTGTCAATTTTCGGTTGTAGTCTTGAACTATTGCTGAAAGTAATGAACTTTGTCTTTGCATGATTGAGACTTAACAAATTATTGTCCATCCAGCATTTAATTTTATATGGTCCCTTTTCGCTTTTTTTGGTGACCTCAGACCAGTCTATACCGTGGAATGTTAGAGCAGTATCATCAGCATATGCGATGATATCTCCACTTATATTTAATTTCAGCATGTCATTTATGTAAAAAAGGAATAATTGCGGACCTAAAACTGTTCCTTGTGGAACACCATATGACATATTTTCTGGACTACTTAATGTTTTACTAATTTTTACTAAGGCTTTTCTATTTGATAAATAGCTTTTTAACAAATCTAATGCTACTCCTCTAATTCCGTATTTCTCCATTTTTTCCAACAATAGTTCGTGTGATATACTATCGAAAGCTTTAGCTAGATCTAAAAATATGGCAATGGTTTTTTCATTTTTGTTAAGATGTTCATGTATTTTGTTTGTAAAATGAAATAAGGCGTTTTCCGTGAAGAGCAGTTTTGTCTAAATCCAAATTGCTTTGACGATATTATGTTATGTGACAGTGAGTGGCTATGAAATCGAGAGACCAAGCATTTTTCAAATATTTTGGCTATGTTACTAATTACCGATATTGGTCTATAGCTGTTTGTAACAAGTTTATCGCCACCTTTAAATATAGGTGTAATAATAGCTTGTTTTAGTGAATCTGGAAATTGTCCATTTTGGAATGAGAAGTTAATCAGATGTACTAGGATATTAAGAATATTAGATTTAATATTTTTAAGTGTTTTTGGGGTTATTTGATCTACTCCGGGAGATGAGTTTAATTTCAAATTATCAATTGATATTTCATTTGTAGTGACCGGTTTTAGAAATATAGAGTTTTCAATATTTGCGATTTTGGATGATATATTTGTTGTTTCTGACGGTGAACTTGATTTTATTTTGTTAGCTAAATTTTCACCAACATTAGAAAAGTATTTAATAAAAATTTCAGATACTAGCTTTGCGCTTGTTTCAACTTTATTATTTTGATCATATATTTGGTAATTACTATTGCTATTATTTTCTGTCACTGAATTTTTTATTGTTTGCCAGACTTTCTTTGTGCTTTTGTTTGCTTCATTTAGTTTTTTTATGTAATAGTCTTTTCTAGACTTTTGTAATAATTTAGTTAACGTATTTCTGTAGTTTTTGTACAGGTTCCATAATTGTTCATTATTTTTGTCTCTCAAACATTGTTTTTTCATTTTGTTCCTGTTTTGAATTGATGGATTGATGGATACACATGTTAAACCGTTTAATTATTTCTTTCCCAGTTACTTTCAATCAGGTATTTCTATCTACTGTGACAACACTCGCATATATTTTGTTGTATAGGTCTGCTATATCATAGATTGGTTCAGTGTAAACTAAATTTTTTAGATGTCCCCATAAGAAGAAATCTAATGAAGTTAAGTCAGGTGATCGTGCTAGCCACCTGATTACTCCATTAGTTCCTATCCATCTTCCAGGATATGGCTGTTGCAAGTGTCTAACTGCTATTCTTGAATTATGTGCCGGTGGCCCGGCTTGATGAAACCACATTATGTGCCCACCATGAAGAATGTCTCTTAATAAATTTGGCAGCTCCTCTTGCAGGAACCTCCGATATCTAGCATCATTTAACGTTTCATGAAATAGATAACGTCCGACTATGTATCCGTTCAATATTCCAGACCATATATTTACTTTAAAAACTTTAATTTCTGGTTTTCACCCACCTTGGATTATTTTGAGACCAATACTGAGCGTTCTGTGTAGTCACAACTCCATTACTATAGAAGAAGCTCTCATCGCTCCACAACACATTTTCAAATCATTCGGATTTTCTTCATGTAATATTGACAATTCGACAATAAAATTTATGTGACGATGAACATAATGTACTTTATATGGGTAGTACTTATTTTTCTTTGAAATTCTTTGACAGAAGGAGTAGGAAATATTTGTTTCATACGATAATTTCCGTAAAGACATATTTGAATTATTTACAATATTGTTAATTACTAAAGCATTTGTAACCGTTAACTGTCTATTATGCTTTAACTTTTTAAAACTTCCATAATTTTTCAAATTATTGGTTAAAGAAAAAATGGTCTTATGATCTCTCCCTCTCCGTAGATCAAAATCATGTTTAATTTGTCTTCGTTGATAACCATTTCTGACTCATCTTGTAATAACAAACGCATTCAAAAACGTCTAAAATTGATTGTATGTCAACAAACGTCAAAATAAATTACTACACAAATACTTGACTTTATATTATTAAATTAGAACCAGTAGTTTATACAATTAACAAAACAATACAGGGTTTAATGAAAATTATACTTTAAAAAATTTAAAAACAGGACGTATTAGATAATTTGAAAGACATTGACCTTTTTAAAAAATATATCTTTACAAAATTATATGTATATTATTTGGTTCCTTATCGTGTATGCTATGTTTTAATACTTCAGTTATCAAAAAATAAATTTGCACTTCAACGCCATCTTTGTACAACCGTTTGAAAGATTGCGAATCACTTTGAACTAAGTACCTATTGTATGTTTTGACTACCTTTGAGCGAATTTTATTTTTTTGTTAGTTACCAAATATTTGAGTGAATAATTTTTTTCAATTTATCTCGAAAACCACTGGTATTAATAGAAAAGTGTATACTGCAAAAAGTACTTAGAATTAAAAAAACTTTATTAATATTGTACTTCCAAAGTTCCAGTCATCGAAAATTTTCTTTCCGGCGTCGCGACGTCGCGGATGCCACTGTCATTGACAACATTTGAATGGCAAAATAAAGCCACAAAAATATGTAATGACTGGCCTTTACAGAAATTGAATACCTCTATTCATTAATACGGAAACTGTCTGGTAAGTTTTATGTGAAAAACCCTGTATATACACATAAAGTTCACATATCACTAAACACAACTTTGTTATTAGATTTTTGCCGCACCTGTATAATCATAATGATAATAGTTTTTATTTTCCAACATTGAAACATGTAAGTACGTGTTTATGTTAATGAACATGCCAAATCCCTCGATAAATTTTTCGAAAGTATAACAAAAACGCCGTTGGAAGAGGTTTTTATACATAAAATAACATTTTCGCTCTACGGAGCGTTTTTATGCAAAAATATTGAAAACTCATCAAGAAGTGTAATTTTAGAAATTAAAATGTCGCTGCACAGGGATGTAACGTCGCCCCGACGACAAAATTTTAGAAAGTATCATGAAAACAGACTTTTACGAATCCACGTTGTGTAGCACTGCAACTCATGCATTATGTTAAATAAAAGGACGAGTTAAAAAAGTCTCTAGTCAACATTTTTCGAGAGATTTACCGAAAATAGCTCTTAGCGTCGAGGGTGATCTTTCTCTTTTTAACAGTCAATTTTGGCGGAAAAACTATGTGTTTCCCGTGTAATTGCCCTAAACCGGTTCGTCAGTGATTCGGTGGCAGAAAAGTATCTTTCCCATGTACTCAGATGTGCATGGGACGGTCTTGTCTGAACGTATGAATTTATAATTGCCACAATTAGTGGCTTCTGTGAGTCGGAAAAAACCTCGAAAAAAGAAAATATTTTCTAACGCAACGAAACTAGTTAACTCCCCCGTTTTCGAGGATGCTGAACACGATGGCGGTGATTTAAACTCTTTTTGAGTTGACAGTCACCCCCAAACGGCCAAGAACAACCCCCAAAAGGGGTGAAACGCGAAAACACAGTCTTATATCGTGAAAAACTGCGTCACCTCCCGTTTTCGAGCATGCTGAACACGATGGTGGTGGTATAGACTCTTTCTGAGTTGACCGTCACCCCCACCGGCCAAAAACAACCCCTAAAAGGGGTGAAACGCGAAAACCCCGTCTTATATCGCGAAAAACTGCGTCACCTCCCGTTTTCAAGCATGCTGAAGAAGACGGCGGTGCTTTTGAATTTCTCCGAGTCAACCCCATCCTTGCGTCAATAAAAATGTATGGTATGGATATATAGTGGATATGTAGTTGTATGCGTCAAGGAATCCGTTTTATTTTTATATATATAGCAAGTAAGTAATTGTATGCGTCAAATACACATGTTCATAAGTGAATATAATAAAATATATGAAATTTATCACTGATTCCATACGGCAGATTTCCCTGCCTGAAAATCACCAAATAACCTAACCAGACACTATATATGCGCCTATTTTTTAGGGTAAGAGATCAGTCAACAAACGAGGAATCATCATCCGGTTTGTATTCAATGATTTGTTATTCATTTTGTTATATCGGAATTTTCTTATCTACTTCATAAGGCAGGGTCTCACGGGGTAGTTTTTGTCCGGTTCAGGGGTTGTTTTGCTTCGGGGAGAAGATCCAGAATCCCCATCATGTTCAGCATACTCGAAAACGGGAGGTGACGCAGTTTTTCTCGGTATGAGCCGGTGTGTTCGCGTTTCACCCCTTTTGGGGGTGGTTATTGGCCGTTTGAGGGTGACGGTCAATTCAGAAACAGTCTATACCACCACCATCGTGTTCAGCATCCTCGAAAACGGGAGGTGACGCAGTTTTTCTCGGTATGAGCCGGTGTGTTCGCGTTTCACCCCTTTTGGGGGTGGCTATTGGCCGCTTGAGGGTGACGGTCAATTCAGAAAGAGTCTATACCACCACCATCGTGTTCAGCATGCTCGAAAACGGGAGGTGACGCAGTTTTTCGCGATATAAGACGGTGTTTTCGCGTTTCACCCCTTTTGCGGGTTGTTTTTGGCCGTTTGGGGCTGACGGTCAACTCAAAAAGCGTTTAAACCACCGCCATCGTGTCCAGCATCCTCGAAAACGGGGGGGAGTAACTAATTTCGTTGCGTTAGAAAATATTTTCCTATTTTTCCGACTCACAGAATCCACTAAATATAATTCAAAGTCGCTGCAATTCAAGCATTTTTAACTTCTGAGGAGCGTCCTAAATTATCATTGAACTGAAAGATAAGGATATAGACAGGCAAGTAAAAGCCCACCAAAATTATAAACATTGAACATTTTACTGAATCCTTTTGTGTAATCGTTTGCTATAAACTAAGTATTGGATGGTAGTTGGTTACATTGTAAGTCGTTCCGTTCCTCACCATGTGTTGTACGCTGGCCAGACTATAGTTGTTACCCATTTTCTTGAATGTTTTGTAAAAACATAATTTTTCAAAAAAAGATTAATATATATTTTTGAACTTTATATCGTCTTTTTCTTGTGTTTCAAAATTTCTTTTCAGGTTAAATTTAAGAAAGTGTTAGTATTTACTGTGTTAGATTTAGAGTGTTACGACGTCCAATTGGTACTATCAGTGAAGCTATTAAGCAAAAGAAACAGTAAGTATAGATTTTTGTATTTTTTGTCTGAAACAGTCATTTCGAAACCTTCAGGTGAATATTATAATATCCACTTTAGGAAGGGTAATAAAAGTCCTTCAGGCATGTAAAGATGGATCGTTCACATTTATAATAGTTTTAAAACATTATGCTAACAAATTATACTTTAAAAAAGCAATTCATCTTCTAAGTAATTCACAGCTATATGTATAATTGTATGAGTCCCATCAAACTAGAAAAATGAGCATCACATAAGTGGCACAGCTCATTAGAGTGGCTACACGTACCCTAAATAAGAAATTCAAGTAACATGTTTGTTCTAGGTGTGTTGCAATGAAATGTTACATTATTCCTATTAGATAATTTTGGCAAGGAAAAATTTAATTGACCTAACATTTCAGGAGAATCAATTTGGTTATGTAAGATCTTACACAAAAATGTAAGTGAAGCATATTTTATTTTCAAGTCTAAACTAATTAAATTAAATCTATTTACAAGAGGGATGCAAGGCACAGCTTTTGCAGAGTAAACCTTATCAACTTTATGTGATAAAAACTTCACCATCTCGACTATTATTTTACAACTGCTGTAATAAAGATGCCAAATAATAGAGCCATACTCAAATTGCGAACGAACATAGGAAAAGTATATAACGTTTTTAATACATCAATTCTTTAAATGATTTACAGTCTCTGACAATAAAACCACACATTGTATTTGCTGCATTAGTTTTTAGACCTATACCTTCTTGAACAAAGGTAAGTTTATAATAAAACTAAATATGTAGGTTTTTAAAAGGATCAGAACGAACAAGAGTTAAATAACCATTTTATAATCATAGCGGTAAATTGAGATAATCTTGTATTTACTTGTATTTAAATATAATTTATTGGCAGCAGTACACCAAACTTTTAAACGATCAAGATCAGATTGGGGGCGAGCGTAGGTGCGTCTTTACTATGTACATACTTCGGTATGCGATGTAAAGCAACGACAGGCGCAGTTAGTACTTGGATGGGTGACCATTCCAACGGAAACCGCGTTCTCGCCTCACACATCTTCCAGCGGCTTGTATATCAGTGTATGCGCGGAAGCTATACAACTTTAGGCGAGGGTTATATAGGAGATATACCATCCTTCGGAGGGGATGTAAAGCCGTCGGTCCCTTGTCTATTAAATGTTAGGCAAGTAAAAGATCCCTACTCTTCTTAAGGGAAGGGGTTCGGCAAAATTCCTGGTTGGGGGTAGCTCGTCTACAGGCGTCGGTGTTAGGCCTCAGTAGCGGAAATAGGCCGACGTTAAATAAATGTATAAAAAAAAAAGATCAGATTGCATGGCAACGCAGTTCTAAGCGCAGTCAATGCCAGTGAACAGTGTTAAGTCATCAGTAAAGAAGAGTTTATGATATATAAGAATTTCGCTTAAATCATTGATAAAAAGGAGAAATAGTAACGGTCCAATATTAGACCCTTGCGGTACTCCAGATGTTGCTATGCATGTGAAGGAGTTACAGCCATTGTATAAAACAAGTTGCTTCCCTTGTTTTAAATAAGATGTAAGAAATGTTTGCTATGAAGTAGCAAAGCTAAAGCTGTCTAGTTTATTTAACAGAACACAATGGCCAATCTTGTCAAATGTTTCTGCAAAATCAGTGTATACTAGATCCACCTGCCCCTGCTTATCTAGTACTTCACATATAAGTTGAGTAAATATTGTTAAATTGGTTATAGCTTATTACTGAAAGAGCCGTGCTGAATGATATATCTCATATGGACAAGTACATGCTGTTGTATAAAACGACTTCCAATGATTTCGCAATATTCAACAGGTTAGAAATCGGTCTGTAATTTCTAATTAAGGTTTTGTCACCGTTTTTAAATATTAGGCAAAATCTAGCAGTTTTCCATACTTCCGGAAAAGTTGCACATTTTATAGCTAAGTTAAATAAAAAACAGAGGGGAACAATACACCTGCACAATCTTTTATAACAAACGAAAGTATATGATCTGGCCCAGAAGTAAGTTTGTTTTTAAGCTTATTGGCTGCATCGAGTATTTATTGCTCTGTAATTTATTCAAAATGAATGTTGTAGATACTAAAATTACTTTCTATTGGAGTAAACTCTTCATCAGGCATAAAAAAAAATTAGCAAAGAAATCACTAAAAGCGTTAGCAGTATGCAGAGGTTGATTAAAAAATATATTTTCGTGTGACATTTTACCAGTTATCCAACATCTTATTTTTTGGATGAACAAAGGACCAAAATTAGTTAGTATTACGAGAAGTCGTCGATTGCACTTCATTAATATAATTTTCATAAGCAACGCTTGCCTGTTATTTCATTAAGCTTCTTAGCACCTTAAACTCTTCTAAGTATAACAATTAATACCTTTTTTCTTGGCCCTACTATCTACACATTCTACAGACAAACGTACATATATATAGACACTCACAAATATACAGACATTTGGCTTCAGCGTGTTACAAAACGGATTTCTGTATATTTATTTTCTACGATGACTTTTCCGCTATAATGTACCTATTAGATTAAAACAGAGAGGTGTGCATAATAGGTATAATAAATGAATTAAACTTTTACTTTTTTGCAATTTCAATATTGATATGCAACAATGAATGACGGCTCAGCATGTTGTAGACTTTGACCTTGACATTTATCTCCTTCATCTCCATTCTTAATTATTATTAAAAAATTGCATGTTAGACGAAATTCTTGGCTATTTTCGAGTATTTAAATTTTACAGGTTCATGGTATAACTATAGCCACAAAACAACGATAGAAAAAGCTTCACTTTAGTTTATTAATGGAAGTAGTGATGGTTAAGTCTTCGAATCTACCTACAATTGGCATCGGCTATAACCAAGAGGGTGATTCAAACAGCGGGATTATATAACAAATGGTTGTTACTGTTCAGGTATGAATAGTACTTAAAATTTTATAATAATTTTAAGGACTTATGGGTGTCTAGGTAAATGGAAAAATAATTTAAAATACGTAGCTGTGGTATCTAACAAATATTAGTTATTTTGATTTTGTCTGCGTACATACAAATATTTAAAAAATATATCACATCCGCGGAGTGAACCAGTATATTGGTGCTGTGTAGAACTCAAAAGCAATAAAGAATAAGACATTTACTTATAGATGACGAAGAAATTATTAACTATGCCCATCGCATTCCTCAAATATGTCAGTTAATTATATAATACACTGGATAGAAAAAAAAATGAATACTAAATATCAGTTGCCTTCTTGTAATTGAACAATTCTTCTCTGTTAATGCAGACGTAGAAAAAAATACACGAAACGCCTACAGATATATATCTGCTTAATATGGTATATGTATAGTAACATTTCAACGGATAATAAAGAAAATATAATATGAGAAAGGTTGAACTGACATATCAGAGTAATTCATCTTAAGGCCTAAAAAAACAAGCTCGAGTACACGAGCTTATTTCTGTAGGTCTGAGTTTTAATAGATGTATTACAAAAAATACACCCAGCACGAATAAACTGAGAATATAAGGGATATATTTATTGTACAGAAGGTACTAAATAAAAAAACTATAATAAAAAAATTATACTTATTTTCATAATTTTCATTTAAAAACATGTTTTTAATACCTATAGCTATCTTTGAAACAATGTTAATCTGTTAATTGTTTTATTTTGTTGCAAATGAGATAATTTTCCTCCACTGGTTAACCCATTCCTTGGAAAGGAGAGGAGACGAATGAAAAAAATTTCAAATGAGAATGAGGGTATTTAAACAATTACTCTTTTCGACAGTAAAGTGATGCTTTTATCTATTATGACTTGTACTGTGCAAAATTGCTTTTTAAATGTAAGAAATGTATACATGTATAGATTTTATGATGAGGTATTGAGTGTATGAGGTTTCTCTTCTTTTTTGAGATTGATAGAGGTTAGCTATAGAGGGGTTAATCCCTGGATAATCTTGTTCAGTAAACGAAATATTCTATTTTTAGAAGATGATCAGAATTTTGATCAATAGTATCGATAAATGGGTAGTATATTGTTTGATATAATTTTGAATGCTTGAAAGATATCTATCTATTAAATACCCAATATTTTTTACGTCTGCATCTTTTAATGACTTACAAACAAATTACCTCAATAAGCTGAGACTTTCTATATGGTAGATACAGCTTACCTAATTTTAATATATTCAACGGGAAAGTGGATAGAAGTTTTTCACCAAAGCTGTATTATGTCTTTAAATTCATTCCTGCATTATACGTTACTGTTTTTTTTTCAATGGAAATTATACCATATATGAATTTACACATATATTTTATACAGATAACGTTACGATACACGAGGTTATGTAAAATAAAAATATATTATTCTTTAACCGATATCATTAATAACGATAATACTTTACCGAATAATCATGAAGAAATTCTTACAGTTAAACAGGAAGGAGTCAACTATATTATGAATATTTATTGTGTTAATTGTGAGCGCCACATACTGAACTTTTATGTCCGATCGCTTTCATTACTGAGAAAAATTATACAATTTTTCATTGAAATCAATGACAATTAATTCCCAGATCTGAGTGGTATTATTTATTTAGTGACACTATCCCCATTGTTTTCAATTTTCTTACATATTTTCTTGAAATTTGTTTATTTATTTATATGTTACATACTAAAGTAAACGACTAAAAGGAATATAATAGAAGTGCTAATAATTTCAAAATCATTAAAAAAAATAGACTTAGAACGAAGAAAAATAAGGACTGAAAATAAGTAGCAATCAAACTAAAATAATACAGAAAAAAAATTAATTATTCTACATCAGAATGTTGACGGTATTCGCGACAAGATTGATGCTATGGAATTACTTTTAAATAACGAAAATATTGATGTAGCTTGTTTAACAGAACATAATCTAAAACATTTTGAAAAAGATAATGTAATTATAAACAATTATACTATAAGTAGCATTTTCTGCAGGACATTATATATGAAAGGTGGTACTGCAATATTTTGTAGAAATACTATATTAGATAATATTAAAGATCTGAAATCCGCAAGGAAAAAATTATTGAGGTTTGTGGTATAGACTTAATATTCTTAGAATCCGCAATAAGAGTTGTTACTATACATAGATCACTTTTGCCAAATAATGTTAATATATTTATTGATGAATTAGATAAAGTTCTAAATTTTGTATGTTCAAGCAGTGATCGTAAAATAATAATCTGTGGAGATTTGAATATTGACCAATTAACAAATTCTACTGCAAAAAATCGGCATCTACTGGAAGCGGCTGGAACCTCCCCACTCGGTGGATCTTTGAAGCCTAAAAGAGCATTAAATTGTGTGACAAAACGGCACTAAACGTAATCCGATCTCATCCAAAACCTTTTCAGATCTTCTGGGGCACTAAAAAAACCCTCAACTTAATGCATTTACAAACATCTATGCGAGTTATTACCTACATTATCGCTCGTTGAATAATATACTATTAGGATATTAACAACTTTAACATCACTTGAACGACTAAGAAAGTCTAGTTAGTTATCCTAAATACTACAGATTTGTAAAGCAACAAACTGAAAATTGGTAAAGTGATAATCTATAATAAATTCACCAACAAAGGTACAGAAAGCATATAATATTGATATTGTTACATCTACCTTTAAAGTTTGTGACAATCCACTAAAAGTTACAAATATGCCGATATCTTATTAACATGACATGACACCAACGTTATCGGATGACAAACGATGACAATGACAATTGTCAAAATTTGCTCATTGCTATCCGATCGCCCGCGGCTGACTTTGTTAAATGAAACATTAGCATTTTAGTAATTTTACTAGATTTTAGAGGAATATTTGTAGTTTAATTTTTCGATTTGTCTGTATATATATTTAAAAACGGCACTAAACGTAATCCGCTCTACTTCTAGAGCAGTGAAGAAACCCTCACACGTGAATTGACACGTGATGTGACGAGTTTCACGATGTAACGGCTACGCGCATCGATCATGTCATGCGGAATGTGATCTATGCCATATTTGCTTTGTTTTTAATTTTTTTCACGGAAACCAAATCGAAAGGGTGGAAGTGTGATATATCGTTGAAATCAGAATTTTAACTGATTTTCAATGGTTCTATTGCAAATTGAAAGTAATTATAAAATAAACAACTTGTTGCGTCAAAATGGCACTAAACGTAATCCGATCTCAACCAAAACCTTTTCAGATCTTTTGGGGCACTGAAGAAACGCACACGCAAAGTTTCATTCAAATCCGTTCAGTAGTTTCCGCGCTATCGTGCTAACACACATACACACACACAGACATTTTTCAAAAACCACTTTTTTGGGTTCCTAGGACCTCAAAACGTAAAGATTTGATGTTATCTCAATTTTCGTTCTTGAACCAATTTTAGTAACCTCTCACAATTTTATTGTGGAGAGGTTAAAATGAATTAAATGACCTCTTATCCTCTTACAACATTACTAATTTAATAAAGGACGCCACAAGATTTTCTCATAATATTTATAATATAGCTACATCTATAGATTATATGTTCACAAATTTTAAAGATTCGATGTTATTTTATAAAGTTGTGCCGACTGGTTTATCGGACCATACAGGTCAGTTGTTATCTTTTAATTTAAATACCGAAAAAGGCACTGTTAAAAATGGTGTATATACAAGATTTCTGAGTAAAAATAATTATATACTTCTTTGTCACATATAAGTAGGGAATCATGGAGTCAAGTATATAATTGTAATAATGTAAATAAGTCTTTTGAGTTATTTATAAATATTTTAAAATATTAATATTGATATTGCATTTTCATTTAAAAAGTAAACACAAGATCACAGTGTCACAATAATAAACCATGGCTAAGTAAAGAAATCCAAATTTCGTCAAAAAACTTTAAAAAAATGTATCCGAAGCAGCTAATCACAAATGATAATAATGACATTTTGATCTATAAAAAAGGTTATACGTGCAGCTAAAAAATTATATCATGATAAATTATATTTCAACACCGACAATAAAACAAGAGCTGTTTGGAAAATTATAAACAATAATGTGAACACCTCTACCAAACAACAAATCAAAGAACTGCATACAGATAATAAAATAATAAAGAATAAAGAAGAGATAGTAAATGTTTTTAATGATTTTTTCATAAATGTTCCGAGGGTTTTAAATGATAAACTAGCTGACACAAATTTAAGTCCTATTAATTTCAATGTTGACAAGGAGTATCCTACGATGTTTCTTGGTTATGTCAGCAAATAAACAGTACTTAGTGTGGTATTGATTATATCTGATCTCCCTTAACATATCTAATAAATCTATCACTTAGACATGGCATTTTTCCCGATATTTTAAAAATTCTAAAGTTGTTCCATTGCATAAAAAAGGAGAGACTGTTAATGTAGAAAATTACAGGCCGGTGTCGTTGTTATCCACAATTTCTAAAATATTAGAAAGAATAATTTTTAACAGTATTACTACTTTCATAACAGAAAATACTATATTAAACGAAGCTCAGCATGGATTTAGAAAGGGCAAATCTACAAGTTCAGGGATTAATGATTTTCTAAATACGTTGTATGAAAGTTTGGATAGCAATAAAAAATGTGTAGGTTTATTCTTGGATTTGAGTAAGGCTTTTGACCTGGTCGATCATGATTTGCTCTTAACAAAGTTAGAGGCTTATGGTTTAAGCGGAACAGTAAACAACTTAATAAAGACATATCTTGCAGATAGGACACAATTGGTAGAAATCGATGAAGTCAAATCAAAAGAAATTAAAATTTCTTATGGTGTGCTACAAGGGTCTGTTTTGAGTCTGTTATTGTTTCTCTTATTTATCAACGATCTGCCAAATATCGACGATAACAACCAGTTAGTTATGTTCGCTGATGACAATAGTTATCTATAAACAAAAAACAAATTTCGGATACAATATCAGACACGCAGTTTATGTTGGACAGATTTATCACGTGGTTTAATCAAAATAGGCTATTTTTAAATGCAAGTAAAACAGTATTTATAAACTTTACACCAAGATTGAAAATGATATCCGAAAGTCACCTTATTAAATATAATGGCAAAACTATAGAACAGGTTATGAGCACGAAATTTTTAGATATATATTTAGATAACAGCTTAAGTTGGGAAACGCACATAGATGTTGTTTGTAAGAAATTGTCGTTTACTTGCTTCGCTTTGTACAGATTACGTCAAATCACTTCAGAGAAAGTAATGTTATCATACTACTATGCACTAATTTATTCTAGAGTGAGGTATGAGACTTTATTTTGGGGAGGCTCCCATCACATTATAAGAGCTTTTCGATTATAAAAAAAGCCGTTAGAACTATTGTAGGTGTTTCCAGGATAACATCATGTAGAGAAATTTTTAAGAGGTTGAGATTGCTAACGTTACCATCTATTTATATTTTTGAAACATTAATATTTGTTAAGCAAAATATAGATAAGTTTATCAAAGATAATGATTTCACAATTATAATACGAGGAAGGGTAATGACCTATGCTTACCAATACATACATTAGCCATCTATGAGAAAAATTCTGCTTATATGGGTATGCTATTTTACAATAAATTGCCCTTACATATTAAAACTATAAGCAATCTAAATCAGTTTAAAAATATTTTGAGAAATTATTTAATAGGGAAATGTTGCTATACTATAGAAGAATATTTAAATAGTGATAGCATTTTACGATAAAAACAGTTATGTAATAAATTAAAGTAGAGAAAATTTCCCATCATTTGTGTAATAACCTTTTTTTATAATATGAATAGTTTTAGCGTACGAGCGCCGCAAAGTCTACTCCAACATGCATTTTGGCCAAAAAAATCATTTCCATACCACCATAAGGTAAGTGGCGCGTTTTTTAATCATGGTATCCCCAGTAGGCCTAATCCACATGCAATGCACTATTCCAAAATTTAGCTTCACTGTTCTAAATGGACCAGGTGTTGCGAGTTCATCGTCTTCAGTACCGATCGAAATGTCACAGATAGAAATCTCTTCACATCATCCACGATGGGATTATCAGTTTCATCGCAATCCTCTTCGTCCTCGATTTTATTATACGAACAGTATCCGTTTCTTCCTCTTCATCGCTATCTTGTGATGGAACTTGCGAATTATCACAGGAACCACTACAATTTGTGCATATAACAGAGCAGTTTAATCCAGCTTTTCTGCATCCACAAGCTATCTCGCATCCCTTCTTGCATTTGAAAGAAATAAGTTTTAACAAGGTCTCCGGAGCTAGAGGCTCGAGTGTGGTGACAAGAATTAGCCCATTCTTGTTTCTTTTCCATCCCCACATTGCTCTTCATTTTGTTCATTCGCTAAATTTAATCAACTAACTACATATTTTAGTGCGTATACAGGGTGTTGCATCATGAGAGGGACATAGCTTAATAGGAGGTAGAGAACATCAGTGGTAACCGGAACCTCCCATAGACATGTCTCATTGGGCCTTCATTACGAAGTTACAGGGTGTTAAATAATTTTTGGCCAAACCTGTTTTTTGTCATAACTTTGACAGGGAATGAAATAACGGATTCATATTTGGTACGACTAATGTACTAACGAGCCCCAAGAGGTACATGTATAAAAAAATATATATCCAGGTCCGGACTCACTGTAATTTATGTTTCTTATTTGCATCAATTAAACATCACCCTGTATAAATTTTTTTGAAATTTCGATACGATATTCGAAAAGAGCAAGAAAAAACAAACAAAATGGCCTATTTCATTTTTTTGTTACACCTTCGTGGTTATTTAAATACGTTGTTAAATGTGCAATAAAATGGATTACAGAACCCTATTAAATGAGAGGCACGTGAAATAAATAGTTTTATAACTAAAATTTGCAAAAATTCTATTGAGCCTAGATAGTCTGGGTGAATCCTAATTCCGGCACGTTTTAAAGGTCCATTTTGGTAAAAAACTGTGGTCCTAATAAGTAATCGGGTATGAAATAACAAAATTTTTAATCAATCACAGTAGGCTTGTTCAAAGAATAAAAGTGACAGATAATTTAAACCATTTAGGCCTCAGCAACCAGTTACTTTGATCAAGAAAATCATCAACATTTTATACTTAATAAAAATTGGAAAAGAGAACAAACTAAAATCTAAATAAATAAAATATTTTCCATTCAATTAACAATAAATAACAAAACAATAACTAAATGTGTTTAAAAATAAAACGTAATTGACACTAAAGTAAATTTTCAAAATGTCCTCCCCCACATTCTGTGCATTTTCTTGCGCGTTTAGAAAGGTCACCAATTGCTCGACGTATCATTTCTGGATTATTCCGTATTTCGTCGCAGGTTGTAACGATGCGCTGGATTAAATGTTGTCTACTTTCAATTTCAATGCTATAAACCTCGTTTTTTAAGTGGCCCCATAAAAAGTAATCACAAGGGTTACAATCAGGAGATCTTGGTGGCCATTCATGTGGACCCCCGCGTCCAATCCATCTATTAGGATACACATTGTTTAAGTGTTCTCTTACTTAAAGGTTAAAATGTGGTGGGGCCCCATCATGCTGAAACAACATGCCTCTTATACCGATATTTTCTAACATATTCGGTAAAATGTTTTGAAGAAAATCAAAGTAAATTTCACCATTCAATCTTTCTTCAAAAAAATGTGGCCCTATCAAATGTCTATTCACAAGTCCGACCCAAACATTTACAGAAAACCTGTGTTGCGAACGGCGTTGGCGTACCGCATGTGGGTTTTCCTGTGCCCATTTATGATTATTTCGTGAATTGTTTACTCCATCCCTTGTAAATTGTGCCTCATCCGTAAATAAGGTTCTGTAAATGACTGGGCGATGGTTAGACAACCAATGACAAAATGCCAGGCGGGGGATATCGTCGCCTTGTTGAAGACGCTGTACCTGCTGGATATGATATGGATGGTAACGTTCTCTTTTTAGGGTTCTCCATACTCGCCAATGAGGAATACCAGTTGACAAACTGATTCGTCTAGTGCTCATATTTGGGTTTTCTTGAACTACGTTTATAATATTGTTTTGTTCCCGCACACCTTGCTGTAAAACACGCTCCACAACTGCAGAAGTAGGAAACTTTCCGTGTTGTCTTGCATACTGGAACACCGTACTAAAGGTTTTATGATTAGGGCATCGACGACCAGGAAAACGCAGCCGATATTCTCTTTCCGCCGACCTACCATTTCCATTACAGAAACCATAGATGAATATTATGTCAGCATATTCCACGTTTGTAAATTTTACTGGCATAGTTAAAATATTTTCACAAGTTTTCACTAACTAAATGCGGATTATTGACACATTAAATTACTAACAAACAATTATTCAACTGTTTAGGAGATTTCTTTTTATTATCTGTCACTTTGAACAAGCCTACTGTGATTGATTAAAAATTTTGTTATTTCATACCCGATTACTTATTAGGACCACAGTTTTTTACCAAAATGGACCTTTAAAACGTGCCGGAATTAGGATTCACCCAGACCACCTAGGCTCAATAGAATTTTTGCAAATTTTAGTTATAAAACTATTTATTTCACGTGTCTCTCATTTAATAGGGTTCTGTAATCCATTTTCTTGCACATTTAACAACGTATTTAAATAACCACGAAGGTGTAACAAAAAAATGAAATAGGCCATTTTGTTTGTTTTTTCTTGCTCTTTTCGAATATCGTATCGAAATTTCAAAAAAATATATACAGGGTGATGTTTTATTGATGCAAAGAAGAAACATAAATTATAGTGAGTCCGGACCTGGATATATTTTTTTTATACATGTACCTCTTGGGGCTCGTTAGTACATTAGCCGTACCAAATATGAATCCGTTATTTCATTCCCTGTCAAAGTTATGACAAAAAGCAGGTTTGGCCAAAAATTATTTAACACCCTGTAACTTCGTAATGAAGGCCCAATGAGACATTTCTATGGGAGGTTCCGGTTACCACTGATGTTCTCTACCTCCTATTAAGCTATGTCCCTCTCATGATGCAACACTCTGTATATGTATTTTTGTACATATTTGTATATCTGCTTAATTTTTTGCAATGCTTGTTCGAATTCTTTTTTGTGTAATTCTGTATTTTACTTCGTCCTTTACTATCTGTTAGTGTATGTCATGATCAGCTTTGTCTGCAGCATACTTACTATCTATTGTTGTTTTTTTATATACATTTTTACTTTGCGTGTACTTTTTTGTATAATATGTAATCTATAAAATTGCTATATTTTAGTATCCTATTTATGGCCAGTCTTATCTGTTGGATTTTATCTTGATAAATAAATAAATTACATTTTTGTACGAATTTCTTCTATTTCAAAGAATGTCCCGGGCACCATATTTTCAATACAGCAGCTCATTTTTTCAGAGTTCTATAATTTTTGCTCGCTTTTACCGCACCAATATATTTTCAGAAATTTCTACAACTAAAATCGCAAAGGTTGTTTTTTCTAAATTTAAAACAGAACTTTCCTGAATGTTTGTCTCGCTAAGTTAGTCAATCTCGAAGAGACTTAATTGTGGAGTGGTTTTAATTTCTGAACAAAACACAAAGCAATAAAACGAGACCTCGTGAAAACAATCTTGAATAAAGTTTAATTCTACTTTTGTTCATAAATAAATTTGTGAAAACAAAACCCGATGGCAGTGTCGGAAATAATCTGTTTAAATTCGGCAGTACACCACCAGTGAATGGAACGCTTTACTTTTGAGTTTCCGTGCCAGTTGGGATCATAAATAATGATTGTTTCGAGGACACGTGAATTAATTATGGGCCGGGCTTTATGCACATTCTATACACAAACCCTTGATGCAGGCAATGCGTTATTCTAATTTGATCTTACCCACCAGCTTCCTTGCTCTCACATTTATGAAGCCTACATCAGTAAATTGGAAATTATTATTTAATAGCTTATTAATTCGCTTGGCCAACCTGAGAATAGTTAAATTGAAATTAAAATTAACATTAAGTATATATTTTCCTTAACAATTCAAATTAGCTTTTACATATCATTAGCATAAATTCATTAGCTTTTTGAGTCTGTAAATGAAAATAATATCTTGCATGAAAATAACTATAACTATAGGAGCTAGATTGTAAGATTCAGTTTTCTTTTTTTTTTAAATTGTCAGAGAACGCATTTAGTTCTTGATTGATGCGTGCAAGTCTTTCCTGTCCTCTCCTTCTTTTTGTCTGTCTCCTTGTTTGTTCTGTTTTGTTTTTGCCTCATTGCTTCTGTTTGTTTTTTCAAAATTCTTCCTCGAAATCTCCATTAAGAACCACAATATTTTAAATGCCAACTGGTTTGTTCGCTGAACTTCGTCCCGAATCAACTGCCAAAATTTATTAGTGTGTGTTGTGCTCCAATTTCTCAGTGTTGTTTTATTTTTTACTTACCTTAAGATTTTTATTAACCGTTTTATATTGTTATTATTGATTTTAATTTGCGCCTCCGCAAAAGGAGCTTCAGTTTTTTGTCGCCTTTTTATTATGCCGATCCGGATCCGCCTCGTCCAACCATGCAATCTCGACGACGCTGCGCGCTGCGGAGGCATGAGTGGCTCCGAGCGGATGTCGGAGGAGCAAATTTTATATAATTTTAACTGTTAATAAATTTGTTTTGATTGATCATTTAATCATTCTCCGCCATTGAATTTGAAGGATTGGAAATCTAAATAATAAGGAAGTAACTCTTTTGAAATATTTTTTGAACAAAATGTTATTTTATATAAAACCTGTTTTTCCATGAAAATTATTCGACAATTAAGGGCAAGGAAAAATCGCGATACGAAGGGGAGCGATTTTTCCTATGTCCCTTAATTCGAGCAAAATTTTCATGGAGTTAAAATTTGGTTTTGACGTATTTTTATTTGTTTATATACATATTAAAGTAATGTAATAGCATAAGTCGTTCGCAAGGTATATTTTTATTATGAAAAATTGAGCCAATATTATTATTTAATTACTTTTTTTGTATATATCATCGTTTCTTTTCACTTTACGACAAAATTTCGTAAGATCTAAATGAAATATTACAAAATTTACTAAAAAACAACCATGTTATTCATGTGTGATTTTCAATAAGTAGCGACAAGGAAGGAACTGACAATTGAAAATGCGGTTGATTTTAAATGTTTAGCAAACAGGCAATTTTCATCTGTTTGAAGTATAAAAAAGTACATTTAATAATATTTTTTCACTTTTTGAAGTATGAGAAGTTATTCTGTGAGCATTTCTGAGTCGTTTCATGTTGGGCCCATATTTTCAAACTAGCAAAAAATTATTCAAATGTGCTTTTAGAGGGCGGAATATTAAACATAATATTTTTAGTCGCAAACTCCTCTATAAATCCTTATTTTACTATAAGGAAAGTAACCAGACTGCAACCAAAGTTACAAATTTGGCGCGTTAAGTGTAATAATTGCATATTACCATCAAAACGCTAATGCTTCGATTGCAACAAACACCAGCCGAAAGACTGATCCTACTTAAAGGAGCTCCCTTGCCAGTCGTCACACACCACTTGCAGACTGCAGTATCGAGCTGTTGGCTCTCGTCAGTGCAAGGTAGGTATGCGACGACCGACATGAGAATCCTTTGACCATAGTACATCCCGGTATTTTCACAATAGCGACATGTAAAACAGCCAGCAGGCGCCATCTAGCGGTCCAGTGTCTGTTGCAATCGAAAAATAAATAGCCTGACTTGGCTTAGCATAGTTCAAATGTGCTTTTAGAGGGCGGAATATTAAACATAATATTTTTAGTCGCAAACTCCTCTATAAATCCTTATTTTACTATAAGAAAAGTAACCAGACTGCAACCAAAGTTACAAATTTGGCGCGTTAAGTGTAATAATTGCATATTACCATCAAAACGCTAATGCTTCGATTGCAACAAACACCAGCCGAAAGACTGATCCTACATAAAGGAGCTCCCTTGCCAGTCGTCACACACCACTTGCAGACTGCAGTTTCGAGCTGTTGGCTCTCGTCAGTGCAAGGTAGGTATGCGACGACCGACATGAGAATCCTTTGACTATAGTACATCCCGGTATTTTCACAATAGCGACATGTAAAACAGCCAGCAGGCGCCATCTAGCGGTCCAGTGTCTGTTGCAATCGAAAAATAAATAGCCTGACTTGGCTTAGCATAGTTCAAATGTGCTTTTAGAGGGCGGAATATTAAACATAATATTTTTAGTCGCAAACTCCTCTATAAATCCTTATTTTACTATAAGGAAAGTAACCAGACTGCAACCAAAGTTACAAATTTGGCGCGTTAAGTGTAATAATTGCATATTACCATCAAAACGCTAATGCTTCGATTGCAACAACTCTAAAAGCACATTTGAACTATGCTAAGCCAAGTCAGGCTATTTATTTTTCGATTGCAACAGACACTGGACCACTAGATGGCGCCTGCTGGCTGTTTTACATGTCGCTATTGTGAAAATACCGGGATGTACCATAATCAAAGGATTCTCATGTCGGTCGTCGCATACCTACCTTGCACTGACGAGAGCCAACAGCTCGAAACTGCAGTCTGCAAGTGGTGTGTGACGACTGGCAAGGGAGCTCCTTTAAGTAGGATCAGTCTTTCGGCTGGTGTTTGTTGCAATCGAAGCATTAGCGTTTTGATGGTAATATGCAATTATTACACTTAACGCGCCAAATTTGTAACTTTGGTTGCAGTCTGGTTACTTTCCTTATAGTAAAATAAGGATTTATAGAGGAGTTTGCGACTAAAAATATTATGTTTAGCAAAAAATTGATCTATAATCCTGCGCTAGTAATCTCTTGTTATAAATTTTTTGCATTACAAATTCCTGAAAATCCCAAGTGATTAAATTATATTGAATATTTGGGAAGTAAAACTGTTTCAAAGATTAATTTGTGTGCTGCGATTTTTATTTGACGAGGATCGGTGTTCGTTAAAAAATGGCAGTGCTAAAATAATGAGATGAAAACGTGATACCATCTATAAAGTATCGAAGCCTCCTCAATTAATAACAGTTCAATCAATAGCGTTTGCAGCATACGCGTCCAGTCATTACTAAAAGTCCCGAACTCAATCACTGCCAGTTCGAGGCCACCTTAGATTAGGCTTGCAACAGATTGTGCTAATAGTTTTTGTGAAAAATACATTCCCCAACCGTCGACAGATAACGATGGCGTTTTTTTAGGGCGAGTGATGGTAGCGAAGGAGATGCAAATTTAGATTTGTGTAAAAATGTTAATAGACTAATTCATTAAAGCAGATGACGAGGGCACATTAAAAGTAAATTTCCTGCAGTAAATGCTTTGGATACTTTTATTTTAGAACCACACCTTCCAACAATACTAGTACTAGTTACAGGATGGAAAACAACAGAATTAGAAAGATATAAAACAACTTATAGGTAAGGTAAAGCGGGGTAAATGCGATATAAAATTTGATGAGTGCAATTTTAGATATTACTGAAAATTTTATTTTCATTTTAAAAATTTTGGAAAAATTACTGAATTATCCTTGATCAATTATAAAACTATGCTAATAATCAAAATAGTGAATTAATTTTTAGGTTTGGTAATATTTAATATTTTTTAAAATGACGCTACTATACCACATTTGCCCCTTGCGTTGGGGCAAATGTGATAACAAACTCTCTCCTGCTGTTATAATTTTATAGAAAGTATCTGCGGGGTTAATGTAAAAAAGATACATTTTCCATGCATTTTGGTTTTTTAAGCATTTAATTTTGTCTAAAAATAACGGAGTTATAGATTTTTTTTACAAATATGTCAAAAATATCAATATCTTGAACTAAATTAATTATATTCTGTATGTTTTATATTAAAATTTAAACAGTTAAAAACACATTGAAGGTAACTAGAAAATATTGTAACCATCAAACTTTGCAAAAAAAGATAATCCCAACCCACGTCGATATTCTTTTGGCTGTGGAAGGGTCTTCAGTATATTTGCGCTATGTACCAAGTGTAATATTGGGATTTCGTAATTAATTAACTTGTCCTTTGAATGCTTTTATTTAATAGTACTTCGTTTCTACAATCATGTTTCGTTCTTTCTTACATGCTTCTTACAACTACTTGTTACCTCGCCTACCTGTCGCTATCCCTACTACTTTATATTGATTATTGCAAGCTATGCTAAATACTTATATTACTTATATCTACAGGGTGTCCCAGACACACTTAGCCTACTACTACATCTCCCCTGAAAAACTGAAAAGGATTTACCTTTATGAATGTAAATCATTTTCATTTTTTTCTTCTCTAATAAACTTAATAAAGTATTATATTCTACTACTACAAACTAAATCTAGAGAGTCGATTGGCCAATCTAATTATCTAAGAAAAATATGGTTTAGTTCTGTTTTTATGGATAACTACTTCCTTTCCATTCTTACTTATTCGAACATTTGGACCTATTTCATCTATAACTACATAAGGTCCATTGTATAATGGATCTAATTTATTACCTATTTCACTTTTAACTAGAATTAAATCACCTTTTTTATACGTTACTGGGTTAATATATTTGTCATAAGTATTTTTTCTTTTTAACTTACTACTAATTAAATTATTATGAGCCTCCTGATGTGCTTTTTGTAATCTAAATTTTAACTCTAACGGGTAGTTATCGAAATTGTACAGCGGTTCAATTCCGTTTTCTAAATTACTTGGGATATTACATACTTTTCCAAATACTAACTCAAAAGGACTATATTTAGTTTCTGTATGTACAGTTGTATTGTATGTAAGACACCAATATGGTAGCCATGTACTCCATGAAAAACTCTGATTTTTTGTTTGCGTTCTTAAATAAGCACCTAAAATTTTATGTGAATTTTCTAATGATCCAATACTTTCGTGATGATAAGCAGTCGCCTGCGTGTGTTTGATTTGTAATAATTTACGCACTTCGTTCATTGTCGATGATATGAATTCTGAACCTCGATCAGTAGCAATTTCCTTTGGAATTCCGTATCTTAATATGAAATTATCAACAAAATTTTTTGCAACCGTAACTGCGTCTTTTGATTTAAGAGGATATGCTTCTACAAATTTTGTAATTTCGCATTGAAGTGTTAATACGTAGCAAAAAACTAGTGCATCTTTTTCTAAGGGACCTACTATATCTAAATATACTTTTTGAAAAGAAGAAGTTGCTGTGGTCGTTATGACTATTGGTTCTTTCACATATTTGCAATGTTTTTGTTTTTGACAACTATCACATTTCCTAACAAAGTTCGTAACATCTTTAACAATACCTGGCCAAAAATAGTATTTTTTGATATTATTTGCCATTCGATTAATACCTGCGTGTCCACTAGTAGGCAGTAAATGAAAATCATTTAAAATTAATTTTTTCGTTTGCTCGTTCGTTATTCGTTTAGCTCCTTTTACAATACATATACGGGGCCCAGTCCAATTGGAGCTTTTTCCTATTTGATTAGCTAACCTTTTTATAAATTGCGCATTATTTTCATTTTTTAAGAAAATTAGTTCATCAATATTCATTTCATTACTTATCAAAGCCAAATCTCTCAACAATGCGTCTGGCGTCAATGCTGATCGAGTATTTGGATTTAGAAAAAGCGTTGAACGAGATGGTATAAAATAAAAACTTCCTGTTTTAGTGGAAACGTGGTCCAATTTATTCACTTCTTTCATGTCTTGTTTTGACATTATTACCAATTCGATGCTATCTTTTGGTTGTTTAAGAATTTCCACAAAATTTGGTTGATCAGGCCAAACACTTGCAGAATTCTCAATTTGTGAGTTGTTTTCTTGTATGTTACTTTTATTTCCTATTTCTTTTGTTTGTGCTCGCGTCATGACTGCTATTAAATTTTCATTCATACTTTTTAATTCTTTAGATGTCACAATCACTCTAGATAAGGCATCTGCTACCACATTTTCACTCCTCCTTACATATTCTACATGAAAATCATATTCCTCTAATAATACACGGAATTTTGTTAAGCGACTTGATGGATCAGTGAGATTAAATAAATATACTAAAGGCCTGTGGTCTGTTAAAATTTTAAAATGTCTTCCATACAAAAATGGTCTAAATTGTTTAACAACTGCCCAGTAAATGGCTAATAATTCTTTTTGTATAATAGGGTAGTTCAGCTTTATTTAAACTTCGACTGGCATATGCAGTAGGTTTTTTATTTTTATTTAGCAATGTTGCTCCAATTGCCCATTTTGAAGCATCTGTTTGCACTATAAATTCATTATCATTTGAAAAATCTGGTTATTCTAGTACTGGCGGTTCAGTAAGAGCATTTTTTAAATTATTAAAAGCATTTTGGCATTCGCCTGTCCACTCGAATTTAATATTTTTCCTACATAATTTATTTAAACATGCAGCTTTTGTAGCAAAATTTGGAATAAATTTCTTTTTGTGTAAGTAAATGTTTTTTCATGTCTGCTATTAAAGAATTTACTGTAGTGTAATTTGTTGCTAATCGTAATTTAGTACCTGTTGATAAGCGAGTTTTTAAAACAAATGTAATTAACTGTGCTTTACTATTAGCGTCAAGCATTGAATCATACAACTCTATCGCGTCTATTAGTTGATTTGTCACATCTTCACTTCCATTCATAACTGGTAAAAGGTTAACAGCCACTCTTAAATCAAATGAACTCATTTTTGTATCAGAGTTTTCCGTGTTTCCAAAAGCTAAAATTTCTGAATAAACGTTTTTTATGTCCTTAACAATTTGTTTAATTGTAATTATTTCAACTTCACCTATTTCAGAATTTTCGATTTTTTGGTTTAATTCTTTTATAATATTTTCTAGTTGGTTGAAAATAATTTTTGCTTCATTTTGTTTTTTAGCTAATATTTCACCTTTACGTCTATCTTGACCAATTTTGATTAAATATACTCTAATATCTTTCAATGATCCAAAAATTGTCTGTAACTTATTTTTTCCCATTAAAATTCACAAAATTATTATCAACCAGCATGAACTTAAAGTAGGTTACATAAAAATGTAAAATATGCATAGTTTATTATAACTGCCTAGAACACTACTTAATTATGAAATACCTTAGTCATGGTTTCCTAACATTACAACAATATTGACTGTCCTACTTATCTAGTATTGCTTTATTTCACTTGACTTCCAAAAATGTCTTTATTGTCCTTTAAATATATACGTATCCTGAATTATTTCCATTAAACCATTAATAATTTATCCTCAGGGACTTTAATTTTAATAACTATATTCCTCTTCCTTGTGGTGAAATGCCTAAAATGTATGTAATTACTTGTAGATTATTATACCTGGTCCATAGAGTTGTTCAGGTCGTTTCTATGAACCTCTTGCCTAATAATTTTTCTTATTTTTTTCCTGCACAATTTACTTATTCCATAGAGCGCTGCCAATAGTAATATTACAATTAAGCCTATCAATAACCATTCCATGCTGGAAATTCGTTCAATGTTCGAATTTGCATCTCCACTTGCTGCCTGAGCAATAATTACCTCTTCTTTTGACTCAGAGCCACCCATGATTATATTCCATTATTATTTAAATTCCATTTTCCATACCATTAAATATTATGCCACTGGCAGGATCGCCATGTAATATTGGGATTTCGTAATTAATTAACTTGTCCTTTGAATACTTTTATTTAATAGTACTTCGTTTCTACAATCATGTTTCGTTCTTTCTTACATGCTTCTTACAACTACTTGTTACCTCGCCTACCTGTCGCTATCCCTACTACTTTACATTGATTATTGCAAGCTATGCTAAATACTTATATTACTTATATCTACAGGGTGTCCCAGACACACTTAGCCTGCTACTACACAAGTCCTCATCATCAACATTGGGCCAAATAAATTTAGATTTTTTAAATCTTAAAAATCTGATGAGCCAGTCGTCACACTCACCTTTCCCAATAACTTTACCCACAAAATGTTTCAGACTTTTTTTGGTTGCATACTGTCCTAAAACCCACTTATCAACTTCAATTGTTTGACTTTCTTTAGATTGTAAGTTTTCTTGTAAGTTCTGCATTTCCTGTAAAAATTCTTCATCATTATCTGAGTCTTGATAAGGTATCGATTCGTCATTTGATTCATTAGATTCATCAGAAACATTTATCAATGCTTTCTGACTTCTTTTCTTCTGATTTTTTTTCCGATTTGGTATTTCCGCATCCGGTTCCGCATCCGGGTTTTTCGGTGCTGTAATAACTTCAGCTCCACTAGCCATCCTTCTCTTTGAAATTTTTGGAGAGGCTGGATGTTGACGAACACATTGTAGCAAATGTTCCTCAAAAGAAGGCACTTCATGTGCAGGTACAATATTATCAGATCTACTCGAAGGACCTGGCATATCCTGAGGTATATTGGGAGCATAGACACAGGTTACCTTATCGGAATTATTTGGATGCCGAATTTGTGGAATGTTTTCTGCAGTACCATTGCTGGAAATGGGATTTTGGGAATCCCATCGTTTTAAGGCTTCAATATCGAATTTTTCTCTTGCCACTACTTTGTCATCAAATGGCAGAACACCGGCTTTTCTAAAGCCACTTACTATAACATTTGCCTGCGTCTCTTTCCATGTTTCTGAAATAAACAAAGAAAACATATTTTTAGGCAATTTCCGCCCCACATTGTGTCTTTGCCATTTAACCAGCTTCTGATCCCAGATGTTTTTCACAGACTTAAAAATCACAAGGTCTAGAGGTTGTAATAAGTGACTAGTGTGTGGTGGTAACTTGATAATTGTAATATTTTTTTTCTTGCCAACTTAATGACTTCTGTGGTGGCATGGGTCGAATGCCCATCGTATGTGATGAGTACTGGTCGTTGTTCACCTAAAGCAGGAATTACCGTGTTCTGGAAGTAGTTCAAAAAAATCTGTGAATCCATCCACCCTTTCTTACTTGCAGCATATGATAATCCAGGGAAAATGTTGTCAGGAACTTGCCATTGGTCCCAAACATTAGCACCTTTAAAAATGATTAATGGTGGGCCTTTTACCCCAGAAGCACTAGCCAACATCGCGACAGTTGTATTTTCACGGCGGGGAGTACTAGTAACACGGGAGCAGGGCAGTCCTCATTTACCAACAACTTTTGTCTTGCTAGGATCAATAGAAAAATTACTCTCATCGAGACTCCAAATTTGAGAAGATTTACTATGAAGTTGTAGTTCATCTAAATTTTCTTTCAAAAGCTTGAAATATTCATAGATTATAAAAGGGTCTGTGGCTTTTTTCCTAGCATATTCTACTGATTGTGGTCGTTTGATACTTAAACCATGTCTCTTTTTAAAGCCAAGGAACCAATCAGTGCCAGGCATGCCATCTTTAAATGGTGTCTCGATATTGTGGTATTTTGCAAACTGGAAAACTAGTTGTAAAACTTCCTTTTTGGACAATCCAAATCCCCACTTTTCTAAAATAGTAATGTCCTCAGCTAGTTCTAATTCATAATTCCAAATCAACGCAGTTAATCTGCCCTTCTTTTGTATTTTTATGCCCCGAAGACCCCTTAAACGACTGTAAAGTGTGCAATACAGAATTTTATAGTTGTTGGAGGCTTTGTAGATAGTCATTCGACCAGCTCGAACTTCCTGTAGAGCTACTTGTAGATCTTCCGAGGAATAATTTGGATATTTGGAATATGGAATTTGGAATAATTAATCACGTTTCCTTTTGAATTTACGAACCATTTTCAGTCTGAAAATTTATGTGGGTTAAATATAAAATATATGGGGCAAATGTGATATACCGTATTTACAATTGCCCCGCCCATTAATTTCTTGTGGGGCAAATGTAACACAGGCCAGTATAAAAAAATATGCAATTACCTCATAAAATCCAGCAAATGCAATCGAAAATGCACAGTTTTTTACCCTTGTTTTCAATGTTTTAACAAACTGACTCTAAAAATCAACTGCACTAATTTAACTACAAGAAACACATGTTGCACTGAAATGATAACCTCAAATATGTAGTGACGCAACTTCACAACTGATTCAAAGCGCGGTCGGTAAATTTCGCATTTGAGCTAATCCAAACGGTTTAGGGATGTAAGTTTTGTCTGTGCATTGCTAAAGAAAGCAGTTTTGATAGATGAGATCGAAATTTAGACCTGATATCACATTTGCGCCATTTTCACAATTACCTCACTTTACCTTATATAACATAAAAATTAAAATTGAGGCCAACGAAAAGAAAAATAGTCAAACATTAAATATTATTGTCTAGTTTCATAACTATGAGTTTCTCATGTTGTTCAAATTTATTTTTATATGTAAAGTTAAACATTAAAGACAAAGACACCTGAGGCTCATTTCAAATGAACGGCGACTTAGTTACATAAAAAGTGACATAACAAAACAAAACACAGTAATTGCTTTTTGAAAATTTTAGAAATTCTTCATAAGTATATCTTTCTCAATAGAATATTCTGGTGCTCTCATTTACCATATCCTCAGTCTGTTCTGAACTTCTGATATTAACTCTTCCAAATCAAAATTATCGCTATCATGAATTTTCTTTTCACGCAAATCGCAAAGTATTCTTTTGTAAACAGATTTGGCAAACACACATCAATCTGACAACATGAACACACAACCTCGTCTGTGCGGTTACACATAATACCAATAGACGAAAAGACGAGGATCAACGCCAGCCAACGAGCGGCCCATGGTCCAGACGATGTGCCGTGATGTGTCACCTAAGATCAAAATGTTTGTATGCACATGTGTACGTTTCTATGAATTAGTATACGACCATGTGTCGAGTCGGCTGTCGAGTAGCCGCCGCTCGTCTAAAATGAGTCTCGTGTGCTTTTATCCTTAACTACTCAAAAATGTGCATTGCAGCAATAAATAGCCTGTCCTTTCTGAAGAAACTTCTACAAGACTGTCTTCATTTTTAAATCATTTTGAGATATGTTGATGTTGCATCCAGCTTAAAGTGGTGTCTGTAATTGTACCTTGAATTTTGTTGTTGATGTAAATTGTACATTATCATTATTAATTATGACATTTAATGGGTAATCTCTTGTTGATCTACAAAACGTTGTATGTCTTCATAATTTATCGTTAGATAATAATAATAATAATAATAATAATAACAAATTTATTTCAAAGAAAGTCTTACATTATCAACATACATGTAAAACATAAAAATGAAATAACGTCAATATGAAACATCTATCTAACTTCTATTTGCAAGATACTCATTCAGAGTATAAGGTTTTAATTTTACTAGGTATCGTTTTAATTTCTTTTTAAATTCATTAAGATTTTCACTGTATTTAAACTTCTCAGGCAAGTTGTTGTCCAGTTTGACGCACATGTAATGTGGATTTTTTTCTGTTAAAGTTAGCCTATGTATTGGATAGTTTATATTTACAGTTCTTGTATTATACTTATGTTCAATATTGTAGTTAAATAAAATTTGCTTGTTTTTAAAAATAAATAAAAGGCATTCATATATATAAATAGCAATTACTGTACATATGTTTTTTGACTTAAAAACTCCTCTACATGTTTCCGTAAATTTCATGTCATACATTAACATCAGAACTCTCTTTTGTATAATAAAAACATTATTTATGTCCTTGTTGCTACCCCAAAAAATAATTCCAAATCTAGCTACTGACTCAAAATTAGCAAAGTATATGTCCCTCATAGATTTCTCACTTAAATATTTCTTTATGACTCTCATACTGTAGCAAGTTTTATTCAGTTTTTGACATACAATACCTACCTGAATTGACCAATCTAAATTGGCATCAATTTGCACACCCAAGAGTTTGATATCATTTTTCAGGTCAACAGAATCTTCAACAATTTTTATATTCTTAGGCGATTCAATTTGTAATTGTTTTGTTCTAAATAACATGACGTTTGTTTTATCTATATTTAATAAAAATCCGTTTTTTATGAGCCAATCTCTGACTTTTAAAAACAACATATTACTCTCAGTAATAATATTTGGATAATTTTCTGAAGATACCAAAAGACTCGTGTCATCAGCATAATTTGTTATCATAGTATTAGTGTTCGTTAGTATTGTGGATAAATCATTCATAAAAATAATAAATAAAATTGGTCCCACTACACTACCTTGCGGGATGCCTATGTTTGTTTCTAAAATTTCAGATTTAACTTTACTACCGTTTTTATCAATTACAACTCTTTGTCGACGAGATGTAAGATATGACTCAAACCATTCCAATGCTTTCCCACGTATTCCATATAGCTCAAGTTTTTCTAATAGAAATTCATGATTAAGACAGTCATACGCTTTCGACAAATCTAAGAATATTCCCAATGAGAGTTCATTTTGTTCGAACGATTTTAAATTTTTTTCTGTAAATTGAAAAATAGCCGTTTCTACGGAACGGCCCTTAATATAACCATGCTGAATATTATTAAGATTATTACACGCTGTCATGAAACTCATCACTCTGTCACACATAGACATTTCAAATATTTTTGAAAATGAAGGCAACATACTTATAGGCCTATGGCTTTCCATAAGTTCAGGATCTCCTTTTTTATATAGAGGTTTAATTAATGCCAATTTCAACTGCTCAGGAAATATACCAAATTTGAACGAATTATTAATTATATAACATAAAGGTTTTTCGATAATAGTTATGCACATTTTAATAATATTTGTGGGAATTTCATCGTCACCACTGCTCATTTTATTTTTTAGTCTTTGTGATAAATTATTCAATTCTTTCTGTGTCATGGGTTTTATAAACATAGATTTGGTATTATTTTTTATATTACAATTGAATGGAATTCTTTCTATTTTACTTAATAGTTCTGGTACAATATTTAATAAAAAATTATTATACTCATTAGCAATGGTTGACGGACGTCCTTTTAATTGTATATCTTTGTTTTTATTTTTTCCTATAATTTCATTATGAATACTCCACATACATTTAGTTTTATTGTCAGACTTTTTTATTTTATTTTCATAGTATTTAGTCGTTGCCTTCATTAATAAATTATTATACTCCTTTTTCGTCTCATTATACACTTCTTTATAATTTCCATTATTTCTATATAAAGTTAATAATATATCTAACCTATTTTTACACTCCTTTACTTCAGAACCTGCATAATATTTATTATTTTCTTTTTTAATTTGTACATATTTGTACGGAAAACATTCATTAAAAATATTTAAAAAATTATTAATAAAACAATTCCATTGTTCATTTACATTATTTTTGTTTATTCTGTATGTATTTTCCCAAGTTTCTTCTTGCAATCTTAATATAAAATTGTTTTTATTGCTATCAGAAAATATTCTACAAGTATTTATATTTCGATTCACTGATTTCGTCTAGCGTGAAGGTTAGTTTTTGCGCTGTGTGGTCTGAAATAAACGAATGTAAAATATCGGTATTATATTGTTGATTACAGTTTGTAAATACGTTATCAATACAACTTTTCGTTGAATGGGTAATTCTAGTGTAGTCATTTACTGCTATTGAATAATTAAAAGAACTTAATAATAATTCTATTTTTGTCCTATTTTTTACATTGTCCTTTAATTCGATGTTAAAATCGATGTCTGCTGTTATATAATAAAGTGCACAAGTCATTAATATAATGTTAAATAATAATGGCCCCCATTAAGCTTATGCATAATGCTCGCTTCGCTCGTTTTTTTAATCTAGCCATTCGTGCAATAAAGAATGGCTTTTTACAGTTGCATCTTAACTAAAATAAATAAATAACACCATAGAAATTAAATAAACCTCAATTCCAGAAGCCAGGCTTGCGCGTAAGGGGGTTACACATTGAAAAAACGCGGGCATACAACCATTTCCTCCGACAGTGCCGGAGCCAGGATTCGAACCCGGTGGTGCTATGTCCGTGTGATTAATCGCGATTGCCAATTTACCAATTACCAATTAAAAAACATTTGTTCAAAATTTAAAATGTATATACAGTTCATTTTGTCTTAAGATAACTCATTATTTTGTTTATTGCATTTCACAATACATTATTTTGCTGCGGCGTGACTTAATGCCGGGGTCATCGACCCGCCACAGTTGCAGGATATTCTTGCGTGAGACCAAAGACAAATTTAATTTTCGGGGGAAATAATAGCCGTTCACAGAAGTATTCGGCCAGTATTACTTCAAAGACTTCATTACCAACGTAATTTCGATTAATTCAACTGCAAACATTTATGTTATCTGGTATACTGTTTAAGATTTTTGTAGGAAAACTATCTAAAAAACCTACTTTAAAAAAATGGTACTTTTGTATTTCTTCTTTGGATTTGAATTTAATATTTAATTTTATACACGATCACTAATGTGTATATTATAATTGTAAGAAAGGATAAGAAGGGGTGATAGAGGGTAGGTGGTGATGTAGAGGGAAAGTGAGATAGGGGGAGAAGAGTATGGTCAGTCTTGTGGTAACCGTTCGTCGTATAAAGGTAAACGTTGGTAAATCAGTCTGTGAGTATGTCCAGTGTTATGGTAGCGTCTTGTCGCTGTAATGTCTCGTGTCAAAGTAGAGTATGTAATCTTGGTTTTGAAAAATTTTTGTGATGTCTCGTCAATAAACTCTCTGATTCTGGGAAGTCTCGTTTGTCTGTGAAGTTCGTCAATTGTGATGTATCTTGAAGAGTTTGTCAGTAGTCTTAGTAACTTGTTTTGCGTACGTTGTAGTCTGTTGCACTGCGTGTCTGAAATCATGTTCCAGACAGGGCAGGCGTAAGTCAGTATAGGTCTAAAAATCGTTTTGTAGAGTACAAGTTTGTTGTCGGTCGTCAGCAAGCTCCTCCGATTACAAATCGGGTAGAGCTTGCTGAGAGTCGCGTATGTTTTGTTTATAGTTCTCGTTATGTGTGGTCCGTAGGATAGTCTGGTGTCTAAGGTGACACCGAGGTATTTGACTGTAGTCTTTTCGTCGATGTCCCTGTTGTTAAGTTTAAGTTTTGTAATCGTTCGTATGTTCGTGAATTTGCGATGAAACGTGGCAGTCTGCGACTTGTCCTCGTTCACCGCAATTTTCCATGTCTTGTAATAGTCAAGTAGTTTGAGTAGATGGTAATGTATTTTGTATGTGGCAGTCTGTGCGTAAAAGGATGTTGCGTAGAGTAGCGTGTCGTCTGCGTAAAGTAGTAAGTTTGCAGTCTGGTTTGTAGGTACGTCCGAGGTGTATAGGGAATAAAGGAGGGGGGACAGGATAGAGCCTTGTGGGACACCCGCCGTCATGTGCGTAATTCTTGAAAAAGTTCCTTCTACACTCACCCTAATACGTCTATTAAACAAAATTTTTTTTATTAAGGATACCATATATAGTGGTAATTTGCATACTTCTTTGAGTTTATAAATGAGCCCCTTGTGCCAGACACGATCGAATGCACTTTGGATGTCGAGCAGTAACAGGACGGTGCACTGCTTCCGATTATATCCATCAACAATGTCCCTCACTACCTGGACAAGTGAGAGAGTGGTACTGTGTCCAGACCTGAAACCAAATTGCCTCACCGGGATTAAAGCCTTTTTATTACAATATTTATTTATAAGTTGTAACATTGCCTTCTCGAGGATTTTTGCCATGGTATTTAGAAGAGTGATGGGGCGGTAACTGCTGGCTTTATGTGGCGGTTTATTCGGCTTCAGGACTGGGATCACAATACCCATCTTCCAGGAGTTCGAGAAATATTGCGTCTTGAGGACGGAATTTAGGATGTGGGTGAATTGAATGAGGGTTTTTGTGGTAGATTTTTTAGGACGAGGTTGGGAATGGTATCGGGACCTGGTGCTTTTAGATTTGGCGTAATTTTTATAATTTTTTGTATATCTCCAGGAGAAAAAATAATTTTTCCGAGTTTTCGTGGAGGGATGGGGTAGGAGGACTGTACTTGGTTAGCGGAAGAAGTGACAAGGTCATGGAATGGGGTGGTATTAGGAGGGGTGGTGTTTTCATGGTGTAGGAAACTAGCGATCACATCCGCCTTTTCTGTGTTAGTATGATACGTCAAGTCATTGTCTATAAGTGTCGGTACTTGTTCATAGTTATTGCGTAGGAGTTTCATCATGCGCCACAGGGAGTTATCATGTCTAGTAATTTTGGATATTTTACTATTCCATTCTTCCTCCCTGTGAGCGCTAAGTCTGTCTTTGATTGTCTTTTCTAATTCCAAGAATCTTAAATGGTCGGCTTGTCTGCGGTATTTCTGCCAACGCAGTTTAATTTTATTTTTAAATTTTATTAATTTATGAATTTCGTTTGGTATGTTTATTTGTCTCTGTTTTAGATTGTATTTTTTCGTCGTTTTGTCCCTGGAGTACGTTATGTCTTCCGTCAGTTTAAGTATTGCGTTGTCGATGTCTGTTTTCGTCAATAGATTGTTATTAATTTGCGTCCTTTCGTTAAGTATTCGTTTGAATTTGGGCCAATTTGTGGTTTTATAATTATATCTAGTTATAGTCACGTCATTTGTCTGTGTCCCTTGTAAGTCAAAGTGAACTGGATTGTGATCTCTAGTTAGAAGGGGAAGGGATTTGGGTTCTATAAGGTGAGGGTAATTTTTGTTTATTATTATGTCGATAACTGAGGGAGTGGAGTTATTGGAGGGGAAGTGTGTGGGGGATTCGGGAGCCAAGATTGCAATATTGTGCTGATGGGCATAATCAAAAACAGTGCTGCCCGTTTCTGTTATTCCTGCTATTGTGCCAGGACCCACTCGGTTATCGACCAAATGACTATTTTGAAATTAAAAAGTGTGCAAAATCGGGCCTTTAAAGCACTAGAGCTTTAAAGTTGCTTAGGTAACAACCAATTTTGAACAATGATAAATACATGTACATTATTGTACATAGCAACCAAACAATAAAATTGTAACCGATTAAAAATGAAATTCAGAGATTACCTTGTAAAATGAATATACATTAATTAACTTTTCTAATTTTTACTTTGCAGTGCAGAAATAATAAAAAAAATAGCGTATAATACACGTGTATAAGTAGCCTTTAAATCAGTTACTCCTTTAGGATCCTCCTCGCTATGCTCGTCGTGCGCTAAACCCGTGCGTGCTTTAAAGACTTACCTTATACACTTGTATTATAATATACTATTGGGTATCGTTAATACTATTAATCTCTGCATGTTAATTAAATGCGTATTTGTTATATATATGTACAAGTAAATAATTATACCTTTTATTCCTTATATATCTTTACTATCATTAGTATATAGCTAATTCTACCTGCATTATGCAATTAGTATATTCTTAAAATAAAATGCAATACACCCAAATTAGTATAATTTCAGTAATGGCTATAGGAAAAACTGGAAATATACGAAGTTACAGGTCATAGAACTATTAATATTTATCTCAGTAATAATGTCTATATAAAAACAAATTCACTCATACTCGAGATATTAACTATGCGCCAATATCCATTGGCTGGATGTCGGTCTCGATAACTAGGGCCGAGTAGGACTATTACTCTTTGCACCTAGATTATCTCTGTAGACCTGGACCGGCCTTCGTGATAGGTGGGCCCGCGTACTTCTACCAGACCCAGCTCACAAATGTGAGATGTGTCGTGGTATTTTCTTCGGACCTCCCCTGGTCCTGGCTGTTGAACCTCGCTGGCTGAGGTCTCTTCTGGCGCTCTTCTTGTCGATATTAACTATGACAAAATTCGAAAAATCTCTATACAGGGTGTCTCACCGGGAACTGAATCGATCGATATAGAGAAAAGTACGCATCAGAAAATTTTGAAAATTTAGATAATTGCTAATGTCGGTGTGACCAATCCATCTAAAATAATTACAAGTAGTTGGCACTTCCGCTTATACCGGAAGTCGATACCAACTTGCTTATTTCAAATGGAACACCCTACATATTTTAGGGTTTTCGAAAAGAGCATAAAATTCTGAGTAGAAAATATGTAACTTATCCTATACCTATCTATCTATCTATATTCAAGAATTTGGCTAGGGTAGCGTGACCATTCGCACAGTGCCATATCCTATACCTAAACCTAGCCGTTTCAGATATATTTGACATTTTATAGAAAATTTTACAGGTGCAACGGTTTGCAAGAACCGTTATAACTTTCTTCCTGTAAAAGATCCTCATTTGCTTCTTGTCACATAAAAAGAACACAAGGAGAACTACGTTCTACTACCGAAATAAATTCAATAATATTATACCAAGTGTTCCGTTTTTCGCAT
Organism: Leptura quadrifasciata; assembly: GCA_963675555.1. Lineage (NCBI taxonomy): Eukaryota > Metazoa > Arthropoda > Insecta > Coleoptera > Cerambycidae > Leptura > Leptura quadrifasciata. The sequence continues at coordinate 13,426,186 of OY776674.1, forward strand.
TATATTTTGTCAACTTCAAACCGCGAAAACTTGTTTAGTTAAATGGAACACTTTATATTTTTTTACGTCAAGTTGTGTAAAATTGAATTCCCTTTTTTCTGATATTAGCATTATGGGGGTTAAAGTTACAACTTTTTGAAATATTTGCGATTTTATTGGAAATTCATGAATTATTGTAATCATTTCATCAAAATAGCCATGATTATCTTATGTCAAAAAATGCCAGCACGTTTAAATTACACCCACGAAAACTTTTTAAATTTGTTTATTATTTATGGAGAATGTGATAAAGTAATATCAAGAACTTGCAGCACATTTGCTATTCGATATCCAGAAAAACGGAAACCGTCACCAAACACTGTAAAACGCATACTGGAAAATTATGGCTCTGTCAAGGCAAAAATGCAAAGAAGAAAGTTTATTGTTGATGACGAAAACATTGAAATAGTCATTCTGGGATATTTTTTCATGAATTTCCAAGGATGTCATTAAGATAAGCTACTCCGGAATCGGGACTATGCAAGGATTCAATTCACAGAATCTTATTAAAACATAAGTTTCACCCGTTTTCATTCCATATGGTTCAAGGATTAAAAGAAACAGATTTCCTAAGAAGACAGAATTTTTGTGAGTTTTTTCTAATAAGGTCTGAGGGTCACGATTCTTATTTGGGAAATATTATATGGACAGATGAAGCAAAATTTACTAAAAATGAACTTTTTAATAGGCACAATTCGCATTATTGGAGTGACTCAAATCCTCATATGTTCAGAGAGCGAAACTTTCAGGAAAGTTGGCAGTTCGATGTTTACTGTGCCATAAGAAACGATAGAGTGGTGGCATTACAATTTTATCAGGAAAATTTAAACGGTAAATTAAATTTTCCCTTCTGCTAATATGTATGGGTAAATTTTTGTTCTCTTTTTGGTGAAAGATATCTGAATATCTCACAAAATTTGAATAATAACTATTTAGAAAATTTACCGCTCGCCGAGCATAGAAACATTTTTTATCAGCACGACGGTGCTCCCCCACATAACGCATATTTAATTAATAATTATTTACAAGAAACTTTTTATGATCAATGGATTGCCAATAATGGACCTTTCTTATGGCCTCCTCGCTCGCCCGATTTATCAGTTCTGGATTATTTCATTTGGGAAACTATTAAAAATAATGTTTATGAGAACCCATTGACAACCATTGAAGAATGTATGCAAAGAGTAAGAAATGTATTTCAAAACATATCACAGGATTCAATTAGAAGAGCTACTCATGAGGAACTAATCCGAAGGTGCGAAAAATGTGTCGAGGTTCGAGGGCGGAATTTTGAATAATTATTAAACTAAAATGAAATCATATATTAAATTGATCTTATCTCTGCTATTTTAGTTCATGCCATATCTTCAATTCGATTAATACGCATGTTACAGTGTTAGTGTTATTCTGCGTTTTTGTGGATATCGAGTAGCAAATGTGCTGCAAGTTCTTGATATTACTTTATCACAAATAATAAACAAATTTAAAAACTTTTCGTTGGTATAGTTTAAACGTGCTGGTATTTTTTGACATAAGATAATGACTGATTGTTTCTAATCATGGCTATTTTGATGAAACGAACAACAAAACAATTCATGAATTTCTAATAAAATCGCAAATACTTCAAAAAGTTGTAACTTTAACCCCACAATGCTAATATCTGTAAAAAGGGAATTCAATTTTACACAACTTGACGTAAAAAAATACAGGGTGTTCTATTTGACCTAAACAAGTTTTCGCGGTTTGAAGTTGACAAAATGTAACGCGAAAAACGGAACACTTGGTATGATATTATTGAATTTATTTCAGTTGTAGAACGTAGTTATCCTTGTGTTCTTTTTACGTGACAAGAAGCAAATGAGGATCTTTTACACGAAGAAAGTTATAACGGTTATGCTCTTTTCGAAAACCCTAAAATATATAGGGTGTTCCATTTGAAATAAGCAAGTTGATATCGACTTCCGGTATAAGTGGAAGAGCCAGCTGCTTGTAATTATTTTAGTTGGATTGGCCACACCGACATTAGTAATTATCTAAGTTTTCAAAATTTTCTGATGCGTACTTTTCTCTATATCGATCGATTCCTTTCCCGGTGAGACACCCTGTACAGGTAACTGAAGCTTGTTTTATTGTTTCTAATTACTTTGCGCGAAACTTTTGATACAAGATACACAGATAATAAGTTATAAGTTCACTTTTTAGTATATCAAAAATTAATACAGAAAAAAAACAGAAACGTAGATTTCAGACTGCATTTATATTAATGTTATATTGACAAGCAAAGTTGAAAACAAGTTGTTGACATAACAAATTTATATAGGAGCATAGTTTTTTTATTAAATTTTTGATTAACTGTTAATTAAAAACTCAGCAACACCATATTAACTGAAATATTTTTTTCGGCTTTTCATTATGACATCCTTACACTTTTCAACTTCACCCACACAATAAAATCACATGAAAATTTCTGCCACCAGCTCCCTACAGGTAATAATTAAAACAATTCCAATAACGTGCGAACATCCATATGTTCAACATATCGATAGCGACCAGCGACCAATATTCAAGATTCATTATTGGTCTTTTGTTGCTACATATACATATAGATATAAGACAGGTCAATAGGTGAGTATATAATATAAATTTTTACATAGTCTTATATAATCACAATATAATACCTAGATATACTAAACTATCAAGTATAAAAAGTCATGTTAACATTCAGTTTTACGTGATAATAACAAATAAAAGTTAATAATATTTTATTACTATTAACAGAATAATGATAATGTGACATCTATGACAACAAGACAAAGATAAACAATGTTAAAAGCGGTTCTCTTTCTATATCTTCAGGAACTGCTTTTATTTGTTTCTGGTCATATTCATTCAATGAATACAATGAATAACAATAATGTTTTTTGGGATACTCTCTCAATTTTATTTTAAACTTTTTCTAGGAAGGTACATTTTTTATGTCGTTTATTAAAAAAGAAACCTACAGCGTACTTTGGTGATTTTTAAACTGCATGTAATTAAAGTTACTTAAATATATATTTTTATTATTTCTTGTAGATAGTGTACTTCAGTCATTCTTTTACAGTCATTTAAATGTAAGAATACATAGTAGTTTATACAAATATATAGAATAAATAGTTAATATATTATTTAAAAGTGGGTCTGCGAGAATCTCTGTAAGCAATATTAAAGATTAATCTTAAAATTCTCTTTTGTATTATAAACAATCGATTTACCTTAGTTGCTTGGCCCCATAGGACAATTTGGGACTGGATATACGAATGCATATTAGGTAAGTAGGTTTGGTGGAAGTTTGCTTTTAAAGTCAGGAATGCAAAATATATTTTGTTCAGCCTATTACATAGATTACTGATATTTTCACCGAAACCTAGTTGGTAGTCAACTAGGGTTCCAAGAAACTTTGTATTAGTACTTGATTTTATTATCGTATTGTCGATGTTAAGTTCAAACTCATTAGGATGATTGTATTTTGATTTGAATTCGATAATAACTGTCTTGCTAAATGGGTATTTATGTAGGCAGTACACCTGCCGTCCTATATACAGGATGGTAGGGTCCATCCTGTATATAGGATGGCAGGTCATTTATGTACAGTAGAAATAATAATGGACCTAGGACACCCCCCGAAGGGGTTCCTAATTTTGTTTCATAACTATCAGATTTCTCTGAATCTATTTTAACTTTTAATCGTCGATTTTTTACACATGATATTATCATTGGTTTACAAGGCTCTAATACCCATTTTTTCAATTTTCTCTTTCAGAAACTTGGGGTTGATAGTTTCAAACGTATTTGAAAAGCCTTGTTGTCTATATTCTCATAATTATTTTGAATTAAGTTGATAGAGGAAGTTTCTATAGAATATTTCTGTCGAAACCCATGCTGACAAGGTGTCAATATACTATTATTATTTAAATACTTGATAACATTCTCGTATACAACTCTTTCGATGATTTTTGAGAAACTACTTAGCAAGAGTATTCCTCTGTGGTTTTCTAAGAAAAGTGGGTCGCCTTCTTTAAAAACGGGTATAATTTTTGATATTTTAAATTCGGTGGGAAATTGCTTAAGCTGTACAGATGCGTTTATAATTTCAGCAAGGTAGTAGGATGTTTCATCACAGCATTAAGATATTAGTTTGGTTGGAATTTCGTCTCTATCAGTACTATTTTTGTTTCTTAACTCAAGAATAATTTTTTTCATATCGAGTTGTGTTAATGAGGTAAAAACATCGAATTATGAATATCTTTTTTACATAGTAGTGTACGCATTTGCCGGTAAATTAAGCTGATCTATTTGATTTTTTATTGAATTTGCGAAATATTCGTCAAATAAGTTAGCAATTTCTTTACTCTTTGATATGACATTATTTTGTATTTTAATATTTAGTTCGATTTCTTTATATTTAGAGCTATCTAGCTTTTCATTCGTGTTTGACAAAAGTATTTTGGCTTTATTGTTTGACATGTTAATTTCCTTCGCATAATATTCTTTTTTTTAATTTTCGATATTTTTATCAATTTTACTTTTTTACGAGTTTATATTGTTTGTTTAGAAGATTATTTGGTATAGATTTTCGCAACCAATTTAGCGACTTTAAATTATTTAGTTCTTTTATTATTGAGGCTGAGGATATGAAATTATGTTTAACGTTTTTATTTCGATTTGTTTTTCATATTTTATTTAATTAAGGTAAGCATTTTTCAAATAATATGAATATTCACATTATTATGGCTTGTTATGACTTATTATATATTATTTTTAATTTGATTCCGAATTGCAAAAACAACAAAGTAGTGCAAATTAAATACAATTATATATTTAATTGGCAATAGCATGTTGTTTTTATAATTTGAAATCAAATTACTTTGTACAAACCGACAATTAACAAAGTACTTCGTTTCTCTTAGCAATTACGTGCAAACTAACTTTCGCAATATATTAAATAGAATATGGATGAAATTGCGATATGTCATATGAACAGGATTTAAAATTAGAAAATTTATTATTCTATATACCGGGAGAACTACAATTTCTGTTTAGTTTAATTGTTTGCGGGTAAAAAACATTTAAAAAGAAGGAAGAAAACGCATTTCTCAATTTTTAGTGTATCGTTTCGTTTACGAATGCCACATAAATGACTAAAAATAAAAAAAAAAAAACGAAAGTGCGTCCCTAGTTCCATTCCGTAAGATTCCTGCTATGTCCGAGAACGTAAGTTTCCTTGTTTCCGGCAGCAGATGTTCCATCCCTAGGGGTCCTGTAATTCCAGGGTCCAGTAACATTTACAGAATCTCCGACAAAATTATCAGTGCAGTATCCCTCCGTATAAAGTAAGACAAGCATTTTCCCTTCTATTTTGACACGTACATTCGAAACTTCAGGAAATTTAAGTTCCTCAATTGAAATGTCAGTTATTGAGTTAGAAGCAGAAGCCGGAGCAGTGATCAGATTAGGAGTGGGGGGTAATTAGAGTGGTGGGGGGTAATTAGGTAATAGGTAGGGTAATAAAACAAAGATTAGTACAATATATTCATTTTATTACCCATAACTAAAGACATTTATTTATATTCAAATCTACAATACATTTGCATAGAAAATGAACATTTGCGAGAGCAATATTCCAGACATTATAGTATTGTCAATGATGCCTTAGGTAGAAGCGGTGAACAGCTTTCAAGATCTATATTTTTATTCCACTGTAGATGTTGTAGTAGGAAATTTTTCTTCATCACACCTTTGCATATTATTATAACATCGTTTGATGGTAAATTAAATGGATTCTGACAAAGTTGCTCAAAAATTAGTGGCAATTATTTCAGTTGAATGTATCCATAACTCTATTCTAAGCATTGATAATTCTTTTCCAACCATTGATATTGCGCCTTTTCGCCATTTGTTAATGATGATAATTGATATGGTGGTTTGAAAATATAATATGTTTGTTGTTTAGTGTTACAGTATACAGCAGCCAATTCCTGCACTTTAAACTCATTGTCTTTATATTGAAAACCTTGTAAGTCAATGATCAAATTAGGAAATATATGCACCATTGTTCACCTACCATCAACAAAGCCGCTCTGGACTGAACCATCCAATGCACTGTAGATTAAATAAGCATCGTGAAGTGTAAGCGCATATACTCGGGTTTGTTCGGAGAATTTTGTCTTTCGTGTTTCAAATTCTATATTAATGTCGACAGTGGATGATTTAATTGTATCTGGTTGACAAGAGCAATCAATAACAAACAATGGATTTTTTTTGAATTCTTCAAGATCCATCAGAGGTTCACCCATGATTCTACCGTAATAACTACGTTGAAAACTCTCTTATGCATGGTAGGCATCAGAGTCGAGTTTATTTGCAAAATCTAAATTCCAACGTTCATATGGAAATACTTCAGCATTCAGTTATAGTCCAATATTACTAATATCTGAATAATAAACTTTGTAACATCTTTGGTTCTGTTATTCGAAGAGTCATTGTTTTGAAAACCAATAATGATGTAACGAGGTTTCTCGAGACTGCTAGCGGCTTTAACAGTCCATATGTCAGTAGCAGTATCACGTAAAATAGGTAGCTCATATAAATCCCACATACGATAAGCCATCTGAATCTAGCATAATTACCACTCTTATTAATTCTGTTTAATATTTCAGGAACAATATGTCTGATCTTCCAGTCAATTTTATTAATTTTCAGCTCTGCATCAACTTCACCAATATAACAGTCGTTGAAAGATCGAGCTGTGATTAGAATTATTCTTGCTTTGCATTTAAAATACCTTTGGTGTAATCTTCATCAAAACCTATGAGGTATTTAAGAGGCAGTCTATCACTGAACACGTGACTGGTAGTATCTAAAATATCATGCTTCTATTGTGTGAGCCCCAACCTGTAGTTATTAGTGATCGGAGATGTGATTCTCTATATGATACCATAGTTTTCATTGCTGTAGCGATTCCAGGCTTTCTAACGACGCTGTCCACCCATTTCATATCTTATCTCATCAAATAGAAAGGCCAGTGCATTATTAGATAAATAACACGGTTTGGTAGCATCCTTAGGTGTAAATTTTCCTTTTATATGCAACGTCGAGTATGAGATCTTGAAAATTGATAGGAATGTGTATTTCATCAGGGTTTTTATAATATTGCGAACCACATGGTTTGTATGTATGCTAATATAAACTAACAATTGACTGGTCATATACAGGCTCGTCGAACACTTCAAGTTTTTCACTAGATGTAATTAGTACTGTTGTTAATGTATGATCCTCAAGTCTAGCTTTACAATAACCTTCTCGCCTCGAAAATTAATTAAATCATCTTTGTCATCCAATACGCTTAGTGTGATGTCGATATACGGACGCCCTTCAGGTGTGACAGGCAAATATATAGTATTAGCCGGCTCCCTAGTAAGTTTGTAACCGGGTTTAGCATCTATCTCAAATTCGAATAGGGTATGGAATTCAAAAGTATTCAAATAGGCTCCAGAAATAATGTTACAATCCACCCGTATCATTCGCACGTTCATAATATTAACAGAGAGTGTTGATTCATGGTTCTTGTTCGGATGTAAATATATAGATTCGAATCCCAATGGACTTCCAATAGAGTTTGGCTGTGTAAAATCAAGGCCGTATTTTGACCAAATTTCACACTTCAGCGTATTATTGTTAACTCGTAGTTGGAATAACTCATCATTCTTATAATTCAGCATTAATTAATTGACAAATGACATTGGCTACCAATCTTCATGATTTGTAAGGTATAATTCAACGCAGGTCGGGGTATTTGCCCGCTGAGTATTTGTTTCCTGCAAATCATGTATAATAACCATATATATATATATATATATATATATATATATATATATATACATACATACATACATACCGAGACGAATATTAGACGACAAATTTTTTATTTCCACCAGGGATACAGTCACGGGTTCAAAAAAGACAACTCTTTTTTAAATTCAAGCTTTCGAAACTTTATTGTTTCTTCCTCAGGAATTCTACAAAAATTTGAACTCATTGTAAACATTATTTAATACGAGTGAAAAGTACTTACTAAATTGAGATAAAAATTGAAATTGACAAATCATCAAGACAGAACAAACACAACTATTACAAAATAAATCACACTTGTGAACTACATTTATGTTGAATTTAAGTTAACAACAAAAATCTTTAATCTAAAATAGTTTCAGCCACCTCGAAAACTGAACAGATAACAGCCAACTACGTTATTTCTTATTACTCCGAAAACATAGGAATATGAACTTAAAAAATTGTCAAAACAAATCTGAAGCAGAGAGAGATAATAGTTGTGTTTGTTCTGTCTTGATGATTTGTCAATTTTAATGTTAACCTCAATTTAGTAAGTATTTTTCACTCGTATTAAATAATGTTTATAATGAGTTCACATTTTTGTAGAATTCCTGAGGAAGAAACAATACAGTTTCGAAAGCTTGAATCTAAAAAAGAGTTATCTTTTTTGAACCCGTATATATATATATATATATATATATATATATATATATATATAATCCAATCAACCTTGTGACATCAGAACGCAAAATTTGTTCAAACTCTGTGACATCCATCAACGTTGTGACATCAAAATTCGGATGTCACAACGTTTTATGCATTAAATCGTCTTCTAGGGGGTGTGGAAGGTTGTAGAAAAAAATTTGAAGTGGATGCTAAAATACAGTTATTTCAAAATGGAATTGTTTAATTAGTTCCAGCGTATAATGCATAGACGGCGCGCGTGAGAGCTGTATATTTCGTATAACGACAGTCATAACGTCAGTGGTTCATGTGACATCCAAGTTTTTAGACCGAATATTCCGTTTCAATTGCCGCACTTTGTGACATCTTAAAATTGGCAACAGTGTTACTTTAAGTAGATTGATGTGTCTTGTTCTCTATTTGCAGGTAAGTAAGAAATAGTTATTTGTAAAACTAATATTTAAAGTAAAACATTACTGCAGGGAAAAGTTGATGTATGATATGGTTTGTATTTCCTTCTAATGGTATATGTGGCTGCAACAGTAATAATTATTTATTTCAAAATAGAAGATATGCTATATAACAACAAATAAAAATATGTAAACAAAAGCTTGTTTCTACAAGTCACCAACGTTTTTCACTGTTAGGAATTTGCGCAAAACGATTTTACAGCAACCAAAATCATTATACGCAAACTACTGAAATGCCGAAATCTTAGCATATCCTTTTTCTCGGCTGCTTATGAAAAAAAGAAAAAATATTTATAACGAAGATAAACAGAACAATAATTTATATAGATAGAGATAGAGATAGATATAGATTTATTTTTCCTTTTTAAAATTTATTACGTAAATTATAAACACTGAAAAACTAAAAGTAAAAGGAACTAGAGGTCTATTATTCAGATTTATTAATATATATTTCTACATAAAATTAATTGCCCGAAAAATCAAATTTTCAAAGCGGATTTCCTAAACTGCTGCAGGTTTGGGAAATCTCAAAAATCTGAGAACTTTGAAAATTACAAATCCATTCTCATCCGGCAGTTTATGAAAATTAAGACAAGCTGTTTGGTACCAAGATAAATGCGTTGTTTATAATTTATTAATCAATATATTAATTTATATAATTCATACACAGAATTAAAAAAAAAAGAGAAAATAGAAAAATAATTCCATAGAAACCTAGATTGTTTTGTTTACGTTGGTACCAAATATATTTTCTTAATTTTCATAAGCAGGCATGTGGGAACGGATTCAGAATTTTCGGATTTCGCAAACCTGCAGCAATTCAGGAAATCCACTCTGAAAATTCCATTTTTCGGTATATTCATTTTTTGGAGAAACATGTGTTTATAAAACTTATTAATAGGCCTCTAGGTCGTTTAACTTTTTCATTTTAATGTTCTTAAATTTTGAAAAAGAAAGAAAAATAAAGATACAGATATAGTCGGGTACAATTTTACTGTACAAATGAAAAACGCAACAAAATCTTTACGAGCCCATTATTAATGTCGGTGAACCAGTCGGTATGGTGTAATTAAACGAGCCGACATATTAAAAACCTTTAAAATTAATTCAATTTACGGTTGAGATAGCACAGAAAGTAATGGTATTTTAATGAGGCCGTAAAGTTTTATTGCATTTTTTATTTCCTCAGTAAAATTGTCTCGATTATATATACATTATTGTTGTGTTTATCTTCATAACAAATATATATCTTTAAAACCGTTCTAAAGGTGGTTTTTCACGGCCTACGTTAGCACGGACCAGACGCCGCGCCACGGACGAGTACGGATAAGCACGGATCGGGCTTTGTTGCGCCTAAGCTCTTCCCACGACCTGTTCTTTATGAGCTTGGAAGATGTCCTTTTTCTTTTTGATTTCTTTTAGTGGTATGCTGCCGTCTTTTAATGCACCTAGAATTCTAATCCACGCATCGTGAATCTCGTAACTTCCATACAAAGAGGTACCTACCTATTTATTATACAGGACGTTTCAGAATTGATGAAAAAAATTAGCAGTAGTTCTCGATAACTACAAATTTTAATATACTTTTTTAATTTATCCCTCCATTTCTGAGATAAAGGGGTTGAAATCACTCTCCAAATAACTGCAGAAAAAAATAAATTTAATGTACAGAGTTTTTCTTATAGAAATGTAATTTTTAAAACCCTGTACCACATATACACATATAATTTCTAATAATTTCTTTAAAATTCTATCTTTAGAGTGAAAAATAAAATTTCCCTGTATTATACGGTTTTGTAATCATCTGTTTGTAATTAAAATTTCCAATCAATCAGGTATAGGGCAATCAACACGGGAAAAAATTTTAGACAGTGCTAACAGATGTGGTGATTCAGAAATAATCTCACTCACGGCTTGCTAATTATAACGATCTGTTCTCAAAAAGGCCTTACGTATTGAAAATTTGGAGAGTAGCGTTAGAAGCTCTATAGTTTCACAAAAATTCATATTCGTAGCTCAAACCGTTGATTTAATAGCGCGATATTTGTTTTAAAAAACACATTTTTCAAATTACTTCTCAGGCATGAAAAATTTGATTTTGTGAAATTCGGCCCTATAAAGAAATTGGAATATTCCATTTCGGATGGCCAAAACTATGGTCTATAAGATGGTGAAAGTAACACTTACTTATACCTTGGTTTAAAAAAATTGCATAATTACGAGCCGATTTTACTCCACTACTTGTATTATCATTAAATCATATTTAATGATTTAGTGTTGCAGTTGCTGGTAAGAGGGGATTAAAGATATATTATGCATTATGTCTAGTGAGTTTGAAAGTGCACTAAAACTAAATATTTTGCGTAGATATAACAGAACACTTTTATAAGATAACAGAGTTTCTAGCGCCCTTGAAAATGCGAGAAATATACGGGAAATTTGGGCTGTACCTTTGAAAAAATACGAAATTTTAAAGATGTAAAAAATTTTACGCGAATTTCATAAATTATCTCCACCTCGTTAAAAAATACAGAAAAAAGAGTATAAACATCCGATTTTGTAAATCAATGCGTTAATGAAAGTGGTGTGATAAAATTTTAAAACCTTAGGCAGCTTCATGTGTTCAAGGTGACATTGAATCGTCCTTATGAGCCCAACATTTAAAAAATATTTTGACTGCTTACTTTATAGCTTGTTAAAACTGACATCAGGAGTTGGAACCTACAATTCGTCTTATATTTATTATCCCTAATTACTCCAGTTATATTAGGTCGGAAAAAGCAGCATCTGCCAAAAAAATCCGAGTGAGCCTAAATTTTGTTTACACCTTTATTTTAACATTGGAAGCAATGTCTAAAAAGTCCCCATCAATATCGCGCGTGCGTTTGTAGTTATTTAAGGTCAAAGGTCACGAAAATCTTATTTTCTTAAATAAAGGTCTTTTCCGTATTATACTGCCAAAAAACTCTGTAAGTACATTTCATTTCATTCTGTCAAACCTTGATATCATAATATAAATAGCTCGCATACCTTAAGTATGAACCGTCGGTGTCGGTCGTCGGTCATCGCTCGGAGATTTTCGTGTAGTTCCCCGATTCGCTGTCGCCAGGCAGGTTTAAGCTCTAGTTTAAATATGAACCAGCAGACATTTGAGATATTTTCTAAAGGATTTTTCACGATTCGACGGTCTAACAAGTTGAACTGCGGAACCTGGGGCGACATGATAATAGAGCAAACCTTAATGAAATCTATGAAATCTGAGGGAGGTGTTTCCAGGGGACGAAGTACACGAGAAAGTGTACTGTGCAAATGGATATATGGCATGCACGCCATGAATTCGGTCTGCGAAGAAATTGAAAAATTTTGCCAGGTGTCTCTGGACACAGCTGATCAACATGCTGATGCAAGAGACTCAAGCATTAAGAGAGATAATGCAGACGTAAAAAAATTGGTTGACTGGTTTAGTTCTTATAGTCCGTTTCCAAAAACAAGTCAACTTATATCGGTAGCTACAGGCGTCGTCGGGACTGAAAAAATAAACTGTTACGATGCATACAAAATTGGTCTTCAGTCAGTGCAAAGTATTGTTGGGTTAAAATTTAATGATATAAAATTTAAACGTGCAAATAGGGTCCTTTCGCTTTTGTCAGTCAATAGCTCTATTAAAGTTCATGACGTAAATGTTGCTGTAGATCCTTTGCTGCTGTTTCAAAGAATCAGTTTATACAAGAAATTTGACGAAAACCTGAAAGAATATATGCAGTACGAGTTAAGTCCCACAGCACTTTTTGATAATGCAGGTATGCGAAAAACTCCTAAATAATGCTCTATAAATGCTTCGACCCTCGGTGTGATGAAATACCTGCTGATAACGTTGCTTACGTCATTGATGGTGGGTTCCTGTTGCACCGTGTAATATGGCAAAAAGATGATACTTTTCAATGTATTATCAAAAGATATATTGATTATTTACAAAAACATTTCGGCTCAGACATAACAGTTGTCTTTGATGAATACAGTGACAATAGCAAGAATATAAAAGCAATGGAACAACTTCGACGAACTGCTTCAATTTCGGGATCCGTAGAGGTCATGTTTGACGAAGCAATGCAAGTGACACTTAGCCAAGAAAAGTTCCTATCCAATCGCTCAAATAAAACTAGATTAATATCAATGCTAATGGACAGACTACAATCTAACAATATAGCCGTGAAACAAGCTAGAGACGACGCCGACGTTTTAATAGTTGAAACGGCACTTGAGAAATCACAACGCAACATCGCGCCAATATCCATTGGCTTGATGACGGTCTCGATAACTAAGGCCGAGTAGGACTACTACTCTTTGCTCCTAGATTATCTCTGTAGACCTGGACCGGCCTTCGTGATAGGTGGGCCCGCTTACTTCTACCAGACCCAGCCCGCAAATGCGAGATGTGTCGTGGTATTTTCTGCGGACCTCCCCTGGTCCTGGCTCTTCAACCTCGCTGGCAGAGGTCTCTTCTGGCGCTCTTCTTGTCTTGATATTTTCTTTCTTCGCCAGCTTGTCACCCCCGTGGGTAGTCATCGGTCTAGTTGGGTTTTAGGAAGTTTTGGCTGGGATTGACTGCCGGTACGTAGGACACAGTAAAGGTGTGTCCTACCCCGGATCATCGGAAAGGTAAGGATATGAGCTGTGTAGCTCGGGAGTGTGGAGACCCTAAGTGCTTTTTTTAGCACTTTCGGACTCCACGGAGCAGGTAGGACAACGGGCGTTGGACGGTATGTTGTCCGACGCCCGCAAGGAGGTTGGGTTTGGGTAGAAAAACGTCATGTCTCTGGTAGTGGTGGTCCGTCCTGGGGTATCTGAAACAGATCGGTTAGCGGGAAATATAAGTTATACTCACCCGTTGTCCAGAAGCTGTACCCTCGGCCGTTTGTGCCTCGGGGCGTCGGCAGGGAACGCAACATCACTATTATCGTTGGAGATGACGTAGATTTACTAGTTCTTCTAATAGGACGTGCTACTTCAAACCAAGATGTTTTCTTCCTTAAACCAGGGAGAGGGAAAATAAAATCAAATACATACTCCTCTTCTAGCCTAAATAAATTTCCAAATTGTAAAAAGCATCTGTTGTTGCTACACGCTATTACTGGACTTCCACCTACTACCGCAGCTGCAAGTCAACATCTAAGTCGAGTGTATTATCAAGTACAGAATTGGCTTGGAAATAATTTAAATCCTGAACAATGGGGATGGACGATGATTAATAACCATTTTGGAGCCCCTTAAGACTCTATTACCAGCTGCACCAGATGTACTTTTAAATACCATGTTTTGCAACTGCACCAAAGAAAGCAACACAAATTGCGGGTGCAGAAAAGTTGGACTGTCCTGTTCAGTACTGTGTGGCCATTGTCACGGTCAGTCATGTCTCAACACAAATGTTGATAGTAACGCCATCACAGAAATTATTCAGGATGAAGAAGATGAAGAGCTTGATCGTGTTGACCTGTTGACACAAGATATAGAAGAAAATGGAAATGTTGGGGAGGACGACGAGAATCTGGAGGAAGGGACAAAGGACGAGAACTTGGAGGAGATGGCAGAGGACGAATACGTGGAAGAGGGGACAGATTTCGAGAATGAGGATGAGCTATAGAACAAGCAAAACCATGGATTAGGCCTACTGGGGAGACCATGTAAAAAAAACGCGCCTTGTATCTTACCTCTGAGGTGGTGTGGAAACAAATACACCGCTACCCTGTGTTTTCCTGGCGTATAGTGTGAAAACGGTTGGTGTTAAGTAAAACATGTATATGACATTTTTTGAAGCGGGTTTTTTAATATTCATTCTTACATAACCAAAAAAGTCATAGGACTTATAGGAAGCAAGATATTTGCGAAAAGCCCATGTCTGTGACGTTTGATCTTGAATAACTTGAAACGCACACAAGATATCGGTGGGGACTTTTGACATATTATTAGTATAATAAAAGTAAAAATGTATGCAAAGTTTCAGCTCACTCGGATTTTTTTAGTAGATGAACCCCTATGTGACTGTACTAAATTACGGAATCAAATGGTTTATAGTCTGTGAATATTTGCAGGCTGCCCTATAATGCAATAAACTTCGCAGTGTCTCATTAAATTCTATGGCTTTATAAGTGCACAATGACAATTTTTTTGTTCAGTATTTGTCTGATGTATTGATACAAAAACATTTTAAATTTCAAATGTAGTACAACGCTATCAGCAAACATGTGCTAAAAAATATGACAATTTTTATGGCTTTTCTATTTCGTCCCAAGGAAAATGTTGGTAGGCCGACAATAATATACGATATTTTTATTTTTGTTCGTAATTGTAAAAAACCAATAAACAATTTTATAATAGTATAAATGCAAAGGAAACCCCAATTTCTTTTCAGTTTTCGAATAAACGTGAATTGAATGTGTATCTTGTTACGGGTTTTTCTCAAAAGGTAAATATTCATAATTTTTAAGTGATAATGTGGACAATAGATCTGTCGCTTACATAAATGGGGGCAGTTTAATTAAAAATAAGTTGTAAATAGAGCTTTTTGATTTTTTGCAAATAAAGGAGGGTTATTAACTTGCTTCGTAAGTTAAAGCTTTTATGGCATCTACCCAGTAAACTAAAGAGATAGATATAACAATCTGAGAATAAAAGTGCAACATATTTTCCGACAATACGCGCCAAGCGGTAAACAAATATAGACTGTGTGTCAGTTTATGTGTTACACTGGATATTCTCTGTAATTTTTGCGATACATTTTTGGTTAAAAATCCAGTAGTTTTTTCTGTGGAATCCGATGCTGTTTAAAAATAAACAATAATAAAAGTTATGGGTGAAAAAACGATGTTTTAAAATAATTCAGAAGGACCGACGTTTGCATAATTTTAATTGACTATAAAAGGAAGTAATGATACGCATATAAAATTTTCAATATCAGTTCAGGTTTACACGGAAAAGACGTTTTTCTTCAAATAATAAATTTAAAATTGAAAAATTTCATTTGGAAACTATTATAATATTTGGAAGAAAATAGACAATAATATGTTTGTTATTGTTTAGCTTTTTGTAGTCCTGTGTTATTGAAATAAAAGCGTGTAAAATAAAAATTAGTTTTTTAAAACTTTCTCAATCAATTTTTGGCAAATAGTACCTACATTATCACTTTTTTACTAAGAATTGTGTAATTGATGTGACGAACGAAATTTTCTTAGATTGTTTTCAATTTATAACATTAGAAGGCACGCTCGAATTAGTATTTTACTTGGAACTTTGGATAAGTGGTTGGATTTTCATGAAACCTTCTGTATTGCGTTTGTATTATTATTCAGAAAATGTCCCTAACTTCGATTTTGCCACTCTTGTTCAGAAATTGTTATAGACAATCATTTTGTTGTTAATTTGTTAACTTGCAAAAGACGAACGAAATAAAACAATAAAATAATTTTCTTGTTTTTTTGCTAAAAACTAACGACTTTTTACTCTTCTTAAATGGTGATGTTAAATGAGTGGGCCCGGGATACTGCACAGTCCCCGGGCCCGACGTGACTCAAATTAATTCGATATTTTTAATGGAACACACTCAATAACCTGTATTGAACCTTAATTTCTGGATATTTTTTGTTCCTAGTCTCCTGTGTCTAAACATAATAGTTTTGAGATACTCGGAATTAACCTTTGTGATATCTCCAAAAATATTGAGTTCAGACGCAGGACATCAGGAATAAAAGATATTTGAAAATGTTAGTAGAATATAAATTTAAGGTTGAATACAGAGTGTTCCATTAAAAAGGTCGACGTAATTTGAATCTGAAAGTTACTTTTTGTAGTACTTCTGCTTTAATCGGAAATGAACTTTTCATGACTTTATTAAATTTCGCTTGCCAAAAGGCTTAAATAAACGTAATAGGTTTTTTATACATCCATTTATTTTATGTGACGATGGAATAGTTTATTATGCATATAACATTTTCAATTATCATTTTCTCGAAAATTCTCGAGTATGTTACACATTTTATACTTGGAGTTTCTTGAAAAATATAAATTTTTAATAATACATAGGGTGGTCTATCACAAACAACAAAATTTATACTATTTTAGGTTTAACCGGAAATAAAAATGAGATGTTAGAGCAATTAAAATAAACATCTTATTCAATTATATAATTACCCAAAATTTGTAATATACCGGGTGTCACCACTAGATTAGTCCCGTTACAATTTTTAGTCTGATTTTAGTAAAACAATTTTGAAATTTTGGAATATCATTTGTGGCACAAAAAGCCACATTTTGCATTTATTAAGTGAAAAATATCACTTCCGGTCCAATCGGAAGTAGCAACAACTTTTGATTTTTAAATAGCTTTTTGGTAGCACAATAAAAACTCCTTATTATATGGAGTTAACTTCCACTTTTGTAGTCTTTTTTAGCTAATTTATAGGAACTAGATCCTCGAGGCAAGTAACGATGATGTTATGAAAAATTATGTTTCATAATATACCGGGCGTTTACGATATTACTAGCCAGCCAATAAACTTGCTGTCCAAGGAATCACTACTTCCACATCCAGATTTTGTATCCAAGTCTTATACACACTAAATCCCAATGTAATATTTCATTCCCTTTAATAATAGAGTAGGGGTGGTAGTGGCAGTGGCTAATGGAAAAAAAATTTAGAAGCCCTTGGTTCACGTATACACACTAAATCTCAATTTATTTTTTTATTCCCTTAAACAATAGGGTGGGGGTGGTAGAGAGGGGTAATTCATTCCAAAATAAATTTTGGAGGCCCTCTCCGTTCTCGTACACACACTAAATCCCAATTTAGTTTTTTGCTCCCTTTAATAATAGAGTGGGGGTGACCATGGGAGTGGTAGAGGGAGTGGCCAAGGCCAAAAAAATTTTGAAGTTTTAAAGTCTATTGGTTCTCGTATACACACTAAATCCCAATTTAATTTTCTATTCCTTTTAATAATAGGGTGGGGGTGACAATAGGGGTGGTGGAGGGGGTATCTAACGCCAAACAAATTTTTTGAGACGTTTGGTTCTTGTATACACACTAAATCACATATTAATTTTTTTTGCTCCCTTTCATAATAGTGTGGCGATGGTATAGGGGGTGATTGCGGGGGGGGGGGGTGGCTGATGCCAAAAAATTTTTGAGAACTTGACTTTTCGTACATGCCCCAAAATTGCAATTTTATGGACTCTTACCTGCTTGCTTTGCCTATTTACCCTTATTTACCCCAGAACCCTTCAACGGAATTGGATCAAAATATAATCTAGTTCCAGATTTCGTTACAATACATAAGTATTCCAAATTTCAAGTCAATATCATAAACGGTTCCAGAGTAAACGTGCGCACAAAAAAGTTACAGACAGACCGACAGACAGGACATTTTTTCCGCTCAAATTTAAAATCTCGACGTTTCATGACATTTTAAGCCTACTTCAACAATAAAAACATTTTATTTAAAAATTAGATGTTGGCGCAATCAAAATATGCATCTCATTCAATTATATAATTACCCAAAATTTTATCTTAAATATGCGTTTTTATTTTTGTGTTGTGTATGTACGGTTTCTAATGTAAAGCAGAGATTATACTATATGTTTTTGATTGTATAGCTAGAGGCTAAATAAACGTATTATCTATCTATCGATATCGATCGAATCTAGATATAATAGACTGCTATAGCACATTTAAAGCAGTACAATACTATATATTTGTAAATATTAATATATAATAATTTGCACCAAGTGCTTGGAGAATACTAAACATTTATGAAGACTAGGAAGTTAAGCACATCAAGGTGAGACAAGGTGTGATGTAATTCGCACGCCCATTTCTTTATCAACATCCCCCCATAATATTCCTTAAATAAAAAAAAACTCTTCGTAGTAGCAACGGCTCGATGCATCAGGTAATGCAACTGACTTATATATATCATGCTAATAAATTATTCATTTCTCTGTAATTGGCACAAAGGCAAAAAAGCATTGGTAAACGACATGCAGTTATTCCAGTAAAGTTACAGACAACTATAACAGTTTTCTTCCCTTCCATCCGCGTTACAATTACCAGCAACAAAGAATAATTATTCAAATACATGTCTTTATAAGTTTCCCGCTGACCTTTAATTCTTATTAGTTAATGATACGTGCCCCAGTGTGGACTTACGCCTTAGCTGGAGGTGCAACCGTACAAAAATAGTCAAAAAGTTGCCTGTGTGTTTTATTAGTGTCTAGGATAGTTGTACGAAATAAACACGGTACGTATTTTTGAAGTATTTATGATACTGTAACAACTTTTTATTAAAATGTGTAAATTTTATGCGAAACTGTAACATAAATATTCAGTTGACGTACACATTTGTAGAATGTCCTTAACGCGGATAAAAAATAAAAGAGATTAGCACTCGATTTAATGAAAAGAAGCTTTACTTTCACTCGTAATTGATAGGGCAATTTAATTTACGTCCAAAAAACGTAGTCTTATATATAAAGTTATTTCCGAAAATGACTAATAAGGGAGATATACTCCTTAAAAGAGGGATAATAAATTTCAGTTTTTCTGCAATATCTTTATTAAATTCATATTTTAAACTTAGTCATAGACCATCTGGGCACTAGTTTACATGGTATCAGTCAAATCCTCTCTTTTGCTTAAGGGCTAGTTTAGGGGGTGACTGTCAGTATTTTCCTCATATCTTTTAAAAAACTGATTTTCAGATCACTAGAAATAAAAAAAGGTGTTCTTATTGCATTTCGATAAACTAAGCCGTTCTCGAGTAATTTATGCATAAAAAAACAACCTGCATTTACAGCATTTTATTTAATAAGTTCTTTTACACATAAAAAATGTGTAGCGTACTCACTTACATGGGATACTTTCTTTCTTCGGTTTTATGCAGTTTTAAGTCATGATTACGAAAAAACTATTTTATTAATCAATTCAGAATTATCAAACGACCCAGAACTTGAATTGTAATGGATGTCAAGAGATTAAATAATAAACCATTATCATCTCTAACATTTCTATTTATTTAATGGGTATTAGATTCCATAGAGTGCTTTTGAATCTTGAATCTATCAACTACCGCAAATGAAAGCGTGAATGAATTTTGTGTTGTAATATCTCAATATGAAAGTAATATGCACTTGCACATGTGCGTATGTGCCTCTACTATGAGCCCCGGATTAGCTATGTGAATTGACGTTTTGAACATGACAGTAAATG